>CM061533.1:93524351-94004901 GCA_030545055.2 Neoaliturus tenellus | reverse complement strand
CCCTCTTGCGTTACCCATGGTGGAAATAACCCACAGCTCAACATATATCAGCTGATGGGTTGACGCCATAGCCGCAGCATATCTGTATCTTATCGCAGCGAGGTGACGCCGACGTTGCGGGTGGGCAGGGGCGGTCCGGCCTCCGCCGGGTCCTCGCCCTCGGACTGTGGTTCGACCTTGGACTCCAGGATGACGGTGGGGGCGGGAGCTGGGGCTGGGGCGGCGATCATGACGAGCCCCAACTCCGGGGGCGGCCCTCCCCCACACAGGCGTCGGCGGTACCTGCCACACAGCATGAATAACTTAGAGTTAATCTACTAGATGGATATTTTCATACTTTCAGGGTGCAAGCGGAACAGGGGGAGGTGGTTTCGAGATATATTCGTCAACATTTTGGGAAATATTTTGAGAACAATATACCTTACTAAATTTTTTAAGAAAAAATCCTGGGTAATTTACCAATTCAAACTGGATTAAAAGTAAAAAAAACTCACAAAAGATCCATTATGCAGCTGATTGAAACATAAATAATTTATTAGAAGCTCGTGATGGTTTTGTCAATTAAGTATGTTCTCGTTTTATCAGTTGCTTCGATTACATCTGCCTTGGTAGATACCATAGGTTTCTCTTTTCCTAAGTGATCACAAGCCAATGGAAAATATGATTACAAAGTTCCAAGAACCAGAAGGCCGCTTCTCATATAAAAAAACATGATATTTTACAGGATATAGTGGTGTTCTGATAAAATAATTTGTTTATGGTGAAGAAATCTTATCACCTTTTAAAGCAGTAGTAATTATTACAAAAATGACGTATTTATCCTTCTGTAATAGATTCAGTTGGAGAGTTTCCAAATAATCTTAATTGATCTAAACATTTTCACAGACTTGACAACAACAAAAAAGCAACACAGAGATTAAAAACAACCGAAACACCTATGTTTGAGCTAAGAGATTATTTATTTTCATTATGACGATGAAAATAAATATCGTGAAAATAAATGAAAAATAAATTCTTTCGCCTAGCCCTTTTCCAAGGCCATGGGAGTGTTTAACATGAAAATCAGCTATGGAAATAGATTAAGGATAAAAGACTCCAAAAATAATTTGATTATCTTCAAAATAAATGGAGAAACAGCCTCGTATTATATTTACCTCCTAGGATCGCAGACGCGAGCGCACTCTGCGTGGTTGTTATTCGTCAGTTGCTGCTGTTGTTGTTGCCAATCGAGGACCCCCGTCAGAAGCCGGATGTACCTAAACAAGTTATTTAAAATTTCAATTTATTATTAGATTATAAAAAAAAATATAAAAATCACCTTTGGGTGTGGTGAACGTTTACAACAAATAAACATTTTGACACCCATACAACTGTTTGACATTGTAATTCCAACTAATCGAGCGGCTAAATGTGGCCTAGTTTTGTCAAAACTTAAAAAACTATTGTAGGCAGATAAAAAAAATCGTATTTACTTAAAATTATAAGTCAACTTCGATCAAAACATTTTCATTGCAAATGGGATGGCATGAATGAAGATAAGAATATTCACTGATTCGTATCTAAATCCAAGCGTCAAAAAATCTTAGCAATCAAACACTTTTCATTGACAAGCTGAACCTGTAGACTGTAGAGCATGATTTTAATTTGTTTCTTAAAAATCCATCATAACAATTTTCGAGATCAAAGGCTTAGGTTGCTGGGAGTCTCATACCTGATGGCCATCCGGAGGATCTCATTCTTGGAGAGTTTCTTGTCCGGCGGGTGAGTCGGTACCAGTTTGCGCAGCTCGCTGAACGCTCCACTAACATTCTGTTGACGCCAGCGTTCCCGGCTGTTGGTGAACATCTTGCGAACTACTAGCCTCGGCTGCCTGCTAACCATCAAATGAAACGGTTTAACTACATACAGTGTGTTCGGAAAAAACGTTTCAGGAATTCAGGAGGTTATTGCCCACATCAAAATAAGAAAAAAAATCCTATAAACATATGTCCTAAAATGCTTTGTTAACCCGCTAGCCGCCATTTTGTTTTTTACACTAAATAATTTTTATTTACGTAATGGATCATTGTATTAAATTAATATTTGGCACGATCCTTCATCATAGCAATACCCATTTTCAAGAAAAAAGTTATTTTTTTCTAATGTGTATTTTCAAAATGGCGGCCATTTTAAAATTTTAAACTAAAATATCTCAAAACCGGCAAATATTATAAAAATTTTACTAGACACAAAAAAGTTGACAAATTTAATTATCTAACCAATGGTATCAAGTTTGTAAGGATCTGACAACAAATAACTGAGTTATTGAGATTTTTAAATTAAAATTACCTTAATTTGCATTAATTACAATGCAAAATCAATGTTTTTATGTATACAAATCTCAATTACTCCGTTATTTGTTGTCAGATCCTTACAAACTTGGTACCATTGGTTAGATAATTAAATTTGTCAACTTTTTTGTGTCTAGTAAAATTTTTATAAAATTTACCGGTTTTGAGATATTTTAGTTTAAAATTTTAAAATGGCCGCCATTTTGAAAATACACATTAGAAAAAAATAACTTTTTTCTTGAAATTGGGTATTGCTATGATGAAGGTGCATGCTAAATATTAACTTAATACAATGATCCATTACGGAAATAAAAATTATTTAGTGTAAAAAACAAAATGGCGGCTAGCGGGTTAACGAAGCATTTTAGGACATATGTTTATAGGAATTTTTTTGCTTATTTTGATGTGGGCAATAACCTCCTGAATTCCTGAAACGGTTTTTTCGAACACCCTGTATATGACAGAGTCACTATAAAGCTAATGCCAAATATGACAAATGATAAAATTAGAAGTAATGCTGAAGTAACAAGGAAAAGACTGGTTCTTCAAGGATTATCTCTAAGATCTCGAGATTAATGAATTCAATTTTGCTTAAATTTTAGTGACACCATTAGGCCTATCTCAGTAGGACTATCGAAACAAGCACTTGAGTGTATATGTATTTTGATTTAAAGTAGACCTATTTATTTACTGTGGAAAGTAGCTTAAGAAGGTACCGCATCAAATATTTTGGACAAACAGTGCTCACGAAATCAAATGTTGAACACTACTTAATTTAATAGTATTTAGAATATGCTCTAATTCAATCGTTTGATGTTCCAGACTAATATTCTAGATACTGTGTTCCAGACCGTATCCCCTTTGTTAATGTTACAAAAAGGCACTGAATGGACTTGAGACCCTTGAAAGCTATATGATTGATCCCTCTAACTACACGTAAAATTTCAGCCAAGCAAATACAAATTATGAGTTTTTCCTGAATATCCAGTTAAGAGCTGGCCATGCTAATCATTATACAAGTAGCTGAAACCAGAATACTGTAAATCTAGTAACCCAGAGGACCGTCTTACACGTCGTCGTCGGAGTCGGCCAGGCTGATGTCGTCGCTGAGCATGTCCTCGTCCTCGCTCATGCTCATGGAGGGGGTTGGTCCCCCGGCCGCTACCTCGCCCTCCCATCGGTCCACCGCTATCAGGGGCTGCAACACACCATCGACACATCGTCAAACGGTATCGCACACTACTGTCATGCCATCGTCTGCATCATCAAAGTATTGTACACTATAGGTGTAGTCTCAATGTCAGCATTATCAAACTGCATCGCACACTAGGCCTACTGTAATCTCAGCAATGTCAGCATCATCAAACTGTATTGTACACTACTGATGTAGTCTCAATGTAAGAAAAATCAAACTGCATGGCACATTACTGTTCTGTCAACGTCTGCAGCATCAAAATACATACTACACTACTGTGATATCAACGTTAGCATCATCAAACATGGCACATTACTGTACTGTCAACTTCTGCAGCATCAAACTACACAGTACACTACATCTAATGTCAAAGTATGCAGGATCCATAACTGCATCGCGCCTTTATGTACCGTTATGTCTACTTCAGTAGCGTCAAACTGCATCTTGCACTATTACAATGATAGCCCTGTTATCAGTTACTGGCCTGAAGTAACTGCTAACCTGCTGCTGCTGAAGTAAATGGATGAACCTCTATGGTGGTATTTCGCTAAACAGTAAATCCCTGATCACAATGAGAGTGAATAAATTAATTATCCTCTTAAATACTATCTAATTAATTATTATATGGAATCTAAAATTAAAATTGTTTCATAGATTTTAAAAAGCAAAGTCTAAGACTTCGATGTAAAATTATTAACAAATAAAAGCAAATGTTTCCTTGATTAATATTGTTTTAACTTTTATTCATTATTAATAACATCCTAGGATTCAGGTTTCTTAAGTTTAATCTAATTTAACGTCTATCAGTTTACAAAAATGTGTCCGGTATGTTAGTATTCACCAAATCCATACGTATTGTGGTTAAAACTTTTATGGTTTATTTTATAATTCATAATAAGTTCAAATGAATCCATTTTTATTTTTAGGGTAAGGATGGAAGATTTTATCCCTATTAGAAAATGTCTTAAATCTTACAAACAAGCTTGAGGAAAGATATGTAAACATTTTATATCGACTACAAACTTAAATACTACAGTAAATTCTTTTAAAGTGGGGACTATCTTGCACGAAATGTATTTCTTTTTACATTGCTTGTGCTGATAGCACCGAGATGCTAAATACAATTCTTCGACCTCGGAAATTTTCCTGGCCACCTTCACAAAAACGTATAAATCACTGGAATTTTCCATTATTTTATGTTCGGTAAATGTTTACCCTGAAGGAACAAATTATTTCATAGATACCATATGCAGTAAAATCATTTTTACAATTAAATTTTTTACATTTTAAGACGAACCGAATGTAACGGGTCGAATAGTTTCCGTTATATGATATGGCTCTTCAAAGCTAATGAACCACATAGGGTACCTAGTTTTCTTGTGTTAAGCAGTGGGTACCGATGTATGTAGCATTTACAGAACCAAATAAGTAGAGACATCCCACGTCAAACAATTTTAGTTTTTTTTTTTTTTTTTAGTTTTAGCGAATTTCCCATAGGGAATAAGCTATTACCGTAGGTCTCATGGTAAGACCTAAGCCCGGGACCATGTTACTTTTTCGTTTTGAGGTACCCAGAGACCAAAAATAATAGTCATTAAAATTTATATATATATATATATATATATATATATATATATATATATATATATATATATATATATATATATATAAGTAGTGGGATTTGGCCACTTTTAAAATCGGCCACGTGCCCCCCGAGCCACGTGACGTGGCAGCTGGCGCCAGCTGCTATGTCACATAGCTTCCGGTGGGGGTTAGAGGGTATATATGAGATGCTGTAGTTATATGTTATGCCATATAGGTTGGGGTGGAGATGGTGATAGTGTTGGCGTTAGGGTGAAGTGAATTTGCGCATAAAATTAAAAGTTAGGTCAAAATTGAAATTCGTCGGTGTTGACGAAACTCTAACAGTTGAAGAAAAATTAAGAGTTAGTTGAAAATTGAAATTCAAACTTATAACTGGGATGTGGAAAATATGTCAAGGTCATCCAGAGTAAGTTTTTAAAAATTCTATCCAACTATCACCAGAAATAGTTTTAAGTTGAAGTAGTTGGTGATAGCGGGATAATTGATTCGTGCCATGGGAGAGGTGTTTATCGTTTGAAAGTTGGCGATCGAATGAGAAGCGCCGCCTAGGGAGAGGGCTTATAAAATGGCAACCTTCCCCTACCACCCCTTCCCCCACTCCTTTAGACCAATAACCGGTCGCCGACTCTATGTGGTAAAACTGAACCAGACATGGCGGCCACCATTGATAATTCTAACCTCAAATCTTAGCTAAGCTGTAGAGAATAGAGGAGTATAAAGTAGGAATTGTGGTGAGAGCACTTATATAAGGAATAGTGGGGGTAAAATAAAAAAACTTGTTGAACACAGTCAATAGGTGTAACAAGTTCAAAATTGTTGAAGTGTAACATATAACGCAAGATGTCATGAATAATACTATCATCAACATTAACCCGCGAAGTCGTCGAAAAGTATAATGGGTTAAAACTGTACCGCTTTCTTACTTTACTTAAATTAGTTTTAGACTTTGAAACTGAAAGTTTAGAATTATTTTGTAATATGTGTTGTGTTCGCAACAGTTTCAATTTTAAACTCTGCGCAACCATTACAGGAGGTGTGTTATATGTTGAAGTCAAAAGAAGACTGAGAAATAAAATATGTTATAAAGAGATAAATGAAACAGAATGTCATGTACTAACAAAATAGAGTTATAGGTTAGAATTAACTAAACAATATGTAGTAATGAAACACTATGTGGTAAGGTTAGAAGTAAATGAACGTAAATAATGTAGTAGCTATAACGATGCAATCAACATGAAAGCCAGTAAGTTAATGGTCGCGGCGCAAATGAGCAGTCTAGTTTTATAGCCTAGCAGCGGCCCACTTCCCTGGGCAGATGCCCGAGCCAACTACCTGGTTTTTATAGCAATTACTCCGGGCAGCTGCCGCTGATGACCGACTTTCACCTGAGTAGTAGGGGGTTTTGGGGCAATGACCGGAAAGGTCAATGACCCCCTCCCCCCCCTCCCTCCCCCCCTCCCCCCCTCCCCCCCCCCAAAAAAATGGAGCCCCCCCCCCAAAAAAAATGGAGCCCCCCCCCCCGAAAAAATGGAGCCCCCCCCCTCCCCCACTCCTTCCCCCACTCTTCTGGGTCAATGGCCGGTCACTACCTTTCCCTACTCCTTCTAGGCCAATGACCGGTCACCACCGGTTGCTGACTCTATGTGGTGAAACCAGACTAAACATGGCAGCTGCCATGGATAATTCTAACCTCAAACCTGCTGCGCATGCAACGAGTTCTCCGGATCGGAATTAGTCTATGCTATGCGCATGCGCCTAGTCCTGTATTACTCACTTTAGCGCTACTGCACATGGATAATTCTAACCTCAAACCTTGGTTTTGTGTTGTTGCGCATGCGCCGCTCCCCACTCCTTTGCCTTCCTTTTACACTGCTGCGAACTGGACTGGATTGAACACTGTACTGGAGTGAAACAACTTCCCCCACTACTCGAGAATCCGAGGAGCAATACGAGCCTGATCTTAGCGTCAGTCGTCAACAAACTTTCATAGCGAAAGGTTGTTGGCGACTCAGCAAGAGGTTTCAAATATATAGTAGGCCTATATATATTTGAACTTCTTCTACTATGTTGCGTTTTTAATGCAATGTGGTATGTGTGTGTGTGTGTGTGTGTGTGTGTGTGTGTTTAGTTTTAAGTTGTATTTAATTTAAGAAATAATTTGCGCATTGCGATGTTAGTTATAAGTTGGGTTTAGCATTAAGGTGTATTAATTTTAAGAGGTGTTTAGCATTAAGGTGTATTAATTTTAAGAGGTGTTTAGCATTAAGGTGTATTAATTTTAAGAATAATGATGGTATTTGGTTGTGTTGAATTATTTGGTTTTTTAATAATGATGTGTTGTTAGTTTTAAGTGTTGGTACTACTAATTAATGTTGTTTTGCCTTACAGCTAGATGTTAGGGGGTAGATTAATTGTAAATTCAGAAGTTCCGTTGAACTTCACTTAGATGGGGTGGGACATCCGCAAATTGCGGACTAGGTTTTTGCATTTTGTTTAGGAATATGATTGGGTGGGATTAGTTGGGTGGGTGTTAGAGTTGCGTTTCTGCATTAACTGTTCCAGTTTCCCTTGGAATTCACGGTTACGGTAGACCCGGACCGGACCGTTACGGTAGACCCGGACGGTCCAAACAAAATTGCGTCGATGTCCCTTGCAGAACGTAACTAGTGGGTTGGGAGTGGGAACCGTTAGGCAAACAGGGTGGTGGGAACAGTATTACTGTTCCCATCACCTTGGATCATTATAAATCTTGAATGACCTTGACCCACTTTCGGAAGGGTCAATGACCCCCCCCCCCCGAAAAAATGGAGCCCCCCCCCCGAAAAAATGGACCCCCCCCGAAAAAATGGACCCCCCCCCGAAAAAATGAAGCCCCCCCCCGAAAAAATGAACCCCCCCTCCTTTCCCCCACTCCTACCCCCACTCCTTCCCCCACTACTCCGGGTGAATGACCGGTCATGACCTGAAAAATTAAAATGGCTATAACTTGATAACGGATTGACGGATTTGGACAAGCGATACATCATTGAAAAGGTCTATGTAAGACAAACATTTTAGTAAAAGAAGAATGTGGTTATCTTATTTTAGTCAAAAGTTATGCGAATTATTCAAAATAAATACCTTCTCTTTCCCCTTTTCTCCCACCTCCCAGGTCAATAATCAGTCTCGGCCAGCTGCTACCCCTCTCATTTGCATATTGTTATAAAAGACGCACCGACTGCGGCTAACATTTCATTCTGATTCCAGACGTTACGCTGCGAACTTGGAGCCACAACCATGTCATCTCTGCCAACTACAACTTCTACTTCAACTACAACTTCTACTTCAACTTCTACTACGGCTGTTACTGCACCTAAGAAAACTCTTCGTCTGAAAAATCCTCCTGACTGGTACAAGAAGCAACTTGAATCCCAACCTTCAACTTCTGGCACTATTCTTCCGCCTACCAAGACTTTTAAACTTTGAAGCATTTTTTCACCGCCTTCGCCTTCTACTTCGCTTTCAAACGACTCTACACCGCCATCAACCATCATGCCGCCTCCACAGAAGCCAGCTCCCCGTCCTAATACCCCTTCATTTGAAACTTTGCTTCATCATCTTAGTACACCTGTCATTCCACTGTCACCATTGCCTCCTACCCCACCACTTACTATGCTTGAAGACCACACCTATTATAAAACTAAATCCACTAAGCCTACTCCCAAACCTGCTCCTAAGCCTGCTCCTTCAGAGCAATTTCAATTATTACAAGAAGAGCGTCGTAGGGCATTTAGCCGTCCCACTACTTGCCCTGAAGTGCTTACCAGGGGAATTAAGAAAGGATCAGCTTGTGGGAGGAAATGTGTTAAAAATGAAAGTTTTTGCCGTGTACATGTCATGAAACATCTTTCTGGACCACAACTGACAGAAACCCCCACCGTTGAAGACGATCCTGAAATAATATCCGTCAGAGGAGAGAGGCTTAAGAAAGGTTTGAAATATTTTTTTTAAGTGTTGTTGACCACCAACACATTTTGGCAAAATGTAACGGCTTAAAATATAAAATTAGAGTTTGTGAGAATTTGTGTAAAGAGAAGAGATTTAACAATTTAGATTCTCAAGACTTTCTCCTCAGGGATAAAAAGGATCGTATTACAAGGTGGGGGCGTAAACAGTAAATTCACTTAGTTTTTTCCAAATTGTTGCTTAAAAAAATAATGGGGGAGAAACACAATGCGTTATAGCGTTGTGTTTCTCCCCCATTATTTTTTAACACTCTAAGTCTCGTGACCTACTAACCTACTTCCATCTAAGTAGTATGAAAAGTACTTCCCCCCACTCCTTTGGGTCGATGACTGGTCACGGTCAGCTCCTATCCCTCATTTGCATACTATTATAAAAGCGGAGCGAGCGTTGGTCACCCCTTCATTTTTCTTCTATACGCCGCTCTTGTCGTTTCGTCTCTGCTGTTTACAATATTTCTTGCTTGAAAATGCCTCCTCATCTGAATGAAAATTTCAATTTTTCCGAAATTTCTGTTGTTTTTGAACAATCTGAAGACACTTTAAGTAACGACAGTGAAAGTGAAGATGATGAGAACGATGATGATTATACTGTTGAACTTAGTGAAGAACGTAAAGTCATAGCAATTGATCCACAATTTCCATTTGATACAATAGAAAAGTTTATGGCTGAAGCTAATAAATGGTTGGACTCAGGATGTTATGTACGAATTGACTCTTTTATATTGTATGGTGATAGTCATTCTTTCCTTGTCACACCAAATGACAGAGACCGCATGTGGCAGTGGGCACAATCTATGATGGAGTGCTACAAACAAGGTGTAGATACTGGTGGCTATTTTCTTGCACAACTAGTGTAATAACAAAATTACCCTTCCCCCACCCTACACCCTATCCCTTTCAAATCCTATAAAGAAGGGGGAAAGGAGTGGGGATTATAAAATGGTGGGGGAATGTGTATAAATGCAGGTTGTTTGAAGAGACTTTTATTATTGTGGCTTTAGCAGAAACAACATGGAGTTTAAATCTTCAGCAAAAATAAGGAACAACATAATAAAGAGAGAAATTCGCAAGAAAGAAAAGATCGAACTTATAAAATTACAACTTATAATACCTTCTATTGAAATTGGATGTAGCAAAATAAAGACTTTGGTGAAAACTAACGAATATTTGTTACAATTGCTAAAAACAATCGAAGAATTGAAAAGCAAGAATGGACATTCTACATAGTAATATTTGAACATTTTAATATAAATAAGTAAACAAAAAAAATAGATGTAAAATAGAGAGCGAGGAATAGATCACTTTGTGGTAATGGACTAACATGCCACTTAGTGCTCTATTCCTCATTCTCGCGTTAAATTGGATTACCTTGACCTATTTGTTAGACTGTTAGAATTTGGTTAACACTGTTGAATTTCAGTTTTGAACTAATGTTTATTTTTGTTGAACTGTTAGTTTTTTTAACACTGTGGAATTTTAGTTTTGAACTAACTTTTAATTTATGTGAATTTTTAGTTCAACTCTAGTTAATTTATGTGCAAATTTAGTTGAACCAAGTGCCTGTGCTCTAGCCATTTCCACCCTAACATTTGTTCTTTCAACATTTGTCCCATAACATCTGTCCTAACAGATGTTTGGAGGGCAGGTGTTTGGTTTTAAAAGTAACTAAAATTAGTTGGGTGGGGGAAAGTTAATTAAAGCTTGAATATAAAGAAGTATATACTAAAACTCCAATGGGAATAAACAATTAGTTTGTAGAAGGTTAATATTTTTATTCAAAACGTTTGATTTTCTTGGATAGTGAAGAAGATGAAATAGTGGTGGGGGAACCGTTATAAAAGGAGGAACGCAAGAGCCCATTTTATTTCTTGGCGAAATTTCGAAGAGTAAACATCTCAACATGTATAGTTGCGATAAATGTTCGGAATCGTTTCATGATGAAATTCTATTAGACTGTCATAAAGAACTAATTCACAACAACCCAGAAGAAAAACAAGAACAACAAGAACAAGAACAAGAACAAGAACCAGAACAAGAAGAACAAGAAGAACAAGAAGAACAAGAAGAACAAGAAGAACAAGATGAACAAGATGAAATAACAGCAACATCTTCAACTACTTTACCGAATCTACAAGTATTTGCATTACCTGGTAAAGTAGTAATGCATCATAAGATTCAAAATGAAAACTTGAAGCTAGAAGAATTTATTAGAGAAGCAAAACCAATCATAAGTAAAACTTTAAAAGAAGAATTGAAAAGATTAAACTTTCTTAAATTTGGTTTACTACTAGAAGCTATGTTTATAAATGTACAAGAAGAATTATCACCAAGAGGATTTATAACAAAAAAACGAACCATTATGGAAAGTTCAGACATTGATTCAATAGTTGAAAACTGTATAGAAGAAATATTAACCAAAATTCAGGAACACGAAGGAAGAGGATCCGGATGGAGTCTTACAAGTATTGAAGTATTAGATATAAGAATTCACAAACATGGATATGGACTAATGGGATCTAGTTACATTCCTTTGCCCAAAAGAATTAAGGATACAAGATCATGTATTAATGTGAAAAATCAAGATAATGAATGTTTTAGATATGCAATGACATCTAAGTTTGTACCAAATAATTTTGATAAACCTAACCAACACTATGAAAATCAAAGACATAGGTACAATTTTCAAGGAATTGCTTACCCTGTATCACTGAAAGATATATCAAAATTTGAGAAGAAAAATCCTGGTACATCTATTAATGTTTTTGCATTAGATAGTTCAAACAAAGTGTATCCTTTACGTGTTGTAAAAGAAGAGCTACCAGATCATACGGATTTACTACTACTAACGCGAGGAGATGTGTCTCACTATGTGTACATAAAAAAATTCGACTCTCTTGTTAACAAGCAACTTTCTAAAGATCGACACAGAAAGATAATTTGCAAGAGATGTTTTAATTTTCAACGAGAAGGAAGACAAGGAAGAGAATGGTTACAAGAGCACAAAAGGCTATGTAACAATAATTATGAAGCAAAGATTAATTTACCTTTGGAAAACAGAGCATTTGTTACATTTCAAAAGGTTCATCATCAATACCGTATCCCAATAGTTGTATATGCGGACTTTGAATCAACACTAATTCCTATAGAAGATGAAAATTGTGAAGCTAGAAAAAGTGTCAAATATCAAATGCACAAACCAAATAGTTTTTGTTTAATGGTTAAATCAACATTATCAGAAGAACATTTAAACCAATATGGATTAACTTCAGAACCTTATATATATCGTGGTGAAAATGTGGAAACAATATTTCTTGACCATTTATATTTAATAGCTGAAAATGTACAAAGATTATATACGAATATCGTACCAATGAAACCGATGGAGGAAGAAGAGGAAATTCAACATGAAAATGCAACTCATTGTTTCTTATGTAAAAATGAATTTACCATTGACAATTATAAAGTTAAAGATCATGACCACCTTACAGGTTATTACAGGGGTGCTGCTTGTAATAAATGCAATTTGAGCTATCGTTTACCACTATTTATTCCTGTGGTTCTGCATAAACTCAGTGGGTATGATGCTCATTTTATAATACCTGAATTAGGAAGAGACAATGGTTCAATAGATGTGTTGGCTGAAACTTCAGAAAAATTTATAAGTTTCTCTAAAACAGTTGGAAATGTCAAATTAAGATTCTTAGACTCCTACCGATTTATGCCATTGAGTTTGTCTAAACTTTCTGAAAATTTAAGGAAGAAAGATTTTATTGAAACAAAGAAGATTGTAAGTAACGACAAACTGGATCTCGTACTTCGGAAAGGTGTTTTCCCATATGATTATATAGACAGTTTAGAAAAATTTAATGAAACATCACTTCCGCCAAAAGAAGAATTCAAAAGTAAATTATACAACATGGACATATCTCAAGAGGATTATGATCATGCATGTAAAGTATGGAATGAATTAGGATTTACAACATTGGGAGAATATTCAGATTTTTATGTTAAATTAGATGTCACTTTATTATGTGATATAATGGAAGAATTTAGAAATACGTGTTTTGCAGCATATGGATTGGACCCTCTTCATTCATACACTTCACCTGGACTAGCATGGCAAGCCATGTTGAAAGAAACAAATTGTAAATTACAACTTCTTACTGATGTAGATATGGTTTTGATGTTAGAATCAGGAGTTCGAGGGGGATTGACACAAAGTGTAACCAGACATGTTAAGGCGAATAACAAGTATCTGCCCGATTATGATGCATCAAAACCAACAACATTCCTAGGTTATTTCGATGCAAATAACTTATACGGATGGGCAATGTCAAATCCCCTTCCATATGATAATTTTAAATGGATAGATCCAGAATCGATTGGAAATATTATGGATTTACCAAAACATGGTGAAACTGGTTACATTTTTGATGTTGATTTTGAATATCCTGAACATCTTCACGATCATCATTACGATTTACCACTTCTTCCAAAGACTGAAATTTCCCCTACTGGAAGATGGCCGAAATTAATGATGACTTTAACCGACAAGTCTCGATATGTTGGACACTACTGGATGATACAACAAGCTTTAGACTTAGGATTGAGAATTACAAAAATTAATCGAGTACTACAATTTTCTCAATCTTGTTGGTTAAAACCTTACATCGACAACAACACAAGAAGAAGAGCCACCGCTACATCAAGTTTTCAAAAAGATTTTTTCAAATTAATGAATAACGCAATATTTGGCAAGACTTTGGAAAACAAAAGGAAACATAAGGATATCAAATTGGTAACTGATCCAGTAAAATTACAGAAATTGGTGCAACAACCAAACTTTGGTTCATCTGTAATTATTAATGAAAATCTAGTTGTTATTTCTATGAACAAGAAGTCAGTTACAATGGATCGTCCTTTGTATCTTGGAATGTCAATCTTGGATATTTCAAAAACACATATGTACGAGTTTCATTATAAGAAGATGGTTAACTACTATGGAAGAGAGAACATTGGTATTGCATATATGGATACGGATGCACTAATTTACTGGATTAAAACAAATGACATGTATGAAGATCTACGCACCTTTATATATAAAGATGATTTCGACTTTTCCGATTATCCTAAGGATCATCCAAATTACGACTATGACAGAAACAAGAAAGTATTGGGAAATTTAAAGATGAAACGAATGGTGTGCCAATGATGGAAATTGTAGCATTAATGTCCAAACTGTATTCATTTCAACTGTACATAAACGAGAGGAACGAACATCAAGTCACGAAGAAGGCCAAAGGAATAAAAACTTCTTTCCTGAAAAAGAACGTACAGTTTGAACATTATAAAAGATGTTTGTTTGAAAATGTTGAAACAACTGCAACGTTCAACACTATTAGAAGTTATAATCATCAACTTTTTAGTGTCAAACAAACAAAGTGGGCATTAAGCTACAAAGATGACAAGCGCCATATTTTAGAAGATAAAATTAATACTTTACCATTTGGCCACTACTCCCTAAACCCTATCGACCAATAAACCTATTCTTCGTCCTCTACCTTCTTCCTTTTTCCTTTCCGTAAAGAAGAGGGGACATGTCAAGCCCAATGCCATGTTCCCTCTTTTTTACACTAATATGAAATGGCCTTGACCTATATTCAAACTATATAAATGAGAATAAACTATTCTATGGATCAGTATTTTTACATGCAGTGTACAATCAACATCTGAAGATGGAAAGTGTGAAGGACAAGATTGTAAATGAACTACATAAACCAGCAAGAAGAAGATTTCCAAGAAGAAGTACAATCATTAAAGGAATGAATGATCTTTATCAAGCTGATCTCATTGAAATGATACCGCACAGTAAATTAAACAAAGGATTTAAATATATTTTAACAATTATAGACTGTTTTACTAAAATAGCTGACGCTTTACCATTGAAGGACAAGACTGGTAAAAGTGTTACAAAAGCTATGGAAACCACAATACAAAGAAATAAATTTAAAATTAAACATCTACAGACCGATGATGGAAAAGAATATTTTAATAAAGACTTTGGAGCTTTGATGAAGAAATATCAAATAAATCATTATTCTACAAATTCTGAAGTTAAAGCTTCAATAATTGAAAGATTCAATAGAACATTAAAAGGTGCGATGTATAAACAATTTTCAAAACGAGGATCATACGTGTGGTATGACATATTACCACAACTTATAAAAGAGTATAACAACAAATATCATCGTACCATTGGAATGAAACCTATCCAGGTAAATAGTGCTAATGCCAAAATTGTATTACAACGCATTAAAAATAATACAACACCGAAATTGGAAAAATTGCAACCAAAGAAGTTCAAGGTCAACGATAAAGTTCGTATAAGCAAATACAAAGGTGTATTTAGTAAAAGATATCTACCAAATTGGACTAATGAAGTATTTAAAATTTATAAAGTGCAACCAACTATACCTGAAACCTATTTATTAAAGGATAACAAGGGTGAATTACTTCAAGGTGGATTTTACGGACACGAATTGTTGAAATCAACAGTCGGTGATGTATATCTTGTCGAGAAGATTTTACAAAGGAAAAAGGATATGGTTAAAGTCCGGTGGTTAGGGTTTGATAAAAGTGAAGACTCTTGGATTCCTTCAAAAGACTTAGTATAGTTGTTTAATAGCTCATTGTGTGTTTAACCTTTATACAAGATGGAGATTGTACAACAAAAAGACCGATTTAATATCAATAACATTGATGAATTGACAGTTGACAATGATAAGTTAAATCATGGAAAACATGGTGAATTACTACCAAATACGATAAGATGTCTAATAACTGGTCCTTCAAATTGTGGAAAAACTAATGTTGTTTTTAACCTTATAACTAATCCTAAAGGATTGCGTTTTAATAATATATACATTTTTTCAAAATCATTGCAACAACCAAAATATCAATTATTGGATAAAGTACTTGCAAGTGTACCTGAAGTGAATTTTTACAAGTTTAATGCCAGTGAAACAATTATGCAACCAAATGAAGCAAAACCATTTTCTATTTTTATATTTGACGATGTTTCTTGTGAAAATCATGACACAATAAGGAATTATTTTGCTATGGGAAGACATCATAATATTTATAGCATTTATATTGGTCAAACATACAGTAAAATTCCAAAACAACTTATAAGAGACAATGCAAATATGTTGATCATCTTCAAGCAAGATGAAACAAATTTAAAGCATATATATAATGATCATGTAAATGCGGATATGCCATTTGAAAAATTTAAAGAGATGTGTGGCAAAGCATGGAATGAGAAATATAGCTTTCTCGTTATTATGAAGGAAGAAGATATTAAAAATGGTAGATATCGTATAGGGTTGGATAAATTTGTATTTATGCGTTGAACTACCGATGCTACATCTAGTTACACGTTGAACTTCACAGTGTAAACATGGTGAATCAAGAAAAACTATTGAAAGAAATAAAATCACTCAGTGATTCTATTAGGATGAAGAATCGTGCATTGAGGATGGGTTTAAGTGAAAGAGAAGAATTTCTAGAGACTACATTTAAACCTATTACGGAACCTTTAAAACAGATATCAGAAACTATTGGTAAACCTCGTTATGAAGGAGATGTTTTACTACCAGTTTCTAAACAAGAAGTACAAGCATTAAAAAAAGAAGAAGATGATGATTCATATACAAGTGCTAGTGAGCAAGAAGAAACAAAAGAAGAAGAAGAACCAATTGTTGAAAAGGAAGAAGAACAGCCAATACCTGAAGCTGAACAATCTATTCCAAATTTAACTCAATTGAGTAGCGATATATTACAACATGGACCTCTTGGAAGAAAATATATAATGAAAATGCTACATGACATGAAATCAAACCCGAATTTGAGTAGATCACACGTATACGGAGCAAGAATTGATGGGAATGAATTGAAGATTGGCGATTCAAAGCTTGAAATAACACAAGACGATTACATCATTATTGGTGAGTATAGATATAAAGGAACAAAAGGATTATATGAATTAATTTTTAAAAACATACCACTAAGATATTCATCCAAAGATTTAAGTGTTTTTAAGGAGATTCTACAAAATACTAACGCTCATAAAAGAAACTACTTAAAGGATGGAATGATTAATCGTTCACGTGCAACAAAATATAACATCGTTATAAAAAAGTTGTTTCCTCCACGAAAATTGCCAACATTACGTACTGCACCAGCGGTGAGACAACCACTGAAAAGAAAATCTTTATCACTTATGGATTTATCACTTCTTGAACAACATGGTAAAAAGAGTAAAGGAGATACTTCAACATCTGGTAAAGGATTGATGAAAAATCTATACAATACAAATGTAATTTACTACAATGACATCAATAAATTGGTTGATAGAATGAGACTATTGCATGAAGCCATGAAAGCTGGTCATACAGGTTTAAATAATGAATGGGTAGCTCTGATTGACGAACTCAGGAATCGCGGCATAATTGTATAATTGTCCGCGGATATATAAGAGTTGCAGGTGTATAATGTGTCAGTTCTAACATGAGCGTCGACAAGTTCGGACGCTACTCCGCGTTAGGAGTGCAAGTTGGAGAAAACAGAAAAAGAAGTGGATTACCGCAAACACCCGAAGGTGACTATAACATAAATAATAAACGTTTAAAGTTTGTTAAAGATCCAGAAGAAGATGGAGATGCAACAAATTTAAAGACAGTAAAGGAGGAAACATCTACAAGTTTAAAACTCGACAACAACCAACTGTATGATGCAAAATCTCACAGGGTTATTAACGTTGCAAAACCAGTCAACAATGGAGATGTTGTTAATAAAGGCTATTTTCTATCTGCGATGGAATACGCTTTACTGTTGGAAAAGACTAAAAGTGGAAAAAAGTACAATGCTTTAAATTATAAAATAACTAATGTGGCAGATCCAACCGAGGATACAGATACAATTAATAAGCGTTATTTGCACTCTGTAATACCAGAAAAGAAAAAAGATGGATTTTCCTTCTATAAATATACTATAAACGATATTGGATATCCTAAAGAAGAAAGTGATGGTGTTAATATAAAATACATTAAAGATAATTGTATTTTATATAATAGTGCTGTTATTGATTGTCATGGAAAAGTGTTGTCCAATCTGGAAGATGGTTCAACTCCATCTGATGCTGCTACCGTGAGACAAATGAATGAAAGCTTGAAAAAAGGAACATCCGCTTTTGTTAAACAGAATCAGGTGGTGTCAAAGAAAGGTGATGAGTTTATGCAAGGAAGTGAAAAGTTTACCTTACTACAACTAAAAAATGACAAGTGGGATGGAAAAAATAAAAGATTGTCAAATATAAGTTTAGGCACGGAAGAACATGATGCTGTTATTTTAACACAAGTACCACAACTATCAGCTACTGGTGTTAATTTTATATGTAAAGGTAGACGATTAACCCAAGTTAAATCTGGTAAAGATGATCAGGATTGTGTTGTTGTAAAACAAACTATAGTTTTAGATAAAATAAATAACGTATATGATGGAAAAAATAGAAGAATATCTAACATATCAGCAGGAATAGCTCCGAATGATGTTGCTACTATTAATCAAGTTATAGCAACCTCTAATAACGATCCATCTGCGTATACATGTAATGGTAAACGTATCACATATCTTGATAATCCTACACGTAACAAAGATGCTACTAATGTAGAGTATGTAATGAATCTTGTAGGTAATGTAGTTATTGATATGCATAATCATTTGATTAATGCATCGATGAAACACAATAAAATCGAAGATTCTCAGAGAAACCAATGGATTAAAGATGAAATCATTGATAGATACTAGTAAAACTTATGAATATTTAAGTATGGAATATACAAAAAAGGATTCATTATCATAAAGTATTTCATAGAGTGAAGACGTTGGTTACATAAAACAGCATAATGAAGACCGTATCGCTCAGTCGTCGTCAAGACAGCGGCAAGAGAGGACGTGGTTTAACATCAGCTGCATTATCCCTGCTCAGACGGATTCCAATTGGTGCTGTTGTGAATCGAGCGATAGACGCTTTACCATACGAATTACATCTGCCCGGAGGTTATCAATATTGTGGACCTGGAACTAAGTTGGCAAAACGTTTAGCAAGAGGAGATCCTGGAATTAATAAATTAGATCAAGCTTGCAAAGAACACGATATAGCATATTCAAAGTATAAAGATTCAACAAATAGATCAATAGCAGATAAAATTCTAGCGGAAAAAGCTTGGCAAAGAGTAAAATCAAGTGACGCAAGTATTGCAGAAAAAGCATCGGCTTGGGCAGTAACTACAGCCATGAAGACGAAAGCAAAGTTAGGTGGTGGAAAACGTCGCAGAGGAAGAAGACCTGCAAAGAGAGGCACACCCAAAAGAGGTGGAAACATTAAAAAAGGACGTCGTAGAACTCATAAAGCAAGTATAAAGAAGACTTCTGTTTGGCAAATGGTAAAAAACGGAGCAGGTTTATACCTAAGACCATACCGTGTGTACTAAATAAGAAGAATCAATTAATAATTCCAAATAAAGCCTTAACAAATCATCAGTTAAATGATTATGTAAAATGTTTGAAAATACCATTCTTTCGAGGAGTTTTTATGAAAGATGCATTACCAACTAAAATATGGAAAAATGAAACTGGAATAGTAAATTTGGATTCCACCTATGGTCCAGGTACTCATTGGGTATGCTATAAAAAGCTCGGACAAACCGTTTACTACTTTGACAGTTTTGGCAATCTGCCACCGCCAAAAGAACTTCAACATTATTTTCGAAACTCAAAAAACATTTTTTACAATTACAAAAGAGAACAACCTAACAATACTGAAATATGTGGGCATTTATGTTTGGAGTTTCTAGCGAAAAGTGTCAGTCAGCTTTAAGATGTCATCGTATACAGTGTCATTGAGTGGAAATTCATCCACATTAAAAAGTACGCTGTTCCCAGCATTGCGTCTATCCAAGGAACGATTGTGGGAAGCGGCATTACTTGATTTGACTACCTACAACTCAATTCCCAATGTTACGGAAGGGAAGAACAATTTACTACATTATTATGAAACTAAGGATGCTGCAGGAAAATACTCAGAATTGAAAATAATTACATTTCCTACTGGAGCTTATGAAATTGATGATATAAACCAATTATTACAGAAACAACTCGGAGAAGACAATATCACCGTTAAAGGAAACAATAATACTTTAAAAGCAGAAATAACTTCAAAATATTATATTGATGTCAGCTTGGAACAGTCGATTGGCAGTTTACTTGGATTTACAGATACAAAAAAGAAAATCTTAACTCCTGGAACTACTCATTCAGGTGATTCAACTGTAACAATATTGAAAGTAAATAGTATCGATGTCACGTGCAACATTATACACGGATCGTATAGAGATGGAGTTAATCAACATATTTTACATACATTTTATCCAACAGTGGCTCCCGGTTTTAAAATTGTTGAGAAGCCACAAAACTTGATATATCTACCGTTAAACACCAGTTTCATTTCAGACATCGTACTGAACATATTGGATCAAGACGGTCATAGTGTTGACTTTAGAGGAGAAACAATTACTATACGGATACACATCAGAGCAGCAACATAAAAGTCAACATGGGATAATCATTTAAACCGCAACGGAAGAGTCGGGAGCTCAGTAGCTCCTCAACATTGGAAGAGTTAACATCGGACAACATTCGTTTTCTACAGAAGATTGGATTGAAACTTAACAGCGATGGATATCCTGGATATATCTCAAGGACCAACGTTCGACGAAACACTATGGGAGAAGGAATATCACACGCACAACCCTTACACTTCATCAAAATTAAACAATAACGATGAAATAAGGATCCCCATTCAACAACAAGATATTTACACTTTACCGTGTGAAAGTTACTTGTACATCGAAGGACGGGTATTAAAATTGGATGGAAAAACTGCTTCAACAGTTCCTTTTATAAATAACCCAATGGCATATCTTTTTGATGAAATAAGATATGAAATATCAGGGGTGACGGTTGATTCAACAAAAAAGGTTGGTTTAACAACGACATTGAAAGGATTAACATCATTAACACCGCACGAGAAGAATTCAATAGTCACCGCCGGATGGGTTGCCCCCGATAAAGACACTATAACACCAGCTTCCAACGGTCACTTTGATTTTCATGTACCTTTACGATTGCTTTTGGGATTCGCTGAAGATTACAAACGGGTAATAATAAATGTCAAACAAGAATTAGTATTACTCAGATCTTCAACTAATAAGGACTTGATACTTGCAGACCCTGCAACTACGAAAGATAAACTGGAATGGCAACTACAGTTGGATAAAGTTGTTTGGAGAGTACCTCATGTAAGATTGGCTGATGAACATAGAATCCTATTATTGAGAAAGTTGAAATCTGACCGTGATATTGTGATGCCATTCCGAAGTTGGGAATTTCATGAATACCCTACACTACCTCAGACAGAACGACAAACATGGACCGTCAAGACATCAACTTACTTGGAACGAGCAATGTACATAATACTCGGTTTTCAAACTAAGCGAAAAGATGTTATCACTGCAAATGCTGGTCAATTTGATCACTGTAAAATAAAGAATTGTAAAGTTTTCTTAAACTCTCAATTCTTTCCCTATGACAATTTGAATGTCATGTTCAGCAAAAAACGTTTTTCCATTTTATACGATATGTATGCAAGATTTCAATCGTCATATTATGGAAAAACTAATACACCACTATTATCACCTGACCAGTATTATTCCAAGGCTCCAATAATTGTAATCGATTGTTTAAAACAAAATGAATCGGTAAAATCATCAAGTGTGGATATAAAAATTGAAATGGAATTTGAAGAACCAGTAGCGGATGGAACTTCGGCATACTGTCTAATTCTACATGATAAAATAGTTACTTACACACCGCTGACCGGAATTGTCAAGAATGTACTTTAAGAAGAATTGTACAACGACTGCAAATTTTTTAGGTTAGAATTATCTGCTTCAATTTTTGAGGTTAGAATTTCATTTTTGTGAAAGACAAGTTGAAAACAAACAATTATGTAATTGTATAAATTTCAAGGATTTTACGAAAAATATAAAAGCGAGAAAATAATTAGTGGAAACTTCATTCTATCTTCAACCGTCGTATGGGAAACATCATTCGCAAGATGAATTCTACTAACGGAGAAGAAAATACACCTCTAATGGATGATAATAGTTCAGATATAGAAAAACAAGTTTAACGAGAAATGGACGAGTTCCTAAAGTTTAACAAACATAAGAAGAGAGAAGAAGAAGAAGCTGAAAAAGAAGTAAAAAGGAAGAAGGTTGAAGTTAACATTACAACCAATATTTTAACACAAGTATTTCTTCGGATTATCTACCCAATTTCTTCATGTATGACAAAAAGTATATCAGTTGGAATTTTAAAATCAATGGATTATTCACCAATTGTTATTTTAAATCATGGAAACAAAATGGTTACTTTCAGTGAAACTACTTGGGAATCTCTCATGAAACATTTACATCTTTTGGAGTGCTATTTAAGTAACAACACATTTGGAAGAAGAACAAGATTAAGTTTATTGGAATCAAATATTGAAGTTGATATAGTAAAACATCGTGGAGGACAAATTGTTCGCTTCAGAGATTTAACTACCCACAATGTTAAATTATATTTTACTAAAGAAGAATTTTACACTTTAAGTTGTACTACCGGTCCCGTCACCAGATATTTGAAACAACTAATATTTTCAAGTGCAATAATTAAAGACTATCTAATCGATACATTGGACAAACAACCTTTTGTTCCAATTTTATACGGTCCCGTGGATACTTCAATCTTTAATAGAATACCTCAAGAAGTTGAAATGTGGAGACAATTAAACAACTATCACACCAATTTTAATATCGATGAAGTTGCACAAGAAGTGAAAGAAGAAGAACAATCCTGTCTGTTATAAACGTCGGCTCATTCAATTTTTAAGTCAGTTGTTAATAAGACTTCATCATGAATAAACGGGTTTCGTTTTCTAATGCACCACACATAATGGAAGTTAAAAGAGGTATAATTGAATTTCAAGCTTTCCGAGGAAATGATGGTAATTTTATTATTAAAGAATTAGTAATCTTGGACATGAACACATCAGTAGTTTATCATTATTTGTTCAAACCTCCAGTACCATTTAATAGACTAACAACTAAAGCGAAAGTTACAAACAAATGGTTGAACAAACATTTTCACAACTTAAGATGGGATGAAGGTTTCATTAATTATAACATGATGCCGCACATTATGAATCATTATTGCAAAGAGTTTAAAATTATCTACACAAGAGGATTGGAAAAAGCAAAGTGGATACAATCATTTACAAGCAACGAAGTGATTAATGCAATAATTGATAAAGATTTCCAATGCTACTTCAACGAACTTTGTATTTCATCAAAAAGTTTTAAACATCGAAGGTCACAGTGCGCTTTAAAGAATGCCTACCGCTTGAATAGTTTCCTTCAAAAAAGTGGTGGGGGTAGTGTCGATTATAAAAGTGAGAGCGCTACCATGACGCAGCATGAGTATTACTCGAACCTCCGAAGAGACAACATCTCCAACGGACATTCTTATTTACAAGAAAATTAACAATAACATCAAGATGGCATCGCAGAACTTACTTCAAAATTTGGTCGATCAGTTCAACGCTCATTCTAAATCATCAATTCTACCTACGAAGAAATGTTCTGAACTAAAAGAAGAAAAACATTACATCATTCATACAATCAAGAAAATGGAAACTTCAGTAGGTGATGCTATTAATTGCTCATTGAGCGAGGCACCGTATACAGTTGGTGACGAACCGAAGTTTCAAATCTTCCTACCTACACGTTTTGTACAACTTCTTCAAAATGAAGATCTTCGTGTAGTTCAACCCGGCGCACTCTATTTGGTTTCGCACGGACCAAGTGGAAATAACTCTACTGAACTTACAATTCATGTAACACCTACTATTGATTAGTTTGTACATAACATTGTAAATATTTGTTTGTAATTGTTTCTCAATAAATATGATATAAAACAAAAAAATAAAAAGCAACATATTGTAATGTCTTTGTACATTACAATATGTTGCTTTTTTAAAAATTCCACGGAATGACCTTGACCCAATTTTGTGTGATGATAAAAGCAGAAATCTACTTGTGAAGTTCATCAGTCTACGACTACCTTTCGTACCGTACACATCTCGCTCACTCTATTGCTTAATATAAAAAACTAAATATGTCTCTCAAAGTCAAGTGTGCATCTTACGATACCAACACCATTACAACTTTTGAACAACTCGAAGATTTAACCAACGAAATGCGAGTTTTACTTACCGGTGGTTATCACTTAACTGTTGATGTTAGTGCTACTAATACAAGGATGTTCACTAAAACAAAATATTGCGATGATGAAATATTTATTTCTACACAACCTACAACTTCTTCATCGCCTACTGGTCAACATAACATCAAGGTTGAAAGTTTAGATGAAGACAATTTACTAAATCTAACTCCTGCACCATCTGACACTACTGATGGTAATAATGAAGAGCAACGTCTTTCCCCCACCACTTCTTTGTAATTCATCCTTCCCCCCACCACTTCTTTATTTAACTAACATTTCTCCCTTTTACTTCTCATTCCATCTTCGACTTCTGAACTATCAACATCACTTGTTTTAAAATTTCAAACACTAACACAATCATGATGGATATGATGGATGAAGTTCCCTTCGTAACTAGAATGGAAGAGGATAAATTGAAATTGGAAATTAAACGATTAGAAATGGAACAGGAAAACCAACTCGAAATGTTACATTTGTTCAAGCTTTTCAAATACATCATCTGGGGACTCTGCATTTACCTTCTCATCGTCGTCGGTGTTTGCATTTACAACTCTGTAATTCATCACAAAAGTTCAACTTGTTTAAACTCTGCTGTTGCACATTAATTGTATGTTCACTAATAAAATTCAAAAGTTACTTCAACCTATCCTACTATCACCAACTAGTTCAACTTAGAACTATTTCTGGTGGTAGTTGGGTAGGCTTTTTTAAAACTTACTCTGGATGACCTTGACATACTTTCCAGATCCCATTTATAAATTTAAATTTCAGTTTTAAACTAACTTTTAATTTTGTTCAACTATTAAGAGTTTTGTTAACACCGTCAAATTTCAGTTTTCAACTAACTTTTAATTTATGTACAATTTTAGTTCAACCCTAGTTACTTTATTCGCAAATTCAGTTCAACCGACCACCAACGCTATCGCCATCTCCACCCCAATATTTCAACATTTCTGCCCCCAACACTTGCCCGAACATCTGCCCATAGGGGCAGCTGCCCGGACATCTGTTCGGTTTTAAAAATATAAAAGAAAGGTAAAGGAGTGGGGGTGGCGCATGCTCACCAATGCAAAACTAAGGTTTGAGGTTAGAATTATCCATGGCGGCCGCCATGTCTGGTTCAGTTTTACCACATAGAGTCGGCGACCGGTTATTGGTCTAAAGGAGTGGGGGAAGGGGTGGTAGGGGAAGGTTGCCATTTTATAAGCCCTCTCCCTAGGCGGCGCTTCTCATTCGATCGCCAACTTTCAAACGATAAACACCTCTCCCATGGCACGAATCAATTATCCCGCTATCACCAACTACTTCAACTTAAAACTATTTCTGGTGATAGTTGGATAGAATTTTTAAAAACTTACTCTGGATGACCTTGACATATTTTCCACATCCCAGTTATAAGTTTGAATTTCAAGTTTCAACTAACTCTTAATTTTTCTTCAACTGTTAGAGTTTCGTCAACACCGACGAATTTCAATTTTGAACTAACTTTTAATTTTATGCGCAAATTCACTTCACCCTAACGCCAACACTATCACCATCTCCACCCCAACCTATATGGCATAACATATAACTACAGCATCTCATATATACCCTCTAACCCCCACCGGAAACTATGTGACATAGCAGCTGGCGCCAGCTGCCACGTCACGTGGCTCGGGGGGCACGTGGCCGATTTTAAAAGTGGCCAAATCCCACTACTTATATATATATATATATATATATATGTATGTATATATGTATATATATATATGTATATATGTATATGTATATATATACAGGGTGTTCGGAAAAAACGTTTCAGGAATTCAGGAGGTTATTGCTCACATCAAAATTAGCAAAAAAGTTCCTATAAACATATGTCCTAAAATGCTTCGTTAACCCGCTAGCCGCCATTTTGTTTTTTACACTAAATAATTTTTATTTGAGGAGGTAACTTTCAAAAGGTGATTTGTCACAAAAAAATTTTTTTGAGATATTGGTATCACTGGATTCCTTTAACAAAATCCTAAAACATGTGAACAATATTTTGCATTAAAACGACATTTGTCCCATTTAAAAACAGTAAACAAAATCTGGGTTTGCAGCAAAAAGCATTTTGTCCATGGGGTGTTTTCAGTTCAATAGGTACTTAGTCCATTGAGCCAATGGCAGCGCTGCATTATGTAAACAAATCCCAGGTTGCTAGGTTACAGCAGAAGCATGTTGTTTGTGTTTGGTGAATTAGTTGAGGTTATAAGTAGTGGAGTGTGTACTGTTGTAAGGTTAATTCGAGTGCTGGTTTGTGTAAATGAAGTGATAATTTATTACTATTGAAGAAGTGGATGGAAGTGTGAGTGTTGGAGAGGTGACTGTTGGGAGTAGGAAAAGGAAAAAACGGGGGACTGCACGAGAAACAGCAAAAAGGTTAAGGTACTCCCAACCTAAAAGAGCTTTAGTTTTCAACCCATACACTCATAACACAAAAAGGTTTGCATGTGTTAAATTCAAACCTAAACATTTGAAAAACTTCAAAGGTTATTTCTACCAAAAACCTGACAAAACAAGGCAAGACTTCATTATAGGTAATTTAGTTACTACTCGATCTGTGAAACGGCGTAGGCCTAGGCGTGAAAAGGTGTGAACTGCATATTTAAAAACTTGTGACTGAACCTAAATTAAAAATAAAAGTGCTATTATACTAGGCCAGCATTTTTGTTTGAATTTTTGTTAGTTTTTAGCGTTTGTTTAACATTGATTCCTGTATAATAAAATTGTATTCTTTTCAAACAGAGTTTTGTCCCTTTGTTATTATTGAATCAAAAGGTATTTTGTCCATTGAGTTGGTTCAAAAGGTAATTTGTCCATATTTTATATAACAATTACTAATTTTAGAAGAAAGAAATATTTCTAATCCTTGATGAAATAAGAGTTTTTAGTTATAATAAGTTTATTTCGATAAAACTTGTTTCTGTAGGGTATTTATATCTCATGATATACGTTTTCTGCCTTTCCTGAAAAGTCGGATTACTGTGACAAATCACCTTTTGAAAGTTACCTCCTCATTTCTGTAATAGATCATTGTATTAAATTAATATTTGGCATGCACCTTCATCATAGCAATACCCATTTTCAAGAAAAAAGTTATTTTTTTCCAATGTATATTTTCAAAATGGCGGCCATTTTAAAATTTTAAACTAAAATATCTCAAAATCGGTAAATTTTATTAAAATTTTATTAGACACAAAAAAGTTGACGAATTGAATTATCTAACCAATGGTACCAAATTTGTAAGGATCCGACAACAAATAACGGAGTTATTGAGATTTTTCTGCTTAAAAACATTGATTTTGCATTGCAATTAATGCAAATTAAGGTAATTTTAAATGAAAAATCTCAATAACTCCGTTATTTGTTGTCAGATCCTTACAAACTTGGTACCATTGGTTAGATTATTAAATTTGTCAACTTTTTTGTGTCTAGTAAAATTTTTATAAAATTTACCGGTTTTGAGATATTTTAGCTTAAAATGTTACAATGGCCGCCATTTTGAAAATACAAATTGGAAAAAAATAACTTTTTTCTTGAAAATGGGTATTTTTATGATAAAGGTGTATGCCAAATATTAGCTTAATACAATGATCCATAACGGAAATAAAAATTATTTAGTGTAAAAAACAAAATGGCGGCTAGCGGGTTAACGAAGCATTTTAGGACATATATTTACTGGAACTTTTTTGCTTATTTTGATGTGGGCAATAACCTCCTGAATTCCTGAAACGTTTTTTCCGAACACCCTGTATATGTATATTGTATATATGTCCCTAGACACGATAACTCTCGTAAAAATGGCCCGATCAACACCAAATTTGGTAGAGATGTGTAATCCTACGTTTATTCGGATGAGTTCGAAAACCAGACATATCGACCTACCGGAAGGGGTAGTTTTGGGGGGTTTTGTACCCCAAAAATGGGTTTTTTGCATTTTTCATATGTAAATTTAAAAAATTTTAAATTTTTATTTTGACCATTGGATTTAGCTCAAAAAAAACACACAATTTAGTATTTTGAAGCTTTGCTCTATCTCCATTGGTTACCGAGATATTACAAAGTCTAAAGACAGTACATTGTCTTTTGGGGCTCCAATGTTAGTCTTATGGAGAATAAGGATGTGTTAATATTTCACTTATTAACCAATATTTTAGGATGAAACTTGGTATTTAGCTTCATTTGGTTGAGATTCGTCCATTTAAGGTAAAAAATCTTGGTTTTTGTACTTATCATGGCAGCAAACCTGCATACTCTTTTCCCATGTTAATCATATGGAGAATAGGCAAACTCTTTTATTTATTGACAGATATTGATGAAACTTACTATATGGCTTTATATGGTCGAAATAAATTTTTTCTATGCTAAAAAAACCTACTTTTAGTGTCCCCCATGGCAGCATACCTGCACACTCTTTCCCTATATATTTATCTTAAGGAGAATAGACATTTATTTCCCTATTTATGAGCACGTGATGAAATTTTGTTTTCAAGTTTAGCTGGCCAAAATTAATATTACTAATTTGGAAATTCGCTGAGTACGCAGGTCTGCTGCGACGGGGGGTATTTTAGGTATCCTTCTTTAAAGTCTAAACAAATAAAGTTCATAATATGTTGTATGGTTTTCTCTTGCTTAGTTTCCTGTCTGTCTGCATGTATAATAAATATTTGTTATCTCAGTTACGGATTAAAATTTGTATAGTAGTGTATGTTGAAGTTATAGTAATTTCAAAAGAATATCACTACTGGTTTAATAAAAGCCATAGGCATTTTAACTTTTTAAAACCTAAAAAATCTATTTATACATATTTCATACTCGTCGTGTTTTTTTTCTTTTTTCTTTTTCTTTTTTTAATAAGGAACTACCCACAGTTTTCAACCAATTTTAATGATTTTGGTTTCATTGGATAGAGCTTGGCGTAAAGTTGTTTCTAAAGTAAATTGGTAAATATCCATTTATAGCAAAAGGCTCTATGTGCCCTTAGAGTTCACCATTTTTCCATTTGATTAACATGGGCGAGGAAAAGGATTGATTTTAAAGTTAACAACTGTAAAGCGTAAATCTACACATCAGAAAACCTATTACCTAATTACACGAAAGAGGTTACCGTATGTTAAACCACGCAGTGTACCCACAGTATCTATAGAATATTGTGTACCTATGGTTAACGTACTGCATTGCTGAATACGTATGCATACGGAAAATATTTAGAGCAATTTTTGAAACGTTACAAAAATTGTAGAACTATCTGATTGGTGTCAAATTTAAGGTTTTGGCCAAAGGGATTCGGTAAAATTAACGAAATGCCTAAGAAGCTGCGAGGAAATGATAAATAACGTAAAACGTCTTAACGAAGAAAAACGTGGAGATAAAGAATGCATATGCTTTGTTTTCATTAACATCACAACGTGTATTTTAGTTTGATTGCAAAACGATAACCAGATGACGCCAACAAGTGAAGACAATCTTTTAATTAATTAGTACCGGGGAGCCGAGCTTCGCTCTATAATTATGTTGTAAAATGTTACAAAATGTTTAAAGTTACATTTAAGTGAGATGTCAGAGCACGCCTTCAGTCTTCACTTCTCTATAGGTCTTTTTTTTACTTCCTCCTCGAGAATGTTTGGGAGAAAAGTATTTAAAATGTAAACAAAGAACTTAAACTTACGATAGAGGTTTTTGAGTAGCATTTTCATAATATAACATTTTCAATCTATCTATCTTATACTCTAAAACAAGCTCCGTTTGTCCGGGCAAAGTTTTTTTTCGCTCCAAGGATTTTTGATTTTTTTATTGAATATGGGGGTTTTGGCCACCAGAAATCGATTGGAGCTGGTCCCATAGCTGGGAAAAATCCAGGTTTCGCGCTAGAGCCCTTCAAAGTTTCCATGTTATCCTTATGGAGATTTTTTTAATTTAACAAAAATCAGCTGATAACTGTAGATATAAACCAATGTGTTACATCTTTCACATGTAGTTTAAGACTATTATCATTGACTATGTACACATTATATTAAAGTGCAGAACCTGTCGGCTTTGCGAGTGAGCGAAGCGAACGAGCTTTGTGTAAGAACGAAAGTAATAATTTTACCGAGCTTAAGCACGGTCCCCCTGGTACTAAAAATGAAAAGTATATATCTTTAAAAACGAAAGCTTTGTGTGTCTTGAATAGGCGCAAAGACTACTGGACCGATTGACCCGAGGTTTGGTAAAACTACTTTATTTATCTAGCAAAAAGATTGATAAGCCTATTCCTGTTATTTATAAGCTTCTGGGCTTTGCCCTATTGGCCCTGCATCTGTATTGTACGTAGAAATTTAAACGTGTATACAATATAATTATAAAACTTGAAACTGGGCAAGTTTTGTTCAAATTTATTTATTCTTTAATTCAATTTATTAATATAAATAAACAGCTGTTAAAATTTATTCTTCACGGCACTGGATTATTTTGTTATTTTTGGTAATTTTACTTTTGCAAAATTATTAGACCATCTCTTTCCATTCAACCAATCTGCAGCATCTATACTTATTTAATACGCTAAGGTTTTTTTTGTGTTGAGAACTCCTCCTATAATTTTTAACCGATATTCAAGTTTTTGGTGTCGTTGGATAGGGCTTGTTCTGTAGTTGTTTCTGCTAAAAATCGATGAAAACCAGACATAAGATAAGGGCGCTTTACACAAATTAAATTTGAGATTTTCCCATTAGAATAACATTGGGTTTGGGTTGAAAATTTTAAACATCTGTTAATGTATAGCTGTAAACACGTGTAGTTTTTTGTGATTACTGATATTCACAATATTGGATAGGTCGGTTGTCGTTAATTTAGAACTAAATGTTACTTTTGTATTGTATCAAAGTAAATTGCTCGGTTCCGAGCAACAAGTAGACTAGTAATTCGTAAATAAACATTACATGTGGCGTTCTTACACCATTTACCATTTACCATCGAAGTCATCTCTGCAGTCCTTGAAGAGAGGGAGAGTCGTCAATTCTTTCATGAATGTGTTTGTGTGTGTGTGTCATGTGTGGAGCATTTTATTTTTTATGGGAGTGTTCTTCTATGAACTCACTTAGTTTGTAGTAAGGACTTTCCAATAGATATTTTTTAGTTGCTTTTTAAACATGGAGGCCATATTAATTTCTTTGAGACTATTTGGCAACAAATGAAACATTTTTACCCCCATGTAATTAGGTGTTTTGCTAGTTTTGGTTAACCTATGGTGGTTTAAGTTAAGATTAGTATGATTTCTCAAACTAAGATTGTGACAATTCATTCTTAGTTGAGAGGGATTGTATTTAATGTAAACTACTATTTCAAAAAGGAATAAGGAAATGACGCTTAGGATGCGGTTGAGAATGAAGGAAGGTTTGCAATGTTCCTGAGGTCCAACTTGTTCCATGATTCTGATTGCCTTCTTTTGTTGAATGAGGATTTTTTTGAACATATGTTTCATTTGCTGACCCCCAACCGATAATTCCATTCCAGACGTGAGAAGAAAAACAGTGCATGATACGCAGTTTTAGTTATGTCCTTGTTTGTTAATGTTCTGATTCGTTTGAGAGCGTAAAGCACTTGAGATAATTTCTTTTGTAGTTTGTCAATGTGAGGCTTCCAGGTTAAATTATTGTCAACTATTAATCCTATAAATTTTGTGGTGGATTGATCTGGAGCATTATTGGTTTGACGGCAATATTTAGCAGGTAAGAAGTCCGATGTTACAGTTTTTCTCGGTTTATTTTCAGTCTCAGGTAGTTGCAGGCAGTTTCGGATGATTGTAGGAGAAGGTCTACTGCTTGTTCATGGGAGTTAGGATTGGCTTTAATATTGGGAGATTAAACTGTCGTGTCATCAGCAAACACAATACATTTTGACTGGTCTGTGAAGTGGTTAGGAAAGGAATTTATGTGTATGAGAAAAAGCAGTGGGCCGAGGATGGATCCTTGGGGAATTCCTTGCGTAGTGTTCTGGAGTGACGATCTTACTTTGACTTCATAGTTGTTGTTGAGGTGTTCTATTTCCACTATTTGCTTCCGTTTTGTGAGATAGTTTTTCAGCCAAAGTAGTGCATTGCCTGAGATATTAAGTTGAAGGAGTTTGCTAATAAGGGTTGGATCGGTCCAGGCTATCAGAGGCTTTTTCTGTGTCTATGAAGATTCTGGTAGCTTGCTTCCTTTCCTCCCAAATTCCCGAGATGTCTTGACAAAGTTGGGCCAGGGCTGTTGATGTTGATTTTCCTTTTCGGAACACATGTTGCAAACCTGATATTAGGCAGTTCTCTTCTAGATATTTGATTAATTGGTTGTGGATTGCTTTTTCAATGTATTTGGATAAAGTGGGCAGCACTGATAAGGGACAGTAATTTGATGCTTTGGAGTTTTCTCCTTTTTTGCATTTAGGGTAAACTAATTCTTAATAATGTTTAATATGGGCAAAATTATTACTGTTTGACAATAACTGATTATTTTGTTGGATATTTGGTCGATTCCTGCAGAGTTTTTGGGTTTGAAGCTCTTAAACATATCTTGAAGATCTTTGATGCTGACTTTGTTAATTTGGGTCAGGCCTTAGTTTAAGCCTTACTTTCCCATAAGGATGTCTCTGCTTATTCGTTTGTGTATAGGCCTACAAGTACTCTACTTACATTTTTTAACATTTTTTTAATGATCAGTATGTCAATTTTTTTCAGACGATTTTGTCCTAAGTCCACGATGTAGCTCGCTAAATGATGTCAATGATGTTGTTATTTTTAAGTCAACCCTTATTACTTAGTGGTGCAGTACAAAGAAACCCTGCATGAATGCTGAGAAGGTTCAGGATGTAACACTGTGTTTGGGCAGTAGATCCAGCAATGTCAAATCACTTAAGTTCTTGGGGTTTCATTTGCAGTCCAATATTAAGTGGCAAACACACATTGATTGTTTGGCTTCAAAAATTGCGAATGATATTCATGATAAGATCACTAAGTGCTAGTGTTTCTGCTTATGTCTTTCTCTGTATTATTCCGCATACATTACTAGTTTTATGTCATATGGAACATTTAAACAATGTTTTTTGTGTGGGCTAACTGTTCTTATGCCATTGACATTGACAGAATTTTTACTTTCTCTCTCTGTACCATAGTATATGGAGAAAGTATTGTTTTCGTCAAAATTTTCGAATTTGAGTTGTTGGTGGATTTATCCATTTTGGTTCCCCCTGAGCCCAAAAAAGTGGTTTTCGGAGTGATGTCTGTCTGTCTGTCTGTGTGTGTGTGTGTGTGTGTGTGTGTGTGTGTGTGTGTGTGTGTGTGTGTGTGTGTGTGTGTGTGTGTGTGTGTGTGTGTGTGTGTGTGTGTGTGTGTTCGCACTTCGACACTTGTGAATTCCAAAATGTGTACTCAACCTGAGTTGTGAACTCCGTTTTACTTGTGAACTCCGTTTGCCGGAGTTCATAAGTACCTGACAGCAGATTCGTTATCTGTGAGCTAAGACGAACATTTATATATAAATTTTATTAATGTTTTTATCGGAGCTCAAAAGTACGGATATTTGAGACACAAACACGGATTTTAGTTCCAGTGTGTATCCATGTAGACAGCGCCCTCGTCGCGTTTTTGGGTCTCCCGCATTTCACATCTGTATTTGTGAACTCCGAAGCATAGCTTGAATATAACCGGACTTGTGAGCTCCTGACAAAAAAGTTAGTTTCATGGTTCAGTGAATCTGATACCCAGCATGATTTTGGTGTGTCTCCCTCACAGTTGTCGACTCCACTAGAACCGAATGTATTACAAGCCTTAGTTTCAACTCAATTATTTATTTACAGAAAGTTACAAAGTTTTATGTTTAGTTAACAAAATGTAATGAGAAGGCTTAAGATTTCATTGTGTGTATTTGTTACTAAAAACTTTGATTTTAATACGTTTATGGATACAATTATATACTGTACAATTATACACGATGTCCCTGAAGTGTCATTACAAACCCTATATGAGTTAAGAAAGTGCCTTAATCGAGTGCGGGATTTTGTAGTGGTTTGAGTAGTGTCGCTCCTTGAAGTACTACAAAACCCTATATTAGTTCAGCTACATCAGAACGTGGTAACGCCGAAGCTGCTGATGTCCTAAAAGAATTTGGGGACGATAGTGTTTTATTTACGATCAAACTAAATAACAACTGAAAATTGTCATTCCAAATTCATTCATTCTTCAAAATTCATGAACCCTCATCATGGAAAATATAAATTGAAAATATTAACCGAATTATAGATATTCGGTATATTGTTTTATATTAATCTGAGTAAGAAGACAGTAAGACCTATTACTCTATTGATTAATAGGACATTCGGTATATTACAGTATATGGAACTTAACAACTTTCACTGTCCCAGTTGATTAACGATTTTTTGATTTCGAACAAAAAAAAAAACATGGCAAATTATATTTTGTATTTTTTCCGTAAACGGTGAAGCTAAGTTAATGATTGAAAACTAAAAAATACATTTACGATTACAGTATAGAGAAACTTCATGCTTCTTTTCTAAGGTTATAGTTACATTCTCTAAGCGTCTTTATAATACAAGAAAATGATTATTTTACATATATTTTAATAATTCACGTAATAAATTGACTCAGTGACGTATGGTGATAAAATGACTAAAACACGTCTGTTCATAAGCTGAAAAATAAATGCCTTACACAAATGATGGAAAGTTAAATACAGTGGTTGCAAAAATAACATATTTGTACGAATACAAATCCTGATGGTACCCATGCAAAACCTTTTTCTTTTTTTCTTTTGTTAAAGCCGTTTAGCTACTCTACGAAAATAAAAACGAATCTACAGAAAATGCTGCAGTTTTTCTAGTCCTAAAAACGCTCACGTAAATGTAGAAGGCAATCTCTTGTTAAGAATTATTACTGCACATCTTCAAAAGGGTAACGTTTTCTTTGAAGAATCTTAAATCAACATATAAGCAAATAACTTGGTAGACACAATTGCACAACTATGCTGAAAACTAGATATATTTTAATTTTGTTAAAATTTTCAAGCACAAATTTTTTTTTATCCTAACAAAATACAAGAGAATCATGTAAAAAATATATATTTGCAACAAATTATTCTCTATAATACATTTTTTCTCTACCGATTTGTGTCTGAGTACCACTTAAAGAGTCATCTTCACCCCTGGGCCAATAGCCCATTGTTGCGCAGTCGGTAATGTTAACAATATTTATAACAATAATTTAACAAATATTACTCTCTGTGACGTCGCAAAGTAACTCATTTTCCTTAGTATTTCAAAATTTAGTAAAATTTTCGAAATTTCGAGGTATGAGGGACATAATATAACTATTCAACTAAACACTTACCAAGTTTAAAGAAAATTCGTTTAAAAACGGCGTCCGAAACAGGGGAATGAAATACCATGTTTTGCATTAAAAGCCGTATAGTTAACATTGCCGACTGCGCAACAATGGGCTACTGGCCCTGGGGTGAAGATGACTCTTGAGCTCTTTAAATTTTTTTGGAGTACCACCCAAACTCATACTTACCACCCCCTCCCACCCACAACCTACCTCTTATACGGGTTTAGAGAACCTAGGATATTGTTTTCTATTTAATACGATTCCCTTTAGCGATTGGTGTTCTAAAAAGAAAACACAACTTTACAGCAACGATAATTTGACATTGTTTTTATTTAATTGAGTGAACAGAAATTTGAATGAACATTCTAGTTCGAAACTATACAAAACATGAATTTAATTATAATATAACATAATTAAATAAATAACCAAATTAAAACAATGTTCTGTATTTTGTATCTGCTATAGCTGCATGTTATATTAACAAATTTGAATGCAGTTAAATCGAAAAAATATGTCAACTACACACTTACACCACCATAAGAAAGTTATTTTTCATTTCTACAAAAGTAGCTAAAACAATAAAAATACAAAACGACCAAACTAATAAATATTGACAACAAAAAAGATTGTTATGATGGGAAATTTGCTGCTCTGTTTTGCTCAGGAAAGAATCAATGTCAGAATTAACTAATCAGTTCTGATAGTATACGTTAACAAATAACTGACCCAACACAAACTATTATGACCAAAGGGATTTTTAAGATCATTCACGGGGATCACTCTTCATGTTTAATTTTTTTTTTTGCGGAGCGTTTCTCGCGTAACTTAAAATAGTTCATGGTACTAGATCTCGAACTTAAAATAATTTAAGTTGAGATGACTACTATTGACACAAAATCATTATTCGTTAATTTTAAGTGCTTGGAAAACGGAAGTCTTAAATATAATTTACTTTTCTAAGTTATCAATAAATTGCTTTAACCACGCAAATATGCTGGTAGGCCTACCTTTGTCTCTCAAACTAACTATAATGCTTTGTAATCACAGATAACCTACAGATGTACTTTATAATTTATTTGTGATTGTAATACAGAACTGAGCTGACCAAAACATCAGTTGGCGTAACATCGATCAGAAAGTTTATTTTTATTTTTTAAGTATTTAATTTTTATTTCTTCGTTTGTCTCTCGCGTACCACCTGTAATGCTCTCTCGTACCACCGGTTGAAACAGTGTTAAGAGGACACTGTTACATATAGAGGATATTTAAAAACATAATTATTATTCAAATCAATCAAGTTGTATACATTCAATTAATACACGTGTAACTGGATTTATTAAAGCATACGAGTGATACTGTACTACAGTAGTTTTAAAATAATGTTAACTTATAACCTCAGATAACGAGATAGAAATGGTTTGTGTACGTCTGTCTCCAAATGTTAAATCAACGTTTTTAATTCCAATCTATCTTCTTATTTCTATAAGGGTTTCGTCTGTTACGTCACTTTTTCTCTCGACCTACTGAACCAATTTTTAAGATTGAGGTGTCATTTTAAAGCTTAGGATATACCGCAGTGACGAATCGTAATTAAAAAGGTCATATCGTTTCGGGCTTCGCCCCCCTCGCCTTTGATTTATTTCTAGAGGGCGCTTTAAAATGTTGACCAACTTTTATTGCAAGTTCTTTAATGTGAATTGTAATTTAACAGCTGATTACCTGCGGATGAATTTTAAAAGCCAGATAGTAAACAAAAATATATCTCTGTCACTTCATAATCAACATTCACGTAACTTAGGTGAGTTTCACTCATACAGAATCATAAAATGCGCAATTTGCGCACGGGCCACCTCGTTATGCCTAATAGTCGTCCTGAAAATGTTTACGAAAATATTTTTGGACTCCGTATCCACCTAAAAAATGGTTAAACAATGTCTTCAAAACATTTGCGATTAAAGATTTTATATTAAATAAATAAGAATAAATAGGCAATAGTGATGTTATTGGAATAGCTCATTGCTGTCGTTACAATTAAAATATTATAAATGAAAACGTATTAATTCAAAATTAGATGGATTGGCTTTTAGAGTACAGTATTTATCTATCACTTTTTGTGGTCAACCTAGTAACGCTTTACCGTTGCAAGGTATCGTAAAAAAGTTCAGTGATGTTTTTCCTTTACTTGTAAGATGATAAAATAACAAATTTTAAAGCCCATTAGTACAAGGTAAAAGCGGTTCGAGTTTAAACGTAGGATGCTGATTTTGCCTAAATCTTGTTTGTCATTTTAAATATTTTGAGATAAAGATGACAAATGAGTAGACCTTCAAGGAAATTGAGAAAGTGGGTTACAAACAACTCTAACGCCAGATGACACAGCGGAGAATTTTGGGGCGCCATTGTTTGGCACGGATGGATCCGGGGCTTAATCCTTCCAAGTACAGGACAATGTTCCCGCTTCGACAGCCACGTGAAAAGTCGGCGACTTTGAACCTGTCGCGACGGGGACATACCGACATTTACAACAGACAGTACGCTTGACCAGACATTACTTGTACAGCAGATTGTAATGCAGTGGTGTACGTGACAATCTGAATAAAGTAGGATTTTAAGTCTGGTCACTTTCACAATCACATTTGTGTTTTTATTATAAAGTTTTACCGACGATATTATAATTTAATAAATATTAAGAATATATACATTTACTGTATAACTGTTTAATGTATAAGAATATAAACTGTATTTAACTAAAATAATAATTATTAATATAATTAATAATTAGTAATTAATAATTATAAAATAATTATTGTATAACTGTATTTAATCAGTTTTACTCCATGGCCTGTTATTTCGAAAGTTCGTTGTATTATTCTTAGTGCAGAGATTTTCTTTTAAATACAGATCTTAATCAATTAGGTACAACTTTCCTTTGTATATTTGAGGAAGTTTATTTTTAACTTCCGAGTTTTTTATTTTTTATTTTTTTTTAATTTTATCGAACAGTTTTAACTGTGCAAAGTTTTTTCTAAAACATAAATTTTTTCGCGAAATATTGCTAGTTTGACTTGTACACCTGATTCTTACATCTATATATTTAAAACACAAAGTTAAAAAACCTTTGGACACTTCGTCTGTGACTTCTACTGGACCGATTTACATGCGGGTTGTACCGAAATAAACGTTTTCAGTTCTATATTAGCAGGTTTTATTTGTATTTCAAAAATATTTACGTTAAATCTGTCAAAAATGAAAAATAAACTTTTCTTATTCAGATTTAACATGGGAGATTTAAGCCTACATTTTCAATCCTTTGGACAGTTCGTCTGAGACTTCTACTGGACCGATTTACATGCGGGTTGTACCAAAATAAATTTTTTCGGTTCTATATTAGCAGGTTTTATTCGTATTTCAAAAATATTTACGTTAAATCGGTCAAAAATTAAAAATAAACTTTTCTTATGGAGATTTAACATGAGGAAAAAAGCCAACATTTCCTATCATTTGGACAGTTCGTCTGAGACTTTCACTGGACCAATTTACACGCAGTTTGTACCAAATAAAACGTAAACCTTTGTATATTAGCAGATTTTATTTACTTTAACGTTATCTTACTTCCTGAAATTAAAAATATTGACATTTTCAAACCTTTACAATTTATTTATTTAACACCCTTTCAATCAGCTGAATGTAAACACACGAGGTATTTAGTCTAAATACAGTGAATGAGCAAAAGCTCATGACGGATTTGGTTTATTATGGCCAGTACTTAAAAACGTTTACAATTATTATGATGTATTGTCATTTATGAAAAAAAGTTATTGTTTAATCATATAATTAACGTTATCTTACTCCCTTAAATTAAATGTCGACATTTTCAAACCTTAACAATTTATTTATGTTACACGATTTCAATCAGCTGATTGTAAACACACGAGGTATTTTGTCTAAATACAGAGTGGATGAACAAAAGCTCATGAAGGATTTGGTTTATTATGGTCAGTACCTAAAAACGTTTACAATTATTATGATGTATCCTACCCTAATACCAATATTTGTTAAAGCCTACCATCATAAGTTACAACACTGTAGGTTTTTCCTAATTCTTGAAAAAAACTGTTAAGAACAATTATCCAATAGGCCTACAAGTGGATATTGGTCTACTTATTTCTGATGTTGTTGAACCTAATATTCCTTTTTTTTGTTACGGTTTCCTTAGGCTAATTAGGTTCGCGCCTACCTAAACAATCAAATTGACATGTTTATAAAATACTAAAGAGTAGGGCCTATAAGTACAAGGATGCAACATTATTGGTTTTAAGGAATAGGCCTACTTTTCCGACGCTCCAACAAAAACCGTAGTATTTTCGGTAAAATATATTATTGTTCTTAATATGGCAGTTCAAAGAAGTACATTTTATAGACTACCATACATGTTTGCACTATTATAGCGTTTCATTTACCACTAATGGAGCTATATCCGTCGAGTATCGACGGGCAACAACTAGTAGTTTTTAATTATTTTTGTTGGTATTTCGTCGCATCGAGGAGCAGAATCCCCCTTAATACTACATATTATATCTATTAATTGCGACCGTGTAACGGGCTCCAGTGTGAGGACGGCATCACAGGCGTCTAACCAAACTAACCAAACTCAAACTTTTTCACAGTAGACCTATCTTATCTAGCCTACTTGCGTACAGTTATGCTGTATTTCAAACCAATATTTTACTTTTTTTAGTTGTTTTTCGTTAATTAATTGTCTAGTCCAACAGAATACAAAAGATATTGAATAATTAAATTTCAACTAAACTAAAAAATAAAAATACTAAGTTAAAACAAGACATGTTTTTTGTACGGAACTCCTATCATTCAGTTGTTCTTCATTTTCCCATTTGATTAACATATTGCGACTGCAAGGGAATTGAAAGCCTTTAAATAGTAAAAACAGTACACTTAGAGCGGAAGACAAAATTATATATACTGTTACATTGTTGCAGTTACGTTGTTATATTTTTGCTACAGTGCTAGAACAATCACATAAATTTTTAAAAGTGCTGGGCAATTATTAGTATAACTTCCGAAAAGCGCTAGGATTTAAAAGGGGGTGGAGCCGAGCGCATAATATAAAAATAAAAAAGAGTTAAACCCAAAAGTGCCAGAGGCCTCTATTTTGTATCTCGATCGTATGGAGAATCAGATGAAATCATCGGTGTTTAGAAATAACAATCGAAACAACTGATATTTCCGTTTAAGTCCGCCCTTATCGATATCGGCGGCCCGACGATATATGGTTGCTTCGCACTTTTCGGACATAAGGCGAGGCACGACATATCGTTGCTTAGCATTTGGAGAGTAAGACAATAAACGATATATCGTTCCATAATCAAAATAAAAAACATATTTATTTTACATTGTTCATAATTACATTTTATACAAGCAATATTTAACAGTTCTAAAGTAAATATTCTTAATATGCTAAATATGATAAGTGAAATTAATTCTCGCAAAGGCTTAGTGCCTGTCTGTGAGAATGAGTCCTGTTTTAGGTTAAAATACAAATAACGACTTACAGGCTACATGTTAAATGCAAAAGTTTAACATTTAATTCATTCGACATATAGGCTACATCAGCTGTTATTAAGCAGTATTCAAATCACAGTTTATTTTTTCACTAGAAGCGTGTAATATTAAGTGGAATATCTTTGAAAATGAGCTTCCTTTGTTCGTAGTATCTATATATTAATACGCAAGCATGTTTCATTTCCTTCTTTTTTCTCAGGTCGTGTACATCGTAGGAGAAATCCGTGCATACCGTTAGAAAGGTATAGTCCTGTAGATGAGCAGAATCACATTCCAATTCACATCGGACACCAGGACTACGTCCCACAGGCTTTCACAGTTTCAATGTTAATCTTATGGAGGAAGGAGAAGTGATTGAATCATTAGACAGCTGTTGTAAAAATAACTGCTAGAAAAACATGAAGAACAGATGTTTGAATTCTAATATGTTTTTAATCTTCTTGGGTCCAGATCAACTGAAATTTTGGTCGAATTTCGATCAGGAGGCGATCTCTAGTCTATATTAATACGCAAGCATGTTTCATTTCCTCCTTTTTTCTCAGCTCGTGTGCATCGTAGGAGAAATCCGTGCATACCGTTAGAAAGTTACAGTCCTGTAAATGAGCAGAATCACATTCTAATTCACATCGGACACCAGGGGTACGCCCCATAGGCTTTTAAAGTTCCAATGTTAATCTTATGGAGGAAGGAGAATTGATTGAATCATTAGACAGCTGTTGTAAAAACAACCACCAGAAAAACAGGAAAAACAGATGTTTCAGTTATAAAATGTAAAGTTCTTGGGTCCAGTTCAACTGAAATTTTGATCAAATTTTGATCAGGAGGCGATCTCTAGTAATAATGAGTTTCTAATTGTCAAATTTTGAGGTTCACATGAATGTGTGGACAAGCATGATTAGCCTATATTACAAATTAAAGTTCATTGATGGAAGTCAAATACTGAACTTAAGTAAATGATGAAATTTTTAGTAATTCGTCTTGAAATTAATTAATTATTACTTTTATATTTTTGTAGTACCGTGTGTTGGAAAAGTTATTCTATTGAAGGTGGGAAAGGAAGTTGAGACGAATATTGAATACGCCATGCTAAGTTCTTAAGTATTGGAGTGCAATAGTTGTTCATTCGTTGTTAAAATGCATTTATTTCAATGCATTTTAATACAATTATATGCATTGTCTTCTATTTTAATTAATTACTTATCACTTCTCCAAAGTAAACTCAAAACTTGCAACTTACTTAAATAGATTAAAATATGAATAACCACAACTATTCACTTTTTGTAGTATTTTCGTGTTATTAGGTGTGCTATTAAGGCTCCGGTCTACCCCAGCCAAAACAACAACAATGCCGAATGCCGCCTCGCGGCCATAGCGCTAGGCGAGTTTGATGGCTGCAGAGGTTTACGGGGATCGTGTTTTAAAACTAACCAATTAAGATAGAGATTGGCTGTTAGCTTTTTTCTAAAGTAGAAAAAATAATCTAGTCGGCTACCTTTTTAGAATTTTAAAATAAAATTTCTAATTTCAGCTATAACTGTCTAAAATCATGTGTTTTTCTCGATTTTTAACTGAAGTTTTCTATTGGTTTTAATGAACTAATTACAAAAGTGTAACAGAGGAAAATTAGTACCGTTATTCTTCTTTAATATGACACCTTATTTATAGCTCTAGGCTTTATTTGGCAGAAGATAACACGATTCTAAAAAACCCTTGCATTTGGGTGCGCGCCAGGGGTAGAAAGGCTCCGGTCTACCCCTGTCAGTTAAACCCGTTTTCTACCTAAAGTTCGCCGCTGTCTGCACTCACCGCTATCGGGCCGATACCGTTCCCACTACACAACGCCTATGTATTCTAAGAAAAAGAGAAAGTTTTTGGCTTCCTTTTGCCAACAGATTCGCCACATGCTCGGTTAGGGTGTGTATGTGGACTTCACAAATCAAAACTTTGATGCCGGAGTCCACAACTACGCGTCCGTTCTTGAAAATGATACACGTGTATGCGGAGTTCATTAGCGTGCAATTTGTAACAAGTGTGTATGACGATAAAAAATATTAGGTTTTTAAAAAATGTGATTACATAGTTAAATTCTACTTACAATTAGAAAAATATTGGTGAAAGAAACACTCGTGTGTATGGATTTTTAAGACGGAGTTTATAAGTACGGATATTTTCATACGGAATTCACAAGTGTCGAAGTTTCAGTATGTGTGTGTGTGTGTGTGTGTGTGTGTGTGTGTGTGTGTGTGTCAGGATGTAAACAGAGCTAGAGAATGCCCTAATGGTCCGATTTTAATTAAATTTGCTACATAGGTCCAAATCCACAATAATTCCAGGCGTTTTTTTCATTTTTTATTTTTAAGGGTATTTTACCCCCAAAAACCCTCAAAAATCGTCAAAAATAAAAATTTCTCAAAAACGGCTCTAACGATTTTGATTAAAATTTTGTGGCTTATTAAGCTTAAAATGGTGAATAAAATGACATCACCCGCATCTCTGGGAAAACTCGCGTTCAAAAGTTATGGAGTAAAAAGTGTTTCAAAAATCAATTTTTTGGATTTTCAAAATAGCTGTTGTCTTGAAATAAATTTTACTTATCACCATTAAATCAAGCTCAAAAAACTAAATAATCCAGTATTTTAAATTATTGCCCTACGTCAAGTGGTTGCGGAGAAAATTCAATTTTTCGTTTAGCGGTAAACGCAGTACATTGTTAAAAGTCACATACGCGCGTAGGGTCAAACGAGCGCTGCTCAGCCGGTAGCTATCCGACTGAGTCATCAAGACATTAATGTTTGAAGCTTTTAACATCTTTTTTACATTGTTGGGAGAAAGTATGTGTCAGTTAACTGATACCGTTTATTATGTTGCAGAAAAAGGCAGTAAGATTAATGTGTGGCGTTCATAACCAAACACATTGCAAACCACTCTTGATTGCTCTTAAAATACTTACCATCATTGTTTGTCATGTCATGCTTTTTGTCAAGGACAATCTGCCAAATTTAACCAAAATATCCAATGTTCACAGCTACTCCACAAGGTTTAGAGGTAATATTTCCACGTCAAGGTGCATGTTTTCAGCCACTGAAAACAGCCTTTGCTATCAAGGCATAAAATATATAATGCTTTGCCTGTTAACATAAGAAATTGATCTAGAGCTAATTTTAAGAATGTTATAAAAACTGTTTTAACAAAAGTCTCATTGAATAAACCTAAAGAGTTTTTGAGGTTAAGTTTTTATGTAACAAACTAACCTTAGTTTGATTTTTTGACGATTGTCATAAACATTGTTATTGTTTCAACTGACTTTAAAGCATTTCATTTTATTATAATCATATGATTTGCACCTATACTTTTCTTAAGGGCAAAAATTTGATTCATTATCTTACTATGTAATCCAAGGTTTTTCGTGTTCTGATCAATTAAACAACGGTACCTGTTATTTTATACCCTAGAATTTATCGCTCAATACTGGGTTTCCACTCGTGCTTTTGAAGATTATGCCCAACCCCCAACACAACTAAGAAATTTTCTCGTTTTTAATACACAAACTGGCTACATGGTCAAAAGATGGGACTTACGTTTCGGAAAAATTTTTTGTATCAGGTGATCGCTCCAATGCTTTTCTTATGGAGAAAAATGATTTTTATTAACGATTTTACTAAATATTTTGAGCGTTTGACAACACCACCTAGAACGTAGCAGGTGTTGGTTTTGAGCGTTTTGATGAATTAAACTACCATTATTTTGTACCCGAGAATAGTTATTTTCCATCCGGAACGGTCTAGCGCCTGTACTTCGCGAAATAATTTCCAGCCACAAACCCCACTACAAAACTTTCTCGTTTAATATAATAGGATAGCCCGGCGTTACTTTATTACACTTTTTTTTGTACACTTTTCACACTGATAAGAAAACTATCTCATTGCCAAAAGGTTATATGAATAAATTATTCTCACTAAAATATTATGATGTCATGATTTTTTTTTAACATATGTTTTCACTTTGAAATTCAGAGTTAAGTGGTTAAGGCCAAAGAGTTCACAAAATGTTGAAATTGAAATTGAAAATAATTAGACCAACAAACAATTAATAGGCATGGGCATGGGCATTCAGCTTGGGTAGAACGACGGAAGGTCCCAGGTTCAGAAATGACCTGTAATTTTTGTACCTCTTTTGCAGACCACGACTGAAGGTCCCAGCCCTAATGAGGGTTCGAGGTGGGACCTTCAGTCGTCCCCTGCACTTGGGGATTAAGATAGTTTGACGAGGGATGACAGGGGGACATTGCTTACTTTCATGCGAAACTAACTGCCACAAATAAATATTTGCATATTAATATATGGATGAAATAATTATATTTTAATATATAAAATATGGGAAGTTTTGTTTGTACAGACATCATATAATCGTCTAATTGAATTTGAAGTTAACATGTTACTCCTGATAGGAGTTATTATTATTTATTCAATCAAATTGATGTTAGTAATTTAATCAAGAGCCTATGGTACAAGCGTACGATATAATTCATAACAAAAAACTGTTCTACTATTAATTTTACCATAGGAATATATATATTACCAATTTATACACTTAGATTTGCTGCAGGACCGGGTAATAGCAATATACGAAATGAGCGGAGCAAATGAGCTAACTTTAATATTATTATTTGAATATTTAAATTATACTTAAATTTCTGAGGTGAAGCACGAGTACTGAAATACTAGTACTTTATTATGGCTCATAAAGAACTATTTCGGTATAAGTACTTTGCAATGTATTTTCCTTTTGAATAAAATGTATTTGATTTTTTTTTAATCTTAGGACTTTATCTATCAATATATACCGGTAAAACAATCTTAGTTGGATTTTAATGTTTTGTCACTTGATTAGCGTCGAAGGAAAATTTAAACGCATTTTAATGTTTGAAAATCCACAAAACATTAAAATAAATAACCCAAACATCCTGTTGGCTGCGAATTACTATGGTTTCTTTCATTTTTCAAAGAAAGTTGTCAAATTTGAGAAGGGCCCCCTTGTTTCTCAAAATATTCAATGTTAGGGTCGTTCACCGAATGGTACTGATCTGGAATGTCCAGGTAAAGCAGCGGTTAAAATTCCGACAAGACATCTGCGAAATTGTATGGGTCTGGAATGCAAGGCTTCATATTGTTTACAAGGAGGGAACAGGGATAGATAGCTACAGGATTTTGAGCACACAAACGTGAGACGGGAATAATGGTAATATCACCATCCTCAGTTTTAGCCTTCGAATAGGTAAACCTGAAAATGCATTTCAATATTGGGCTGCAATATATTTATAAAAAAAAGTCGTTTTAGTTCTCAAGCCTAGCCGATTGAGAGTATGAATAAAGTTTCCATAATGGAAAATGCATACAGAAAAGAGCTATTAATAAAACATCTTTGCATATTTTGGTTATAATTTTTCCATGAAGTGTCGGGCAGAGCCTCGAAAATAGATCTAAAAAAATTAAAAATTAAATTAAAAATTATTCTTAAAAAATACCAAATGGCGGCTGTACAAGTAACTATGGTGTTTTGGAATTTTTAAATATGATATTTTTATTTTGGCTTGTCTTTGGTCCAGGAATAATACCTGAAAAGGAAGGTAGAGAGTTCAGAGACACCCTGTATTAAGTCGCAAATGCAAGTGATTTTTTACATTTCTAACATTTACTGTTTCAAGTTTCAAGATGGCGGTAATTAAAAATTTTCAAAGCTAAATATTTTTAAAAGCTGTAAATTTTACAAACTTTTGCAATACTACAAAAAATTGCATGATTTAATTACCTGAGTAAAAATACTAAGATTGTTAAGATAAAACAATGGATAATGGATAAATTAAAATCTTATTTTGAGAAAACACGGGTTTCGCTCGTAAACTTATACCTATGTAAATCTTTATGATTAAAAAAATGTAAAAACTTAGATTAATCCGTTGTTTCTCGTTTGATCATTACAAACCAAACTTAGTTTCAACATTTTTGTTTTCAGTTTTTAAGATATTTAGCTTTGAAAATTTTAAATGACCGCCATTTTGCAACCATAAATGTTAGAAATGTCCAAATTCATTTGCATTTGTACCTTAATTCACTTAACAGTAGTGCCAAGTTTTAATCCCGTACCTTAAATAATTTCAAAGATATAATGGGTAAATTAAAAAATCACATACACACAAACAGTTGAAAAACGGCTAGAGATAGGCAAAGTCGGTCATGCATGGTTGTGGCATTTGCAAGGTAGGCTCGGCGGCCGCGAAGCTTGGTCCCGTCACCCCGCCCGCCGGCAGCCCCTATCAAACGATGTTTTGCGTTTGCATCCTTTTGGTGGCTACTATTATGTACTAATAAGAATCGCGTTCGTAGGTTTTTATATGACAATTATTGAACATATTGCGCGGGTAATTAAACCGATTTTTTAGGTATGTATCTGTTCATTATAATATAATTTTTATTCGACCTAAACGTTTATGCAACTACTGTAACTTTTTAGCGGGCAAGGCGTCGCGGCGCGAGGCCTGGAGCGGCCGCTCCACTAGCTCCACCGTAGGGACGGCACTGCCCCGGAGCACCGTGACAGTGACAGTGCAACGAGGGCCCGCGGCGTCAGGTGCCGGGAGTTGTCAGTGCGGGGCCCACCCCCTCGCCACATCCGCGGCCTTTACCTGTGTTGCAGGGGACGACTGAGGGTCCCATCACTAATTAGGGCCCGGCCTGGGACCTTCAGTCGTACTCTGCAAAATATTTAATTATTCACGCTTGTTGATTTTACCCTGGGACCTTCAGTCGTACAACCTTCAGCTTGAGTCTAGGCCCGATTCTTATTATTTGAATAGTTTGTTAAGTCAGCGAACTAGGGCCTCCAGTCCGTTTAAGACACTGAGTATATTAAGCAACTTCAATACCCGAAAGACTAAGGTTATCTTGGTAAAGATGACAAAATATATAGGCCTATACAAACAATGTTTACCAAGAGTAGTTACCGTATAGAAAACGAAAGTTTCAGTCATATAGTACATTAAGGTTTTTATCAGTAAAGAAACTAAGTTGCTCGATTTCGTGCAACAAGTACCACTAGTGATTATTACACAAATGTAACAGTAAAAAAAAGGTAATATTTAATTACTTAAACGAAAACGGCAATACCAAGTTCCAAAACATATTGAACATAACAGACTATAAATGATTTTTGTCTTCGACGAAACTACGCTAGATTCCAAGTAAAAATGGTTCATTGCCTATGGTTCAATGAACGTTTGACTCCGAAAGTGCTAAATCCACGTGGTTTTTATCCTTTTCGAAGTGATTTGGAAGGTTGCCGATGTCGAAACATTGAATTTAGCATATCGGTACTACAGTATCACAAACAATGTAAAAAAATAAACTAAAAAGAAAAAAACTGTTGCGACCGTTAATAAAAATAAAGTAAAATTTTATAATAACTCAGTTAATTATGATTCTTAACTAAAAATAAAAAGGGAATCAATGATCAATGGTAAATAAAGAATCAAATTAATTGTTTCAACAATCAATAGTGAGTGTGTGGTGTGCTAAATAAATTGTTAAAGTGATTTAAACTGTGGCGAATCATAATGTGAAACACCCGCTTTAAAGGCATGGGGCCGTCCATAAATTACGTCATCGCTTTTTGGCCATTTTTGGACCCCCCCTCCCTAAAATCATCCTACCATCATATTTTGTCTGACCCCCCCCCCTCACGAAAAAATGACGTCATTTTTAACAAACCTCCGTTTTAAGTAAAAATAATGCGTTTTAAACGCTACATGATAAACTAAAAAATGACCGATCAAATCTGAATTTACATTCAGAAATAAAGCCAAAATGACTTTCTCAATAGAAAAATAAACTATAAAACAAAGCCTGAAAATAGTCTAATGTATTTTATGGATAATTATTTTATAATAGTTGAGTTGTGTTAGAATTTATCATTGTTTTACTGTTAAAATTTGATATAAAACATCATATTTAAAATGACGTCATATCAAAGCCGACCACCCCCCCCCCCTTGCACATCACCTTACCGTCATTTTCAATCTGGACCCTCCCCCCCCTATTTTCAGATGACGTAATTTATGGACGACCCCCATACAGAGTATAGTAGATGCCAAAATTAGAGAGACTGGAGGCAGGTAGTCCTGGCCCGTCCTAATCCTTTGTTGTCAAAACATCCCCTATTGTAGGGCGGCCGGCCGGTTCGGCACCGGAATGCCGCCCGGGTCTCGGGGGATTTTCAGAATTTTGGCCACTGCCTAAGGTGTAACTCCTATTTTGTCTGAGGATTATCCCTTTTTAAAATGGTTATTAAACATCGTAGAACTATGATTCAAATTTTGTTATAATCGTCTAATCAACACGCAACACATAGTCCACGAATTTTTATTGTACGTGCATTGGTTCGATTATTGGATAATTGAGGCAGTGGCCAAAATTCTGAGAATTCCCCGAGACCCGGGCGGCCTTCCGGTGCCGAAGAGGCCGGCCGCGCTACAATAGGGGATGTTTTGTCAACAAAGGATTAGGACGGGTCGGGACTACCTGCCTCCAGTCTCTCTAATTTTGGCATTTACTATACCTATAATCCCGAAACTCTTTAAAAGTAGCTGTGGTTCTTTATGTAATTTTAATATTTCATCTTTTAGTAATAGAAGACATTTTTCATATATTACAAATGAAAGGTTTTTAATGATATTTCAGGTTCTCTTTCAATATATTTGCCCAAACTTATGATTCCATAATATGTCTTATAGACTTAATGCGTGATTAATAACACTCTATCATTGTGAACTTTGACCATTAGATAAGTTTAGAAGAGTTAAAAAAATTATAAAACATACCATATTGTGGGAGGAGATGTTGGAAGCAGTGGAGACAGCATACACCACAGTATGTGGATGCAGACTGTCCAGGCCAGGGGATGATGCTGTGTCCGTGTTGCCATGCACCCTCACAGGGGTTGATGTCGGGGGGATGATTTGGCCCAATGAGAGCGGAGCCACGCCCCCTGGGCGGGACCAGTTATTGATACTACCCTTAATCGTGCATTACCGTAAATCTGTTGGTAAGTTATTGGTTTATTGGTCAACTGATATGGATTGACTTTGTGCAGCTCGAGCTACATGTTGAGGATTTTTATGGTGAAGTATATCGGTATATCGGTACGTATGAAGTAGAACGTTAGTGTGTTGAACAATCAATAAATATCGTCTATTGTCTCAGTTTCGAAGCGTAACCTATAATAAAAATCACCCATTAAAAACTTAACACATCTGTAATGAAATAAAGCGCTCTTTTTTACCTTTAAATTCTATGGAGCTAATAAGTAGGTTTATTCAAATTCGGCTGTTGAAAAAAAACAGTCAATGAAGTCAGCAACAAAGTAACACCGAGTGGCACTGAGTAACTGTTATTGAGTGTTACAGTTAATGTAAAAACAGTTAATGTCAAAAAACAGTAAAAAAACGTCTAGTGAAGGACATGAGCGAATCAGTCCCCACGAAATATCTAAAAGAAGGAAAATTATACGAGATAACGGGTGTCTATAAAGTCTTGCCCTAATAGTAAGAAAACAATTGGTGTTAAGATAACCTTTTAGTACAGGTTAACCGAGCCTTGCTCGTTGGTTTTATTTCACTTTTGTTCTATTGTCATGGTTAAAGCTATATTAAATTTCCACCAACAACCAACTATAATGTTTCACCTCTTCACAGTTAACAGCTGTTGAGAGGTGTTTCAAAAAGACTGCTTTTTGCTTAACATTAATGCTCCTTTATTTTGTACACCTTTAATTGTTATTTCGTTATCAAAATAGCAACCTATTAGACCAATGTTAAAAATTAAGATTTTAAAACTTAAATTTAGACAAGTTTTCCTGGGGTTGAGGCTGTTCTTAAACTTATTTTTGTGCCAAAACACTCTTAAATGCAAAATTTAAGCAAAATCTACCAGTTAGATTTCGAGATCGTGGAACACACATCCCTTCAGACAGTGCTCGTATTATAGTATAGGATTTTCAGTTTGAACAAGTAACATCTTAAGTTTTTTTACAGCTGTGCACAAACTCGATACACTGCGTTTTGGGTTACCTGTACAGATAACACAGAATATCTTGGCCTGTAGACACCGTTTACAGCTCAAACAATTGGAGTGGATCAACAAAGTTGCAGACCGGTTTTAGACCTAGACCCATACGGTTACAAATTTGAATCCAGTACGGTAGTGAAGAATACCAGAGGCCAAGATATCCTATACTCTTATACGAGCAATGTTTGCTTGTTTGCCTACTTGCACAATTATCTCAAAAACGGCTCCGACGATTTCCTTCAAATTTTGGAATAAACTTAGTTTTACCTTAAAAATACGATTGAGATGGGTCTCGCCCCCAGGGAAAATCTAATTTTGCTAAAAATTAAAGTTTAAAATTACAAAATTTTAACATTGGGCTTATGGGTTGCCATGTTGGCAACGAATTAACAACATATAAACAAGAAGTACATTCAGAACTTCATATCACCTGTTCCTTCTTTTCCTATACTTTCACACTTTAAAGTAAATGAATGAATTCAAACAGATGATAATTGTTTACTAATATTTCACCGAGCAACGCTCGGTCCTCCTGGTATTCTGTGTTATCTGTACATCTTCTAGGAGGCTTTTAAGTATGATTAATTTACTATATGAGGACAACGAAAGTCCAGTAGTAGCACTTAGTACTCCTAGGAATGTACTTCTACCATTGCATGATTAAGTTAAGTCAGAACTTGAAATCAAGGTTCAATTAGATATCATAAATCCTGTGGTAGAGCCCCAGGCCAGGAGCTCAGCGGTGGTGGTAGCAAAAAATAATGAGGGCGTTAGACTCTGCGTGGATCTAACAAACTTAAAAACAAGACTAAGGAGGCAAAAATTCTTAATATCAGAGGTTGAAGAAGCACTTAGTCACATTGGGAAATCTCGGATGTTACACAAATAAGATACAAAATCCAGATTCTGGCAAATTAAATGTTACGCTGAGTCAGCGAAATTATACCAATAGTTGGAAAACAACTGGAATAGAATAAATTATAATGTTAAAAAGCATTACTATCTTTTTTTTAAGTCCCATAGGCTTACTATATTGTAAAACCACACGAAAAAACTTATAAACTACTGTACCTATTATGTGTAGAGAAATGTTCACATTGATAAATATATGGAAATATTTTAGATTTATAATACTATATCGTCAGTTTTCATAAATTTTGTGACAATTCAAACTTATAAAACACCACTTTCATGAATAATCATCATTAAAACTATACCCATAATTTTTTTATACTATAAAATAAGCACCCGTTTGTATGGACAACATTTCTTTTTCAGTCCAAGGATACGTTATGTGTTGGTTGAATACGGAGGTTTTGGCTACATGGAATTAATTGGAGTGGCCCATGGCTGGGAAAAATCCGGTTCCCATCCTTCAAAAGTTTCCATGTCATCCTTATGGAGATCCTTTTGGGTAGTTATTAAATTCAACAAAAATCAGCATATAAATGTAGATATAAACCAATGTGTTACATCTTTAACCTGAGATTCAACAAATTTTATACTTAAGTGCAGCACCATTTGCCTGGCGAGTGAGCGAAGCGAACGAGTTCGTCTGAAAAAAGGAAGAGGGCGAGTGACTGAGCAGAGCGAACGAGCTTTGTCTGAGGAAGGAAAGTGACGCTTGATAATCCTATACTCTTATACGAGCAATGTTTGCTTGTTTGCTTGCTTGCTTGCTTGCACAATTATCTCAAAAACGGCTCCGACGATTTCCTTCAAATTTTGGAATAAACTTAGTTTTACCTTAAAAATACGATTGAGATGGGTCTCGCCCCCAGGGAAAATCTAATTTTGCTAAAAATTAAAGTTTAAAATTACAAAATTTTAACATTGGGCTTATGGGTTGCCATGTTGGCAACGAATTAACAACATATAAACAAGAAGTACATTCAGAACTTCAAAAAGAAATGTAACAGCTGTTTATGTACTGCATATTAAATGTCAATAAAGTTTATTCTGATATTTAAATTTACTAATATTTCACCGAGCAACGCTCGGTCCTCCTGGTACTTTTACTGAACCAAGCAAAGCGCGGCGGCGCCGGCGCGCTGGTACAGTACTATATTTGCAACTAAGCTATTGCCTGTGATGATTCATTTGTAATCTTATTGTAAGGATCATGGGTAACCAATGATGGGAATTATAATCATCGTCAACATGTACAAACAGAAATAGTGAATCGCGTAAAAAATTTAATCTGTAATCTGCAAACATTGACTTGAAACATAGTTATGCAGAATCTTTATGACTTTTACGATTTTTTACGAATTTTACGACAAACGACACGTGAGAAGAGAACTATTTATAGAAAAGGCTCAAAAAATGGCTTTGCATCAAGAAGGAGATAATGAATGGAACTTAACTTTTGCAGATGCTGTAAGACCGTGAGTAATTTAAAATTTTTATTTAATTTGCAGGGGCTTTGTTCATAAAAGGCATTAGTTTTGTTGGTTTTCCTAATAAATGAAGCGTCAATATAAGAGTTGTTACAACAGCGGACCTGGGGCCTGTATATAGCCGGTTAGTCGTCTATTCGTTGCGTTGGGCAAACTTGAGATTTTCCATGTGTTAACCGACAAAACTTCGGTAGGGATAGTGCATTTCGATTTCGCATAATAATTATTACGAAAATATACAGTGCAGATAATATGAAAGGTAAAAAAGATTGATGGGTTCGGATCACTTTCTGGCTTTCCCTATAAAATCGATGTGCAGCAGGGTGGAAAAAGTCTGGATAGCGTATAGTGTAGTACATTATCTTAATTTATTAAACTAACAAAACTAAAACTATTCAAACTGATTTTGAGTCTCAAATTCTATACCCCCAAGTACTTATTGACCTTGAGCCTCCAATTAGGGGAAGGTCTACTGTTAGAATTAATAAAATTTAAGGTCTCTATGAAAAGAGTACATAATGCCGCAACCCCAACTTTCAAAGGTCGACCGAGTCAAAAAAAGAAAGGTTATCAAAGTATGCATTAAAATCAAATATTGCCGAAAATGAATTCAATTGCTAGACATTCAAAGGTAGACTTGAAGACAAGAACCTTAATTAATTTTCAAAGTTGTAGTTTTGTTACTTACTTTTACACAGTTTATATCGTTTCCAGTCTTTTTTCCTAACTGATAGCCTAATCTCAGCAAAGGAGTCTGGTGCAGACAGTATGATTAAAACAAAAAAGAAAAGTTTATTTTTTTTAATACAAAAATTTTGTTATGTTATGGGTTGGTTTAGCTTTAAACCTGCTGCATTTATGTCAGTTGACATACTTTATTCGCGCATTATAATTTAAGTATCTTAGTAAATAATTGTTGAATTAAAAACAGTTTACTCGCAAGATTTTTTCAAATACTAAATCATTATTTATTTTTAATAACAATGGAGACCACACTGATAAGTTATACACAAATAAATAAATAAACAAGGTTAGGACTAGTTTCTTGAACTATTCCAAAAAACTTAAATGTATTTTCATCTAATAAACTCTTAAGGTTTAGATGTTTAGTGAAATTATTTATTACGATCTGTTTAGTCGATGCCTGTTGATATCAGACATCGGTGTTGTTGTAAAAGTAAATTTTTTATAACGCAGTGTTTAGGAATAAGTTCTAAAATTATATTTTACTAAGTCAACCAGGTTTTGATTAGTAAATGTCTTCCAATCAGATATCTATTCCGACTAGATTAAATGGCGTGAAGGGTGACAAAAAATGAAAACCCAACATACTAGTTGTAGGCCTATGTAATTAAACGTACTAATAAATAAATAAATAAATAAAAATAATCGGAGTAGTGGGAAATTGAGAGACCTGGGACAGTTCAATGACCCCTGAGGAATGTGCTGAGTCATGATGACGTCATCACCGATGACGTCACCGATGACGTCATCGATTGCATCATCGATGACGTCACCGTCAATGACGTCATCACTATGACGTCACACCCATGACGTCACAGAAATGACGTTCTGATGACGTCACCACCCATTACATCATCAATATGACGTCATCGTCACCATGAAGGTCAAGGTCACGCCGAAACTTAAAATTTTTTGGCACTTTTGCCGTTTCTCACACTACGCTCCGAGTTTCAGTCAGAGTCCTCGTGACCTTGATGACTTGGAGCGAATATGCGACTAGAAACAGCAAAAGTGCCAAGTCAAGCTCGAGTTTGCGACGTGACTATGCCTAAACCATCATGTGTCACTCCTCAGAGGTCATTGAACCGAGCCAGGTCTCCCAATTTGCCATGAATGTGACCTTTGAAAACCGAACAACAGAGTGCCGACACCGATGCACACCCTACGACAGTCACCGAGCGACTGACTGTCCGGCTCTGTGTACTCTAGGTATATGGGAAGTGGTGGGGGAAATTGTGATGATCTTGGGAAACTTTTAAATCTCAAACAAGGGGGCACCGTTTTGGTGCTACCTTAAATGTACATGTTAAAGTGTTATGACCTTGAGGTTGACTGTAAACTCGGGACTTAGGATTGTCTTTAAAGATGTATCCAAAGAATCTTCAGATTTGAGTTAACACTTAGAAAAATTTACTAGTAAAACTGTTTAATGTGTATTTGCCAGAGTTTAAGTGTGGTGACCTTGAGTCAAAACACTAAAATACTACAAGTCGATATCGTCCCCCAGAGTTAAAGTGTGATAACCTTGAGACTGTTTCAAAGATTAATCCAAAGTACCTCCAGGTTTGAGCCAACACTTAGAAAAATTACTCTTTGTACAACAATTTGATGTTGTTTCCATAGTTTAAGTGTGTTGACCTTGAACTGGTTAAAATGAAAACTTTAATTTAAAACCGCACAGTGGAGTGCATGATACAGATGCGCACCCCATGACAGTCGGCGAGCGACTGACTCTCAGACCTTGCGTACTCTAGGCATATGGGAAGTGGTGGGGGAAATTGTGACGATTAAAAAAATTGTGAAAGTTAAAAACGACAAGTCAGGTAGCACTGTTTTGGTGCTACCTTAAATGTATATGTTAAAGTGTGATGATCTTGAGTCAAAACACAGAAATACTACAAGTCGATGCCGTCCCAGAGTCAAAGTGTGGTGACCTCGAGCATAAGAGTTAAAACTTTCTTGGTATGACAATATTATGTTGTTCCAGAGTTAAAGTGTGGTGACTTTGAGTCAAAACTCTGGAATACTACAAGTCGATATCGTCCCAGAGTTAAAGTGTGATGACCATGAGGTTGACTGTAAACTTGGGACTTAGGATTGTCTTTAAAAATGTATTCAAAAAATTTCAGATTTGAGTCAACACTTAGAAAAATCTTCTCTTAGTACAACTGTTTAATGTGTATTTGCCAGAGTTAAAGTGTGATCATCTTGAGTCAAAACACTGAAAGACTACAAGTTGATTATGCCAGAGTTAAAGTGTAGTAAAACACAGAAATATTTAAGCCATGTTTGTCCAAAGTAAAAGAGTGAAAAACTTGTAAAATACTTACATGTACAGAATTGGAGAACAGCGATGCTCACCGCATGCAAGCCAGAGACACACTGGCTGAGCACCGTCGCGTAGCATAGGGACTCGACTATGGTGGGGGTACTGCCAATACTTAGAGTATAAGTGTAGTGGGTGACCTTGAACCAGACTTAGAGTAGAAGTGTAGTCGGTGAACCCCCCCCCCCCCCCTCGGGGTAAAGGAGCCCCCCCCCCGAGATTTTTTTTTTCGAAAATTTTTTGACCTTGACCAAAAGTTTTGTGCTCCAGACGAGAAGTGAACCCCCCCCCAGGTTTTTTTTCAAAAATTTTTTGACCTTGACCAAAAGTTTTGTGCTCCAGACGAGAAGTGAACCCCCCCCCCCGAGATTTTTTTTTTTTTCGAAAATTTTTTGACCTTGACCAAAAGTTTTGTGCTCCAGACGAGAAGTGAACCCCCCCCCCCCCGACGAGAAGTGAACCCCCCCCCCTGGGGGCTCGCCCCCGCCCCCGCCCCATGACCGGTGGGGATATAAGGCGGCCCGGCCACAGCCGGCTCGCAGTCCGCTCCTGAGCGTTGAACGTGAACGATCGGGACGGACCGCCATGGGCATCACTAAACACTGAAAGGCGCCTTCACTGTTTAGCGAAGTCTAATGTAACTTTAAGACTTGTATTAGTTTTAAGACTTGTATTAGATTTAAGACTTGTATTAGTTTTAAGATATTGCGCTTGCGTTCTGGTGTTGGGAATTCTTGTATACTTGAGTGTCTTTACTTGTACCCTATGTGTATAAGTTTGTTCCAGCATTTACTACGTTGAACTCAATGTTGTGTTGTAAGTGTGTTATATTTATCTAAAGTGTATACGCTTGTTTTAGCATTCCCCCTTGAGCATTTTTCACAGCTCAAAGTAAATTGTAACGATAGGGACGGGAGTAGGCCCCCGTGTAAAATTATTTTATACCAACGTTAGCATGGGTCCTCTCAGGCATGCACTATTGCGGCTGGGTGTGGGACTTGGTCCGTTTGTACGCTGGCATGCAGACCACAGCTGTGGCAAATTGCGGCGGCCTCTGCACTCGGACCGAGGACGTGTAAGCCACTAGGGCTGTCCTCAACCTCTGTTTCCCTTCTGGAAACCAAAATTATGTAAATGAATTTTGTTAGCTATTTGTGTTTTTGCCCCCAAGGCCCCCGAACATTCGTGGTTCGCCATGGATGTACGGGGGCCGAAATTTTTTTAATGTTCGTGTGGCCTTGACCCACAAAAGAATTGTAAACATTTACTTCATTGCTAAACTTTAATATTAAAGATAGGTTACGGGAGTAGGCCCCCGTGTAAAATCATTTTATACCAATGATAGCATGGGTCCTCTCAGGCATGCACTATTGCGGCTGGGTGTGGGACTTGGTCCGTTTGCACGCTGGCATGCAGACCACAGCTGTGGCCAAATTGCGGCGGCCTCTGCACTTGGACCGAGGACGTGTAAGCCACTAGGGCTGTCCTCAACCTCTCTCAAAATTATGTAAATGTTTTGTTAGTTATTTGTTACACTAATGCAGTAAATATTTAAAAGTCTTGCGTGGCGAAGGGTACACGACATTGGATGTTGCCTTGTTGTCATAGTTGGGTCTCTTTGGAGGCTACAGCGATGACAACCCAAGTGCTCCACACCCCCATAGGGGGGTGTGGGGCTTAATTTTTTTAAAGTTTTTTTGTGACCTTGACCTAAATATATAAAAACTTTCAAAATCTTTAACAGTCAGGTCTTATTAACACAGTAAATATATTAAGGTCTTTTAGAAATTTAACAGTTAGGTATAAGTAACACACAAGTTTGGAGTTGTCTATAGTTGGGTCTCTTAGGAGGCTTCAGCGATGGTAACATAAATGCTCCAAGTGTGGCTTATTTTTTTTAAAAAGTGCGAACCCCCCCCCCCCGAGATTTTTTTTGGAAAATTTTTTGACCTTGACCAAAAGTTTTGTGCTCCAGACGAAAAGTGAACCCCCCCCCCCCCGAGATTTTTTTTTTCGAAAATTTTTTGACCTTGACCAAAAGTTTTGTGCTCCAGACGAGAAGTGAACCCCCCCCCCCTCGGTGGTGAGCCCCGCCCCCGCCCCTGCCCCTGCGCCAGAAGAATTATGTATTTTACATTTTGTTCTGCGCATGCGCAGAAGGAGTTCTTCAAGGTCACCCCCCACCACCCGTTATAAAAGAAGGTTGGCCAACACAGCCTCTCATTATTGGATAAACTTTCGTTGAGTAAACATCCTAAACGCGCTTATGGTAAAAAGTGTTAAAAATGCTTCTTTGCCATATTTGTGGGGAATTTTTCCCAGATGAAGTGATTCTTCAAATCCATCAAGAACTGCACGAAGCGGAGGAGACGGCAGATGTGCAAGTCAGCGAGGGAGACTTGGACTCGCTTGACCAATTTTTAGCCGAACACCATCGAAGGCTGGACGAGTTTGATACTTACCTACAACGGATGCAGCGGAGAAGGCCCAGCGTTATCCAGTTTGGAGGTGCTGGACCATCAGGAGTAGGAAGAACTACAGCGGCCATGGATACGGACATGGACACGGACACGGACACGGAAATGGACATGGAAGAGGAAGCAGATGGAAATGGAACAAGACCTCTACGTACTACAGCTTTGCCTGGTCAAAAGGTAGTACATTTTAAAATTAAAAATGAACGCCTCGAGTTGGATAATTTTTTAAACGAAGCAAAATTATTAATTGAACAGACTTTGGAAGAAGAATTGACAAGACTAAACTTTATTAAATTTGGATTGGTTTTGGACGCGTTGTTTACTAACACAGATGGAGAAACCACATTGAGAGGATTCGTAACAAAAAATCGCACTCTCATGTTAGCATCCGATGTAAATAATATCATTTCTGATTGTTTGCAAGAATTGATTACTAAATTACAAGAACATGAACGTAGAGGATCCGGATGGTGGTTAACTTCAATTGAAGGACTTGATTTAAGAGTTCAAAAACACGGATACGGCATGAGGGGTAGCAGCTATATTGCTCTACCCAAAAAAATTCAAGCTACTAAATCCTGTATAAATGTGCAAAATGTAGATAATGAATGTTTCAGATATGCTATGTTGTGTAAATATATTTTGCCAGAACAGCGTCCATGTAGAGTGAGTAGGTACTATCAAAATGTCAATAATAGATATAATTTTCAAGGACTGTCATACCCTGTAAATATTAAAGATGTTTGTAAATTTGAAAAACAAAATCCTGCTGTAAGTGTAAATATTTTTGGACTGGATGATAGCAATAATGTTTACCCCTTGAGAGTGACAAAGACCGAACGCCGAGATCATACAGATTTGTTGTTAATTACTCAAGGAGAAGTTTCGCATTATGTTTACATTAAAAATTTTGTTTGTTTGGTTCAAAAGCAGTTGACAAAAAGGAATGGACCAATAACAGTTTGTAAAAGATGTTTTTGTTTTATTTGGAAAGATTTGACCCATGGAGGATCAGAGTGGTTGACTGAACATAAAAAATTGTGTGATAACAACTATGAAGTAAAAGTTTGTTTGCCTTCTGCCAACCGATCAATAGTAAAATTTGAAAAAATTTCTCATCAGTACAGAGTTCCAGTAGTGGTGTATGCAGATTTCGAATCCATACTCATACCAGAAGATATAGCGAACGGAGAGATCGACAGAAGGACGAAATATCAAGAGCATAAAGCAAATAGTTTTTGTTTGATTTTAAAATCCACCTTGACTGAAGAACAACTACAAAATTATGGACTTTCATCGTTACCTGTATTATACCGAGGTGAAAACGCAGCAAAAATTTTTGTGGATAAATTATATGAAATCGCTCTTAAAGTGCAAACTATGTATGGTGTTAAAGAGCCGATGATACCACTGGATTATGAAGAGGAGGAACAACATGACTTGGCAAGAATTTGTTATTTGTGCAAAAACCAATTTACAGATGATAATTATAAAGTTAGAGACCATGACCATTTAACTGGACAGTATAGAGGTGCGGCTTGTAACAGATGCAATGTAAATTACAAACTACCCAAATTTATTCCTGTAGTTTTACACAACCTTAGTGGCTATGATTCACACTTCATCATTCCGGAATTGGGTAGAGACGATAGGAAAATAGAGGTGTTGGCAGAAACAACAGAAAAATTTATTAGTTTTTCAAAAACTGTTGACAAAAAAATCAAACTTCGATTTGTTGATTCATTTAGATTTATGCCATCCAGTCTTAGCAAACTGACCGATAACCTAAGGAGACACGATCTAAAGGAAACAAGTAAAATTGTCCCGCAGGACAAGATGGATTTGGTTCTACGGAAAGGGGTTTTCCCCTACGACTACATCGACAGCTTGGAACGTTACGAAGAAAGAAGACTACCGCCGAGGGAAGCATTCACCAGTAAATTGACTGGAAGTGAAATCACTATCGAAGACTACGAACATGCCTGCAATGTGTGGAATGAATTGGACATGCAAAATCTCGGACAATATTCCGATTTTTATATGAAATTGGATGTGACGCTTCTTTGCGATATAATGGAAGAATTTCGCAACACCTGTTTTGATGCCTATGGACTGGACCCGCTACATTCTTTTACTTCTCCCGGTTTGGCCTGGCAGGCTATGTTGAAATCTACCAAGTGTCGCCTTGAACTGCTTACGGATATCGATATGGTGTTAATGATTGAATCCGGTGTACGCGGAGGTTTAACCCAAGCTGTTACTCGTCATGTGAAAGCAAATAATAAATTTTTGCCAAACTACGACCAAACAAAAGATTCAATTTTTCTTGGCTATTTTGATGCAAATAATTTGTATGGTTGGGCCATGTCTAAACCGCTACCTCACGGAGACTTCAAATGGATAAACCCAGATTCAATTGAAAATATTATGGATATTCCCAAAGAAGGTGACACCGGATATATTTTTGACTGTGATTTTGAGTACCCTGAAACACTACACGATCATCATTACGACTTGCCACTGTTGGCTAAAACTGAAGTATCACCGACAGGAAGATGGCCCAAATTAATGATGACATTAAACAACAAAAATCGTTATGTGGCGCACTATTGGGTTGTACAACAAGCGTTGGAGTTAGGACTGAAAATAACAAAAATTCACCGAGTATTACAATTTTCTCAATCATGCTGGCTAAAATCCTACATCGATGGAAACACCGCAAGAAGAGCTAGAGCAACATCAGCATTTCAAAAGGACTTTTTTAAATTAATGAACAACGCTATATTTGGCAAAACATTGGAGAACAAGAGGAAACACAAAATTGTAGAATTAGTTTCAGACCCTGCAAAATTGGAAAAACTTGTACAGAAACCGAATTTTGGATCAACAATGATAATAAATGAAAACCTTGTGGCAGTAAGCATGAAGAAAACAAAAGTTGTTATGGACCGCCCGTTATACGCAGGAATGTGCATATTGGATATTTCAAAAACCCATATGTACGATTTCCATTATAACAAGATGGTTGACTACTATGGTCGTGACAATATAGGAGTAGCATACATGGATACTGACGCTTTTATCTATTGGATAAAGACTCAAGACATGTACGAAGATTTAAAAACGTTCGTACACAGGAATGACTTTGATTTTTCAGACTACCCACAAAATCATCCAAACTTCAACGAAAATAATAAAAAAGTTTTAGGCAAATTTAAAGATGAATGTAATGGACAAGTAATGGAAGAAATTGTTGCACTAATGTCGAAATTATATTCCTTCAATGTGTATAAAGGCGAACAACAAGAACCATCAACTACAAAGAAGGCCAAGGGTGTGAAAACAAATTATTTGAAAAAACACATTAATTTTGATCAATACAAAAAGTGTTTATTTGAAGATACTACCTTGAAAGCCAAATTTAACACAATCCGAAGCGAAAAACATCAAGTTTTCAGTGTGACAGAAGTAAAAAAAGCACTTTCTTCTAAGGATGACAAACGCCACATTATGGAAGACAAATTCACACACTCCCTTTTGGCCACTACTCTATTAACCCTATCAACTAACCTATTCTTCGTCCTTCTACAACTTCGACCTTATTCCTTTTTCCTTCCGTAAAAAAATGGGGAACACGGCAAGTCCAACGCCGTGTTCCCCATTTTTTTACACAAGTTTGGATGACCTTGACCTATATAAATGATGTTAATATTTAAGACAACATTCATTGTTATTATACATGTGATACATGAAACATTCAAACCTGCAATATGAAGAACTTGAAGCAAGAAATTGTCAACGAGCTTCATAAACCTGCAAGAAGAAAGTTTCCACGAAGAAATACAGTGATAAAAGGAATAAATGATTTATATCAAGCGGATTTAATCGAAATGATTCCTTATAGTAAACAAAATAGAGGATTTAAATACATATTGACTATTATTAATTGTTTTTCAAAAATGGCAGATGCTTTACCACTAAAAGATAAAAGTGGCAAAAGTGTTACAAAAGCAATGGAAACAGCTATACAAAGAGACAAACATACTATAAAACATTTACAAACTGATGATGGAAAAGAATATTTTAATAAGGAATTTGCAAATTTAATGAAAAAACACAACATTAACCATTACTCAACCAATTCAGAGGTAAAAGCATCAATAATTGAAAGATTTAACAGAACTTTAAAAGGTGCGATGTATAAGATGTTTTCCAACAGAGGATCACACGTTTGGCTTGATATGTTACCAAAACTTATAAGCGATTACAATAACAAGTTTCATAGAACTATCGGTATGAAACCAAGCCAGGTGACTAATAAAAATGAAAAACTTGTATTAAAACGTATAAAAATGAATACCAAACCAAAAGTTGAAAAACTAAAGCCTAAAAGGTTTAATGTTGGTGATAAAGTGCGAATAAGCAAATACAAAGGTGTATTCAGTAAAAGATATCTTCCAAACTGGACAAATGAGGTTTTTACTGTATTTAAGGTGCAACCTACAGTACCGGAAACTTACATTTTAAAAGATAATAAAGGACAATTGCTTGAAGGAGGGTTTTATGGACATGAAATGTTAAAATCAACAGTAGGTGATGTATATCTAGTTGAAAAGGTGTTGCAACGGAAAAAAGATAAGGTTAAAGTACGATGGTTAGGATTTAATAAGACGGAAGATTCTTGGATACCTAAAAAGGATCTAATATAACGGTAGAGCATCATTTTGGGTTGAACCATTACAAAGGATGGAGATAATACCGCAAAAAGACAATTTTACTATTAATAATATAGATGAACTCACAGTGGATGGTTCTCAATTCAATACTGGGAAACACGGTGTTTTGTTACCAAACACGGTGCGTTGTTTGGTTACCGGTCCTTCCAATTGTGGAAAAACAAATGTAGTATTCAATTTGATTACAAACCCTAAAGGCTTACGTTTTAATAATTTATATGTATTTTCAAAGTCACTACAACAACCAAAATATCAGTTATTGGAACAAATACTCAATAATGTGCCTGAAGTTAAATATTTTAGATTTAACGCAAGCGAAAGTGTCATGCAACCGCAAGAGGCTAAACCATTCTCAGTATTCATATTTGACGATGTATCTTGTGAAAATCAAAATACAATAAGGAATTACTTCGCCATGGGTCGACATAACAACATAGATAGCATTTATATTGGTCAAACTTACAGCAAAATACCGAAACAGCTCATTAGAGACAATGCAAACATGTTAATTGTATTTAAACAGGATGAAACCAACCTAAAACACATATATTATGACCATGTAAGTGCGGATATGCCATTCGAACGATTTAAAGAGTTGTGTGGAAAGGCTTGGGCTGAAAAGTATGGGTTTTTAACAATTATAAAGGAACAACCGCTAAACAATGGTCGATACAGGATAGGATTTGATAAATTTATACTAATACACTGATCATGATGTAAAACATTCATTGTTGTACAACACGTCTTGCTACAAACATGGTTAACCAAGAAAAGTTAATAAAGGAAATAAAATCACTTAGTGATTCTATTCGGGATAAAAACAGAGCATTAAAATTAGGTATTAGCGAAAGGGAGAAATTTCTTGAATCTACTTTTAAACCTATTACTGAACCCTTGAAACAATTAAACAAAAAATTTGCTAAACCCATTTTGGAAGGAGATGCAATTGCACCTATTACAAAGTTTGAAAGAGAAAATATAAAATCAGAAGATTTTAGTGATGAAGACCTGGAATCCTCTACATATAGTGGTTTTACCGGTGAAGAACCTGAAAGAGAGCTAGAATCACCAGACTATAGTGGTATAAGAGAATTATATGAAGTAAAAGCTAAAAGAGGACATGAAGATGTATCAACTGCTAGTGAAGAGGAAAAAGAAGAAGAAGCAAGGGAAGGTCCGTCAAACATAAGCTTGTTGGGTGAAAACATTCATAACAAAGGACCTTTAGGAAGGAAATACATGATAAAAATGTTAGCTGGAATAAATCCTAATAAAAACTACCATAGTTATGGAGTAAGATTAACAGAAGAAGGTTTAATGGTTGGTAATAGCCCGGTAAACATTGATGAAGATGATAATATTATTGTTGGTAATCAAAGATATAAGGGCACAAGAGGATTATTTGAATTATTATTTGAAAAAAAGCCTTTAGAATTGTTAGTTAAAGAAGAAGATATGGAAGCATATAAACAGATTTTGGAACACACCAATGCATACAGGAGGAAGTATTTAGCTGACCAGCCAGTTTTTAGATCTAGGTCTTTAAAATATAGAGTATTTGTATCCAAGTTAATACCAACAACGAGAAGACAACCAATGCCGATAATGCCAAGAAAACCTGTAAAACGAAGGTTTGTGTCATCCACTTTGGATATAAGTGCTCCAGAACCAAGAAAAAGAAACAAATCTGTTACAGGTACAGGTTTAATGAAGAAACTATATAACACAAATGTGATTTATTACAATAATATCAATAAATTGGTGGATAGAATGAAACTAATACATGAAGCTAAAGAAGCGGGTCATACTGGATTGGAAAACGAATGGGTGGCTTTAGTGGATGAACTCCGAAACCGTGGGGTAATCTCATAAAAATGCGTTACTCCCTAGATTACTATTCAGTTGCACCATGAGTGTCGACAAGTTCGGACGTTACTCCTCGGATGGGTTATATTACGCAAATAATTTAAAAAGAGGTGCTGGTTTACCACAAACACCTGATGGAGATTATGATATAACTAATAAAAGGTTAAAAAACATAAAAGATCCCACAGATGAAAACGATGCAATAAATTTAAAAGTATTAAAAGAAAATATATCACCAACATTAAGACTACAGAAAAACACATATGACGCAGGTAATCATAGAATTGTCAATGTTGGTAAGCCAAATCAAAACGCTGATGCAATAAACAAAGGTTATTTATCATCAGAATTAAAAAATACGTTAAAATTCAATGGAAAAACGTATACTGCTGAAAATAAACGTATATCCAACGTAGATGATCCTAAAGATGCAAAAGACAGCGTAAATAGACGCTATTTACATTCATTAATACCTGAAAAGACAAAAGATGGTTTTTCTTTTTATAAATTTGTTATTAACGATATAGGTTATCCGAAAAATGAAAATGATGCTGTAAATTTAAAATACATAAAAGATCATTGTATTACACGTGATGTAGGAGTTATTGATTGTCTAGGTAATTGTTTAGCGAATGTTAAAGATGGTTCGGCACCATCAGATGGTGCAACAGTGGGTCAAATGATGGAAACCTTAAAACAAGAAACAACCTCTTTTGTAAAACAAGATCAAGTAGTATCAAAGCAAGGGGATGAATTTGTTCAAGGTAATGAAAAATTTAATTTATTAACATACAAAAATAATGCTTGGGATTGCATGGGTAAAGGGTTATCAAATATGAGATTGGGTTATACTGCTCAAGATGCAGCTGCTTTATCACAAACCGTACATCTAGATCCAGATCATTCTTTTAGATTTTTTACATGTAAAAATAAAGTAATAAAAAACTTGCATAATGGAAGAGATCCAAATGATGCTGCAACTGTAGGACAAACATTACAATATGACAGTGCAAATAAAGAGTTTATTTATAATAAGCAAAGATTTAAATTAATGGATGTAAATGATTATCAAAATATATTAATTGCAGATCCAAATTCATTTAGCGGATTTAGAAAATTGTCTGGTGAACAATTTATTCATAAAAATCATGTGTTTCGAAATGAATCAGACGGAGCATTAGTTAGTGGAAATTTTAAATATTTTAAATGTCCCGGGAGCCATGAAAATGTAACTGATAAAGACTAAGAATTTGTATAAAAACTGATACGGGTTAGAAATCGAGACTAATATTATAAAAATGGGTTACACTCTAGAATGTTATTCAGTTGCACCATGAGTGTTGACAAGTTCGGACGATATTCCTCGGATGGATTATATTACTTTAATACTTTAAAAAGAGGTGCTGGCTTACCACAAACACCTGATGGAGATTATGATATTAGTAATAAACGGTTAAAAAACATTAATGATCCCACAGATGAAAATGATGCAATAAATTTAAAAGTATTAAAAAAAGAGATATTACCAACACTGAAACTAGACAAAAACACATATAACGCGGGTAATCATAGAATTTCCAACGTCGGTAAGCCAAATCAAAACGCTGATGCAATAAACAGAGGTTATTTATCATCGGAATTGAAAAATACGTTAAAATTCGATGGAAAAACGTATAATGCTGAAAATCGACGTATATCTAACGTAGCAGACCCTGTAGATGAAAAAGACAGCATAAATAGACGCTATTTACATTCTATAATACCTGAAAAGACAAAAGATGGGTTTTCTTTTTATAAATTTGTTATTAACGATATAGGTTATCCAAAGAATGAAAATGATGCTGTAAATTTAAAATACATCAAAGATCATTGTATTACACGTGATGTAGGAATTATTGATTGCTTTGGTAATTGTTTAGCGAATGTAAAAGATGGTTCTGCACCATCAGATGGTGCAACGGTGGGGCAAATAAAGGAAACTTTAAAACAAGAAACATCTGGTTTTGTGAAACAAGACCAAGTAGTAACACGACAAGGAGATGTATTTGTACAGGGAAATAAAAAGTTTACTTTACTTGAAGAAAACAATAGTGTTTGGGATGGTAAAGGAAAGTCATTGACAAATTTAGGTATTGGTGAAAAGCCTGGTGATGCTGTTACTTATGAACAGATAATACAATTAGAGCCAACTGGAAAACAATGGTGGAATTGTGATAACAAACGATTAACAAATGTTGCAGACCCTGATTATGCTGATAACGCTGTAACTGTTAATTTTCTTGTTAAAGTAATAGGTAATTTATTATTTGATATGCATAATTATATTGCAGCCGGACAACATAAACCTATTGATGAAAAAATGAGAAGTGCATGGATTAAACAAGAAATTCTTTATAAATACTTTTTTAATCATAATACACAAAAGTTTAGATCAACAGATTGGGGTACTTTTGATATTTAATTAAATAACACCATAAATTACATCATTTATGTGCAACCTGTCATAGAGGTAACACATAGGTTACGCTTTTCGAATATAAAAGACAATCATGGCGTTTCATTACACCAGTCCATATCGAGACACTATACGGAAAGGAGGCGGTATCACGTCCACAGCGGTTTCTCTGTTAAGTAAAGCTTTAAATCGTATTCCAGTAGGATCTGTCGTAAATAGAGCAATAGACGCTTTACCATACGAATTTCACATACCGGGAGGTTATCAGTATTGCGGACCAGGAACTAAATTGAAAAAACGACTGGAAAGAGGCGATCCAGGCATAAATAAGTTAGATCAGGCTTGTAAAGAACACGATATCGCATATTCCACGTTTACCGATTCAAAGAATAGGTCAATAGCTGATAAAAAGCTAGCGAATATAGCTTGGCAACGAGTAAAGTCTAGTGACGCTAGTATTGCAGAAAAAGCAGCAGCTTTAGCGGTAACAGCAGGTATGAAGGCTAAAACAGCGGTAGGAGGTGGAAAAAGGAGGGGTAGGAATAAAAAAGGATCAACCATGAAGAAACATGGTGGTAATATTAGACTAAAAAGACGTTCTCCGAGGAAAAATAACAAAAAACCGATAATATGGTCAATGGTAAAAAACGGGGCTGGTCTATACCTAAGACCGTATCGTGCATATTAAATAAAAGAAATCAATTGGTTATACCACATAAAGCGTTGACTAATGTTGAATTATTTAAATATATTTCCTGTTTAAAAATACCATTTTTCCGCGGAGTATTTATGAAAGACAATTTACCAAAGAAAATGTGGCAAAATGAGACTGGAATTGTAAATTTGGATAATACTGAAGGCCCTGGCACCCATTGGGTTTGTTATAAGAAACTAAATAACAATGTATATTATTTTGATAGTTTCGGTAATCTACCACCATCAAAAGAACTTCAAGATTACTTTAAATCTGCTAAAAACATATATTACAATTATAAAAGAGAACAACCTGATAATACTTCAATATGCGGCCATTTATGTTTGGAATTCTTAGCTAAAAGTATCAGTCACTATTGAGATGTCTTCCTATACGGTATCATTAACAGGAAAATCGTCCACTTTACGAAGTATCCTTTTTCCAGCGTTACGCTTGCAAAAAGGAAGATTTTGGGAGGCGGCGCTATTGGATTTTACAACTTACAACTCTATTCCCAATGTTACGGAAGGTAAAAATAACTTATTGCATTATTATAAAGGAAAAGATGCCAGTGGGAAGTTTACAGACTTACAAGAGTGCAGTTTACCCACAGGTTCTTATGAAATTGATCATATTAATGAATTTTTGCAAAACAAAATGGGAAAAGACAATATAACACTAAAAGGTAATAACAATACAATGAAAGCTGAGCTTACTTCAAAATATTATATAGATTTCACTAAGCCAAACTCAATTGGTGATTTATTAGGATTTCCCAAAGATGGAGCAATTTGAGAACCAAATAAAACACATTCTGGTAAACAAACTGTAACAATATTAAAAGTCAATAGTATAGACATAACTTGTAACATTATACAAGGAGCTTACAGAGATGGAGCAAATACTCATATAATACATACTTTTTACCCCAGTGTGCCACCTGGATTTAAAATTGTTGAAAAGCCACAAAACCTGGTATATCTACCGTTGAACACCACTTTCATTTCAGACATCGTGTTGAACGTATTGGATCAAGACGGTAACTTGATAGATTTCCGAGAAGAGCCTATTACGGTTAGATTACATTTAAAATCGACACTTTAATACAAAATCATGGGTTTAATATTTAAAAGCGAACAACCTACGGGAAACCGCATTAGTAGCTCTTCAGCTGTGGAGGAGTTAACACGCGAGAACATTCGTTTCTTAGAGAGAATTGGATTACAATTAACCGATTATGGATATACTGGATATAGCGCAGGGTCCAACATTCGACGAAACCCTATGGGAAAAAGAATATCACACCCACAACCCTTACACTTCATCAAAATTAAACAATAACGATGAAATTCGTATTCCCATACAAAATCAAGACATTTACACACTACCATGTGAAAGTTACTTGTATATTGAAGGAAAAGTTACTAAAAAGGATGGTACTACTACTGGTACAACAGTTCCATTTATAAATAATCCTATGGCTTTCCTGTTTGACGAAATTAGATATGAAATATCAGGTGTAACAGTTGATTCCACTAAAAAGTAGGTATTGCAACAACTTTAAAGGGATTAACATCTATATCACCTAATGAAACCAATTTAATACAACCTGCAGGATGGGTTTTACCTGCAAAAGACACAATCACTCCAGATACAAATGGAAATTTTGATTTTCATATTCCATTACGTTTGTTGCTTGGTTTTGCTGAAGATTATAGAAAAATTATATTAAATGTTAAACAAGAATTAGTTTTGTTGAGATCTTCTAACGATAAAGACATTATTAAAGCTCCAGACGGTACAACAGATGCAACTTTAGAATGGAAGTTAACATTAGACAAAATTGTATGGAGAGTTCCGCATGTTAAATTAGCTGACGAGCATAGAATGCTACTATTAAGAAAGTTAAAGGCTGATCGTGATATTGTAATTCCTTTTAGAAGTTGGGAATTTCATGAACATCCCAGTTTGCCAACTACGGATCGCCACACTTGGACTGTTAAAACATCCAATTATGTGGAACGAGCCAGGTATATTATATTTGGTTTACAAACAGGCAGAAGAGACACCATCACCAAACATGCAGGTCAATTTGATCATTGCAACTTAAAAAATATTAAAGTTTATTTAAATTCACAATTTTTTCCATACGATAGTTTAAATGTGTCATTCGCTAATAAAAAGTACAGCATATTGTACGATATGTATGCAAGATTCCAAAGTTCATATTACGGTAAAACAAATGCACCTTTACTATCACCAGAAAAATACTTAGATGGTTACCCGATAGTTGTAATCGATTGTTCTAAACAGAATGAATCGGTAAAATCATCAAGTGTGGATATAAAAATAGAAATGGAATTTAACGCGGCTATACCGGCTAATACAACTGCATATTGTTTAATTCTACATGATAAAATCGTAACATACACACCTTTAACTGGAATTGTTAAAAATGTATTGTAAGAACCGGTTTTGTTACATTCCAATGCATTCCGCGAGTATAAAAGCAGAGCGCACAGGCCGCTCTTCATCAGTTTGTTGCCTGTTGTTGTATGGGTAGCATCGTATTCAATATGGCTTCTCCTAGTGGTACACCTGAAAATGTGGTAGATATTGAGAAGGAGATATCTGAGTTTTTAGATCTTCAAGGTCAACGGGAAGGAGATGAACACAACGTTTGCGGACAACTTCACGCCAGTAATAATGTTGAAGAAAAAGGTAAAAGAAAAAGGAATGCGCAAAAGAGGAAAAGGGATATTGAAGATAATATTTCTCCAAACATATTGAGTGAAGTATTCTTACGAATATTTTATCCAATCTCGTCCAGTTTGGACAAAAGTGTTTTAATCGGTGTTATGAAATCAACAGGTTATTCCCCTACTGTGATTTTAACTCATGGACCTAAAATGATTTTGTTTGCGGACAGTGCTTGGGAATCGTTTATGAAACACTTGCATCTTCTAGAATGCTATTTAAGTAGTAACATGTTTGGAAGAAAGACAAGAGTAGGACTTTTGGATTCAAATGTGGAAATTGATATTGTTAAACATCGTGGTGATCATCAGCTGCGGTTTAGAGACACAACAAGACATGATAACAAGATTCAACTTAGTCGAGAGGAGTTTTTCATTTTAACTTGTGCAACCGAACCTATAACGAGATACTTGAGACAACTGGTATTTTCAAGTTCGATTATTAAAGATTATCTGGAAGACACTTTGGACAAACAACCAGACGCACCTATATTATACGGACCTGTGGATACTTCTATATTCAATAGGGTTCCTCATGAAGTACAAATGTGGAGACAATTGGAAAAATACGCTCAACTACATAAAACATCAGTAATACAAGAAGAAGAGGAAGAAGGAGGAGAAGAATCAAGTGTTAGTGATGAAAGTGAAAACAAGGAAAATGTAAAGATGGAAACTTAAATGACAATCAACTACACAGCAATGGTTAATTTTTAAAACAATATCAAACACTTTGTGGGGTTAGGCCTACTGGGGACGGTGCCCACGTTAAATATACACCAACGCGCCAACAACTGTACGGCCTGGTATAAAAGTCGTACCTACCGTGGTGTGGAAATCAGTTGGCCTTTGGACTTCAGCATGAGCAGATGGGTGACCTTCACAATGGACAAGGAAGAAGAACAAGTAAAGTCCAAACCTGGTATAATTGAGTTCCAAGCATTTCGAGGTAATGACGATAGATTTATCATAAAAGAACTTGTGTTTTTCGACATCAATACAAGTGTTCCATATACATTTTTGTTCAAACCACAATGTTCTTATTCATCTTTAACTAGCAAAGCTGCTACTACCAACAGGTGGATTTCAAAATATTTCCATCATATCGATTGGTATGATGGTTTTGCAAGTTACACAGACTTGTATCACATCATGCATCAGTTTTCAAACAGGTTTACCAATATTTACACAAAAGGACTGGAAAAGAAGAGATGGATCGAAGAATTTACTCATGTTCCGGTTAATGATGTGGAATTGGATAAAAACTACAAGTATACAATGGAAAATGTTTGTATTTGTACTAAAAGTCCAGAACATGAAAAAGATAGACATTGCGCTTTAAAAAACGCCTATAAACTCGCATCTTACCTTCAAAGTGGGGAAATGGGGAGTGGTGGGGGTAACGGGGGTTATATAAGTGAGGAGCAGACCGGGACCTGGCATGAGTATTACTCGAGATTCCGAGACGACAACATCTCCCAGCAAGAAGACGAAGAAGACGATCTATAACTCGACCATGGCATCTCACCAGTTCCTGCAAACTTTGGTTGAGCAGTTCAATGCTCACTCCAAATCTACCATACTACCCATCAAGAAGTGTTCCGAACTTAAAGACGAGAAGCACTACATTATCCACGCCATGAAGAAGATGGAGACTACAGTTGGAGAGGCCATCTGCTGCAGTCTTAGCGAGGCACCATTCACTCCGGGGGATGAGCCCAAGTTCCAAGTCTACCTGCCGAAACGGTTCGTCCATCTCCTCCAGAACGAGGATCTGCGCTCCATCCAACCCGGCTGTCTCTACCTGGTTTCCCACGGTTGCACGGGTAGCAATTCCACCGAGTTGACCATCCGCATCGCCGACAAGCAGCAGTGTTAGATTTAAGTTTTACTGTTGTACATATGTTATTGTAATGTTTTATAAATAAATGATTAAAAAAAAACAAAAAAAAATAAAAGAATAAAAAAATGCAACATATCAATATGTGAAGTTTGTCACGTATTGATATGTTGCATTTTTTTTTAAACTTCGCGGATGGCCTTGACCTTTGACCTTTGCATTTCACAGTTACCCGCACCACCACAGACTACTAGCCATCTTTTTTAGAACACGATTTGGATGACCTTGGGATTTCCCCCACTACTCTGCTATACCAGCATTGCCGTCTGCAACAGATGTCATTCCTCCTCCAACAACCATGGCGGACACACTTGCTTGCGATGCCATGTCTTCCACCGAAGATGTACCTACTACAAGTTGGAAATTGACAATCGACAACGTGCATTATTTAGAAACCATCTGCGATTGGATGAAGTCTATTCTCCTTGACAACCCAGGAATAAAGCTCAATGTCAATTTAGATTATGATTGGTCTGAAATTATAATGCAGCAAGACAATCAAGAATCAGATCACAGTGGAGGTCAACAATCACCACAGTATTTGTCAAATTTACCATTGTCATCCATATATCCTACGGACGAGATGGAAAGGGAAGAAAAGGACCATGGGGTTTAGAGTTTCTTATTTTTTAAAACCCAATTTGGATGACCTTGAGATTTCCTCCACCACTAAACTCAATCCTAAGTCCCAAGTTCACAGTCAACCTCAAGGTCGTCACACTTTAACTCTGGGAAAAACATCGAATTGTCGTACCAAGACAACTTTAACTCTGAAGAGTAGAGTAGTCTCTCTACTCTTTGACTTTTTTTAAAACTCCGTTTGTATGACCTTGAGATTTCCCCCACCACTTCCCATATGCCTAGAGTACGCAAGGTCTGAGAGTCAGTCGCTCGCCGACTGTCATGGGGTGCGCATCTGTATCATGCACTCCACTGTGCGGTTTTAAATTAAAGTTTTCATTTTAACCAGTTCAAGGTCAACACACTTAAACTATGGAAACAACATCAAATTGTTGTACAAAGAGTAATTTTTCTAAGTGTTGGCTCAAACCTGGAGGTACTTTGGATTAATCTTTGAAACAGTCTCAAGGTTATCACACTTTAACTCTGGGGGACGATATCGACTTGTAGTATTTTAGTGTTTTGACTCAAGGTCACCACACTTAAACTCTGGCAAATACACATTAAACAGTTTTACTAGTAAATTTTTCTAAGTGTTAACTCAAATCTGAAGATTCTTTGGATACATCTTTAAAGACAATCCTAAGTCCCGAGTTTACAGTCAACCTCAAGGTCATAACACTTTAACATGTACATTTAAGGTAGCACCAAAACGGTGCCCCCTTGTTTGAGATTTAAAAGTTTCCCAAGATCATCACAATTTCCCCCACCACTTCCCATATACCTAGAGTACACAGAGCCGGACAGTCAGTCGCTCGGTGACTGTCGTAGGGTGTGCATCGGTGTCGGCACTCTGTTGTTCGGTTTTCAAAGGTCACATTCATGGCAAATTGGGAGACCTGGCTCGGTTCAATGACCTCTGAGGAGTGACACATGATGGTTTAGGCATAGTCACGTCGCAAACTCGAGCTTGACTTGGCACTTTTGCTGTTTCTAGTCGCATATTCGCTCCAAGTCATCAAGGTCACGAGGACTCTGACTGAAACTCGGAGCGTAGTGTGAGAAACGGCAAAAGTGCCAAAAAATTTTAAGTTTCGGCGTGACCTTGACCTTCATGGTGACGATGACGTCATATTGATGATGTAATGGGTGGTGACGTCATCAGCACGTCATTTCTGTGACGTCATGGGTGTGACGTCATAGTGATGACGTCATTGACGGTGACGTCATCGATGATGCAATCGATGACGTCATCGGTGACGTCATCGGTGATGACGTCATCATGACTCAGCACATTCCTCAGGGGTCATTGAACTGTCCCAGGTCTCTCAATTTCCCACTACTAATCGGAATAGCACTGGAACATTTAAAAATTATTGTTGGTGAAAATCTATTAACGCTTTACGATAAAAATACGTAGGTCTATTAATTTAATTTATAACAGGATATCTTTGAAAGGTATAAATCCAAAATGGATGTATTGAAGCTATTCGGTTGGATTTTTCAGGAATGTGACGGTAGACAGTGCCCGTGGGTGGGGGGAGTGGAGGAGGGAAGCTTGTTAGCGTTATCAGTGGCGAACACTCGAGGGGTGTGAGGGGTGGGGGGTGAGGGCGTGGGTGGGGGAAATGGACTCCTTCCGTCTCGATAACCTCGGTGTATTAATTTCAACAATCGTCTTAGCCTTGTCACTGTTATTTAAGTTTGTTAATCCTGATAAAGAATCTGCTACAGATCTTCATGGAGCTCTTTGGCATTTAAATTGTCTGGATTACTCGCTAAGCCTTTGCCGGAGCGATTAAAAGTTTATATTATTTCCCGCTTGAATACAGTAATTTTTACATTGAAGATAGAAAATGGTGGGGTTCTGCCTCAAATTTCAAGATTTAAGAATTTTGTTAATACAATTATCAGATTGGTATAATTCATGTATTATTAATCATAAATTAAGCATACTCACCATATTATACTGTCTAGAAACTTTTGAAAAACTTAGAAAAAATATTTGTTTTGCTAGCCAAACTGAGCACCAAGGCCGTAGCCAAAGGTTGAGAAATATCCCCAGAAATTTAGAAATAAATATTTAAATAACGGTAAAACCTCTCAAACTACTCTATGAGAACTTCGTCACTAATCTTTTTAACTTAAAGGTCCATAACCTATAACCATAACTTAATCCATAACCATATTAGGTCAATATAGTTTTAATTTGATAAAGACGTCTCTTCCATTAGGTTCCACAAATTTTAATAGATTTGACAGAAATATTATTTGTAGATAATGATATTGATCATATTGTTAATAATACATTAAGCCCGAGCATGGTATATGTTCAAACCAACCGGGTAAAATAAAATTATTTTTTACAAGAACTCGTGGATCAGGTAAAAACCTACTAAAGTGAAAAATGTTTTAATTTTTCGGTACAAATTTATAAAACGCAGCTGTAGTTTCACTCTTTTCAAGTTTCGCAATGCGAATCGGGCCTGCAATTGGCAGCACTCGCGTGAATCTGAATTGCCTCTTCACGTGTGAAGGCGCTGGCAACTCGTTTTAAATTTTACTTCAGCGATTTTTTATGAGGATATTTTGTAGTGATGATGAAAGACCAAAAAGAAGTTTGGGTGGACCACAAAAGAGTGGCTGAAAGTACATGGTCATCCGTGAAGCTTCAATTATAGTGCAAACATTTAATGAAAGTAATATAGGCCTAATAAAAGGAATGAATGGTTTAATCGTTATGTAAAACGTCTGCTATACGGAATTCAACGACCTAAAAATGTCTGTTAGGAGGAAAACCAAGCAATTTATATATAATATTAGAGATTTACAGTATAGTTTTATTTAATTTTTTTATGTGATCAATACACTGCAGTCCTGAAAAAATACTCCCTGTAGAACAAAAATATTCTCTGGGATATTCGGTAATATATTTTTGCGATCACAGCCGGTGAGAAGAATGTTGTTGTGCCGAAGTCAAATTTGTTACTGAGGGTGGTAGCATGGTTTGAGGCAACGTGGATGGAGATGTTTCCCATATTAATGTAAGGTGACAGTCTGCCCTGCCGGCCACTCTATCACTGGAATGTCGCTATGTCGCTGTTGCTTTGCTACCGGTGGTCACGTCCACGGGGATAGCATCATTGCGCACAGCGGTCAGAAAACTGTCAAACTTAGGGGCCTCATTGCGCACAGTGGTCACTCGGGCCCCGCTTGTTGGTGGCATCATTGCGCACACGGTCAAAAACGAAACTTGTAGTACCATTCCTACGTTAAATAAGTATAATTCAATATATATATATATATATATTTACATATCTGCACATTTAAACTTCAAAATTGTCTCATTTCACTATTGTAAAATAGTTCTAATTCGTGGATATAATATTTCGGCAAAATTATAATTATCTTACAATATAAACTTTATTTTATACTTATTGTATGTGACGTATTTCACACGTAATATTTTGGGAAATAATAGCTTATTACAATGCAGCTAATTACATTTATGCATAAATGTTATAATTATACGTGTAATAAGGTATTATTGCATTATAATCATTTAAGTTTACAAGTGATTCGATATTGTTTATAAAATAACGATGAAAATAGTCTTAGCCGGTTAAAACATTCTTATTACTATATTTAGGTTTTTTAACAAATTACACGGTAAAGCGAAGTTTAATCTATATTTACAAAATTTACAAACATACAGCATTAAATAGCTATTACAAGAACTTTATCTCTTTAAGTGAAATGAAGCCTTCTGCATGAAATTTAGGCGGCTAATCTTTCCTCCCTTCAGCTCTGTTTGTTTTTTTTCCAAAAACTCTATTCTTTTTTTGTGCTTCGCATTAGTTGCTTTCTAGGAGTCAACGTTTTAAATGTCATATAGGTAGAAATTTGAACGTTTTTACAATATCATAATGAACAAACTGTTAATGTCTAGAAAAAATAACCAAGCCAAGTAGGCTACTTCACTTACGAACGTTTTCATGAAGAGTGAAATAATTTCTCTTAAAAAAGTAATACAATTATTTTAAAAGGACAGACAATATTATGTGTTTACAGAGTTTTATATCTCTACTTATTTTAATATTCTTCATCGAAATGGGCTTTGGTTTCGGTTTCGGGGCGAGCGGCCCAGCGGCCGGTGCAGCGCCGGCGCCGGCGGGTGCACCGCGGATGGGTCGGGTAAAACTGACCATATGTGCGCAATGATGCTCGACCCTCGGGTAGGGTGACCAAACGTCCCGGAAAACCGGGAATGTCCCGGTTTTTGATCATGTCATGCGATGTCCCGAAAAATTGTATCGGGACGCCCAAAAGTCCCGGAATTCTGTCTTTAAAGGGATTTTAAAAAATATTGAGACTAAAATAGGCTAATTCAAGTTTTGTAAATAACCGGTTCCATTTCTATCCCTTCTGCAAGTATACAGTAACACAGTAATAGTAATCAAAATAGTAATCTGAGTTGGCAAAAATTGCAGAATACTGTATTTGTTTGCAATCAGCCCACAACGCCAACACAGAGAGAATATTTTCGTTCATGAACATCCAATGGACAGACGAACAGAACAGAATGGAAGTGGACTCTCTGGAAGCAATCCTCCAGATTCTTTATAATAGTGACTGTGAGCAATTTTTTAACTACGTTTTAACAAATAACAAAGACATGATCAAGAAAGCCGGAAGCAGACACAAAAATATTCCTTACTGCAAGGCCGATCATTATCATTATCAATCAGTGCTGATATCAAATGTAAAATTTAATAGTTTGAAACCTTTTATTTAGGTATTTTTACTATAAATACCTACATTTTATATGTGGTCAATAGTATTTATAATGTTTTCAATTACTGTAATTTTTATTAGCCTACTATCATTCGATGACATGAATTTTGAACAATGGTACATTTAATAGATTACTAAGGGTTTAAAAAAGGAAATTTTTTTGTGCGAATCTGATACTGAACTGTAGTTAAAATCACTATGGATCAATAAAATTTTACTAAGCCTAATTCTTATGAAGGGAAAAATATTGACTTAATGGTTGGGTTTTAGTATACGGCTTGTTGTGGGGGGGGGGGGGGGGGAGGGTACATGTTCGGAGCTGTCCCGGTTTCCTCTGCGAATGATTTGGTCACCCTACCCTCGGGGGGCCATAAAACTGACCCTCGTCAAAAACTTGACCGCTGTGCGCAATGAAGGTACGCCCCACGTCCACATTACAGAGAAGGCAGTGGCAGAGATATTGGTCTAGTTATTTATTTGATATCTATAGTCTATCAATTAGATATGGTCTGACTTTGTGTAAATCATTTTTACGAATACTTTTAGTTGTTTTAATTATATAAGTTGTTATGCTTTCCGAGCTTTTAAAGCGTAACAAAACAGGATGTTTTGAGAAAACATGTTGGCGTAAAATCGACCGCATTAAAGTAACTATATTCAATTAATTGTATTGGAAATCCGACTTAGTAGACCTGCGTCAACAACTGAATAGAATTCAAATCTAAGATGGCGGGTGAGTCATAAAAACATGAATCAATATTTTTTTTAAGTGGAATAACTATAATAACTATAAAAGAACTCCCTATTACATTTTATGTACTAAGTCTTAAATTTTAACTACTGACAATTAAATTTATAAAAACGTTAAAATAAACTCATCTAGTTTTAGATGTTCAGTTGACCACTGCTCATCGCACGTCATGTAAGTTTTACCGTCCTATTTAATTTAAAATACCGGTAAGGTTTTATTCAGCTTATTTGAATTAAAATATTAAGGCATATTTCCTCAATTCCCCTCTCCCCAACACCCAAAGTGCAGGAAAAGTGTCAAATATTCATTTTCAATACATATTATACACAATCCTATATGTAATTATGTTTGTATTGCATGGACCATTTGCTTTAAAATACAGTACATGGCTTCCGTGATGGCACATACTTCACTTCATCATCTAGGCTAACAGAAATCTATTGACCTGACTCAATATGTTGAGGATACATTTAGTAGTTTCCACTCTTGAGTTTACAGAATCAAAATTATACACTCTAAATTCTGTGATTATAAATTCTATACTCAACTACGGTAGTTACACTTTACTGCACCCGTTTACTGCACTTTGAACGACAACACCAGTGGCGGATTTACGAAGGTTGGGGAACTAGGCAAACTTTTCTGTGGGACCCCCCCCCCCCCCCATCAATGACCAAAGTATAATACTAAAATCCTCAAATTAAGCTAAAATCGTCCTTAATTTTTTATCCTATGCTCTAGTACGAGTAAAGTGTAATTGTATGTGTACACTCTGATCCATGAGAACGAGCTCGTCTTGAAAAGATGCTGGAATATCCAGCTATTAAATGGGGTGGGGAATGGAGCTCTTTAAGCTTTATCATTGACTATATTTATAGTCAATGGATCTATGCTATAACTGGAGTCCCTACTCTCTGTTCAAACGTTTGTGAAAAGCGTGCGCTGTATTTTAGGGATGTTATGTCCGTTACTTGGTCAAATTGCTGTTGGTGGGAGGCTATCAAAAGAGTCAAGATGGCTATCCGTACGGTACTCAATTTTACCAAACTGTATTTAATAGTGTTGGTGCAATGGGGTCCTTATTGATCACAATGACTTCACCAAAGTCTCTCTGTTGTGTTGTGAATTTACGTTTTTCAACTAAAATAGTCTGCAAAAAATCAGGGCTCAAAGCTGATGTTCATCTTTACCGTGCAAGAACATCCTTAAAAAAATATATATATATATATATGAATATTTGGGACTCCGTGAGGCCCCCCTGCAGCCCGCGGCCCTAGACCAGGGCCTAGTCGGCCTAGTGGTAAATCCGCCACTGGACCACACATAACAATATATTTATTAAAACTTTTCTCCAAAAATTCTAAATAACTCGGAACGTTCTGTTTAGTATTTATTGGACAACTATAATGGTTTTCGAATGCTTTATAGCTCACTGAAACCCTGATTCAACCTCACAATTCATTCCATAATCCCTAATCTACTAAAAAACATTTCTAACCCCTACAATGGAAACTATTGAAGCTGCCGCAATCTCCCTGCACGCGTTGCAATAAAACCAATATGTTTCCCTGAACTAGCGATTGACTTCCGTTTCCGTTATCACCCTCACCCACCCCCGAGGTGAGGGTGAGGGGGTTGCGCCGCAAATTGCGCCAAATCCCACGCAAGTGCGGACGCGTGACACGTGACTCCTCCCCGCGAGGTGGCGCCGCCCGCGGCGACAGGGGGAACTAAGCGGCTTGCCGAGTGACGACGCACGCCCCTAGCGGCCGTCGATGGAACTGATAGCCGACCGACCGTGAATGGTAATGGGATTATAAATTTCTGTATAATCTAAAGTAGACGCAATTTTAACAACACGAGAAAACGATTTCATTACAATATTACAGTATTTACATGGGAGCAATATACGATTCTCTCGGACTTCTAGATGGGGAAAATGTAAAATTACAATAAGGCACGGCGCGCACTACTTCGGAATCGGCTCGGCTCGGCCGGAATCGGCCCGGTGCTTTGCATGTAACGTAATGGATCGGCATATGCCGATCCGTGCCGTGCCGTCCCGATGTAGTGCGCGCGTCTCCATTACATTACACGCAAAGCAAATTTACTCACCGGGCCGATTCCGGCCGAGCCGAGCCGATTCCGAAGTAGTGCGCGCCGTGCCTTAGTGTATATTATATGGCAAAAAAGTTAGAATTTGTTTATGTTTCTCAAGAGTATCCAGAGTCAATAAGTGTATATGGCAAAAAAGTTAAAATTTGTTTATGTTTCTCAAGAGTATCCAGATTCAAATGTATCTTACTATTATTGTATAGATCAAAATATGCAAAATAATTGCTCTTTATCTAATAATGTGTTATTGTAGAACAGATAAAATTATAAGCAAACAGCAACACAGTGGCGTATCACATAATTATATGTTATTGCCTCGGTTGACAAAAAAAGTTATTAGTCCAATTCACTATGCAAAAATATTAGGCATTACCCCATCAAAATTTTTTACACAAGTAAAATAGCATAAAATAAAATTCATTTTTTTAGTTCTAGCAACAAATACTCCACTTTCTCTTTATATTAGCCAATATAATATCAAGAACCAAACCACTAACGTACTAACGAAATCTCTAAATAACATTTTGATCGTATGCCATGCGACGCTGCATTGATGAGGTTTTGATGAATCAGGCCCGAGATAGTTTCCCACAGAAGATCAGCTGTTGAATGTAAACACCAACAATGGTTCTGTCAGCTGACTAATTGATAGGGGGTGGGGAGGGGAGGGAGAGGCCACGTGACCGGCGATATCTTCTCTCTCAGCTGGTGCTTGTTTATTCATTACTGACACTCCAGTATCAATAGGGGGAATTACAATAATGCCCCTGATGCGAAATCATCACACTTCCATGGCTCGTCTAGTATGTTGTCAGCCTTCAGATTTAATACATCACATTATGTGATGTAGGACGAAACAATACATCACATAGGCCTACCGTAGGTTTTAATATAGTTAAAGTTATATTACGTAAGCAAGCCTCAAAGGGCTTTGAATTACTAAAACTTAACATTGCAAAAAAAATTTTTAAATAAACCGTTTTATCATCATTATTTACTATTATATTTTTTTAAGTACTTGCGGAAAACGCCATTGCAAATTTGTAGGATGTTATAAATTTGTAATATTAAGTAACAATTTTATAACAAATTGACAGACACTTAATAACAAATTGATAACACTTATTTATTATTTTATTGGACCACATTTTGTACAATTAATTAAAGTGTGAATTACTATTTTAAACACTGTACACAATGGATTTTAATAAATATATCAGTTATAGTTTTCATTCAACCTAAACGTAAATAATTTTCAAAATCTTCTTACAATCTCCATGCTCATAGTGAAAAATAATATTTTAACGATTCGAAGAGAATTACCCATGAGTCATCCAGCAAGCATCTTAATTGATGATATCACTTCGTAATGCGCTATCTCTCGGGATTGCTTGAAATGAAATAATTTCTCCCAAAGAACAAATACAACTTCGGGTCAATGAAGTCTGTCATTATTTTGACCGAGGAGGAACCGGAATATCTAGGGGGCCGCGACCCGTGACAGAAGTCAGCGGCAAACAGCGATAAGGCTCAAACAGGCAGTGACATAATCGTGGCGGCAGTGGACGGATCTTTGACCGGTCTACCGAGTTTTCCCGTTTCCGGAAAATGCTCCACTGAGTTTAGAAAAAGGTGAGTTATTTTCAATAAAATGACTTAAACTAAACTTGTCACCAAACTCAGGCATTCAACTTCTCTTCCAGCATACTTTTTTAAATTATTGACAATAATGGTGTAATAATTTTTACATTTAAAAAGGCACTTTAATCATTTTTGTGAAAGAACTAATTTTATGTTTCATTTCTACCATATCTTTGTGAACAAAATTTAAAACTAATTATTGATTTTCCACGTTTATTCAGACTTTTAAAGATTTGTTATGCAACTATTCTTTTACTCAGCAATTCTGTTATTTCCAAGAGAATATTTACCGGACAGTAAATAACTTTAGGCAAACTTGAGAGAAAATCAATTTAAATTGTTATTGACGTGGATTTTTTTATTGGTTGGGCCAATATTTAACCTACTCGTTTAAAATGTACAAGGACACAGTACAACAACTAACTCAACAATATAGAACTCAACACGCCTTCTCAGTCCTAGAACAGAAATAAACATAAACAGTTTAAGAAAAAATAAAAAAAACATATAAACATTATTACTGACTGTGCAGGTCTATTACAGACTTAGCGTCACAGAATTTTTAAATTGTCATACTAAGTTATGCCTTACTTGTTTTTAAATTTTAAATTTTTTAAATTTAAATTTTAAAAGGTGTTAATGTAAGAAACTTGCTTTAGGAATTGTTTGTTTTGCAATACTGTACATATTTAAAATTAAGTTTAGATTAAATTGACAATGTCTATTGCTCTGTAAAGATGCTTAAAGACCAATAAAGATCTATTGAATCTATTGAATCTACTGTAATATATTACACAATTGCACAGATGTTTTTCTGTGTAGGTATCAGTGAAGAGAATTTTACTACTTCAATTGCTGTAGTATTTAAAAAAAAAAGCTGGATAAAGCAGACGTGAGAGGTAATTTCAGTCATTATGCTATGGATATTAATTTGACCGTAAAACTTACAGGCAACACAATGAAATATCTATTCAAACTTTACTACAGTTTCATTGCTGATAATATTAATGCTATTCGTTGTCGCAACCTCATAAACCTTTGTCTGAAAGTCCTTGGAATTACAGTGTAGAATATGCTGTCAAAGTACATTGAACATGTTTTTTTTTTATGTAATACGAGTACAAAACGTTGGTGACTAGGAGTTCTCTTTATGTGAATGAAATACTTGTTTTAAGAAAAGACACCCTTTTGTTTTAATATTTATAGTCTGTGTGTTATCTTTCAAATGTAAATTATAGAGCATAATAAATCCATTGTCTAAGTGACAAAGGTAAAACCTGTTATGAGTTCTAAACCAAATTATCATACTAAGAAGTGATTTATTATGTTAATATAAACATAACAAGACTATAATTTTTTTTAGGTTCAGATTACTTAAGTTCCACCGATAAGCTGATAAAAATGATTGATAAACTAACTAAGAAATGGAAGTTTATGCTACATATTGCATAAACTATTGAAAATTGTGCAAGTAAATTAATTTTACAATACCTATATATGATTTTTCATTGAATATATAATGTGTCTCTCTAGAAACTCATCCGCCCCCTTTTCCGATCAAGATGTTCAAGATTTAACTGCTGCTTGTTTTATCAATTGTGATTCATCTGACCTGTCAGCAGTGTCTTACTACCAAAGATGAGGTGAGAATTAATTGTTGTTTCACAAACTGTAAACATGTATTAAGAACTTATATTATCGTATTGTACCCATTTGTAAAATTATTGGAGGGTAGTGTATTTGTCATTATATAAGAGGATTACATGAGATTCGATTTATCGATTACATCCTTAGGGTAAAATCATTCAATGGTACTTTCTTGATTCTTTTACCTGTGGGTGGAGTGGGGACGTTGACAATTAAAACAATGTCCTAAATGTTACTGTTGGAAACTGCAAAATTGAAATACAAGTTACGTACACATTGCGTACACAACATATAGGTTGAAAATGAATCTTAGATTTTTTATCAATATTAGATGTTTTTAAACAATTCTTTATTCTAAATTCATTTTTTCTAACAGGATGTCTAGTCCTGGAGTAATGAAGTAGGTACCAATTAGGCCTACAAGTTTCATTTTTTTTTTTTTTTACATAATTCATAAAAATTAATAGATTTTGGTTTAGGAATTTAGTGAATTTATCAGTGTGAAAAACATAGTTTTAGTTATTAATGTCTTTTGTTTGTGACAATTTTAACACAGAGGGATTCTCGCTTAAACTGTCATATCTGTGGTTATTTGATATTTACTAAATACCCATTCATCCTCAGGTGCGCAGGGTGAACGACACCGCTCACCGGTCCCTACTGCAGAGTGAGCTCCAGTTCTCCGCAGACCTGCTGCGCACTGCGGCGACTCTCCAGCCGGATGCCAACCTCCTCATCTCGCCGGCGAGCGTGTTCCAAGCTTCGCTCCTGGCGTACTTCATCTCCGCCAACCAGACCGAACTTGGCCTCAGGAAGGCGCTTCACCTCTCAGACACTCTTGTGAGTAGTACGGAGTTCTACTCTGGTTTCTGACATGAGAAAGCTGATTTTTTATTAAAAAAATTATAATTTTAAATGAACATTTTGAAAATATGTTCATTTAAAACACCTATCTCAATTATGATGAATTATAATAAAGAAATAAATATTTCTAGATCAAACACAATTAAAAATTTTGTAAAAAAAGTTGCTAATAAGGGTCTGGAAAAAGATAGTTAGTAATGATCCTGCCTAGAGAATAATGTTTTGCGCAAATAATTGAACATTAAGAGAGAGAGAGAAATTGGGTCGTAGCAGGTAGATTTAACTCTCTTGAAATACAATATAAGATTTAGAAAATATCCTTTTGCAACGTATTTGAGTTTTATTGAGGGAATAACATTTTTCTAATATCTCAAGAAAAATATAACCAAGGATACTAATAGAGAACTCTTTTGTCTTTTCGGCCTTAGTAATTTTATACGGACTTAAAATTTGACAGAATTTTTTAATCCTTTAAAAGCAATAAAAAACGTTTAAAAATTGAATATGAAGCTTATAAATAGGAGGATGGGTTTTTATATTTTTGTCCATCGCACTTGTGCAAAATATTAATCTGGCAAAATAAAAGACTTTGCCAAATTTTATGTTAATAGAGCAAAACTTATGAACAAGTGCAGACCCTGCAAAGGACTAAGTTTTGAACTTCTACAGTGGTCCCTAGCAGATAATTCTAGTACTTTGCTTGAATTCATAAGTAGGGACAGCCTTATGGGTAAGTGAGAACACTGCCCCCAACCGACAGATAGCACCATCATGATTTAATTTTTAGTGAATAATTAAGCTGCTTTGTTGAAAAAGATGGCTAGAATAATTTTGCACACATTTGTTATTATTTTGGTTTTTTGTAATGCTCATTTTGACATTTGGGATGTAGAAATAAGCACTTCCCATGGCAAGTAAAAGAAGTATTCCTTTCATCAGCTCTTTACTTTAGCCTGGATTTCAGAGTCAAAACTAATTTTTTTTATATAGGATGTCACTACTCATTGGATTCTTTATACATTGCATTCACCCTTAAATCATATTTATCTTAAAATACACACCAGATTGCGTCGGTGTTCTAAATCAAGTATAATTCCCAAATCTGCGTACTGTGCTAAAAATGAGTTTTCTCTGGCTTTTAATCCAGTAACTATATACATTCTATTGTGCATTAAATTGGGTATTTATGATTTTTTAAACAGTTGTTTTAGGATGTTGGAATGATGATTAAACTAGTTTTTGGCACTCGGGAGATGAACACATTATGGTCTAAAATCGAAAAAAACCTTAAAATTTGTGCACTTTTTGGAACTAGGTGACTAAATTAAGAGGAAGTGCAGGTCTGTCCTGATCCCGGGGTTCTGAGGGTGAGTGTGTGTGAGGGAATGTGCCCTGGGCTCCACAGCCGTTCTTCACGTTTGCTAAGAGTGTAATGGTATATTTGTAATCTTTGTTTATATTCAAAGATAATATGTCAATGGTGTATGCAATTGAAATAGAGCTAAGAATTTTATATCACTATATCTAACTTATATTATGTATTATAAAAAATACATACCATAAAGATGAATTATGTCAATGAACTTATATGCATCATCTGTTAAACGTTTTCAGGACAAAATTGACTTACTCGGGGCTTATAACCTGGAAAACTACTATCAAAAACTAAGAACTGCTGTTAAAAGTCGAAGTTACCAACTGAACAGTGCAAATCGTTTGTATGTAGCAAAAGATTTGAAAACACAGTTCTGCGTTAAGGTAAGATGAATACCTAACATAAACATTGAATTTTACTTTAAATAACTATACTGGTACCTTTACGTATGTCTTACTAGATGAAAATAAAAATGATTTTATAGAATTTAAATTACAATTTTATTCTTTAATGCTTTCTATGTTTTAAATTTAAATGTAAAGTTTTGAAGTATTATAAAACAATTTCAGTTATCTGGAATTTAATTAAATTACAGAATGCGGCTTTCATCTAGAAATTCTTCCAGAAAACTGTTCACAATTTTGATTTATCATTGTGTTATCAAAGGTCCTGTTTCCTGAGGAGTTGTACCCTGCTAACTTCCAAGAAAATTCAAAAGGAGTGGTGAAGAAAATCAATCAATGGGTCGCTGGACAGACGAGAAATGTGATTAAAGATTTTCTGTCAGAAGATGCTGTTTCAAAGGACACACAATTGGTATTGGTAAGTTAAGGGAAGTTGTATCTTTTGCTTACAATATCTATATTAAATACGCTAAGGGGTTTTTTGTGTTGAGAACTACTCCCACAATTCTCAAAGGATTTTCAAGTTTTTTGTGTCGTTGGATAGGGCTTGGTCAGGGGTGGACTGAGCCGCCGGGTCACCGGGAAAATTCCCGGTCCGCCCCTCCCCATCAAGGCGCCCTGGCGCCCCTAAGACGATTTTTTTTTAATTATGAGGAATTTTTAAATATTTTTTGAAATTGCAACATTTGTGAATTTTTGTTTTTCCTAAAACAAATTATGTTATGATTAATGTTTAAATTTGATAAATTGCTCCAACTGGGAACTCTTTGGTGGTAGCAATGACTTAACATAGTTGGCTAACCTGTGCGGCGAAACAGCTGTCAGCTACGCCGTCAGCCTTGGCGCAGGGCGCGACCATTGCGACGTAGTACGGGTAAAGGTCGATCCCAGGGGGATGGTTTTGTTACTAACCTTACACAAAGTGTATATATACATATAGATAACCCAAAGTGTATTTATTCATGAATATGTACAATTTTAAATATGAATACGAGTATTAAAACGACTCTTAATCAATCGACAATTTTTAACAGGTTAGGAACGATGCTGTATTTGCATTTTTGCAGAAACAGTGCAGTTTCCAGGCAATCCTCGTTGCAGTTGCAACGACTTTCCTGATGATTTTTCAGAACACCACTCCACTTTCAGATTACCTGCAAATTAAGGATCTTGACTATGTTCAAGCATGGAGGCTATAGTAAGCTGCACTTAGGAAAAAATGTGCCTTTAGGATTAAAAAAGGTGCTAGGTCCAAGTTTGCCGATGTCTTCAAAGCTGCAGAAGTCTTCATCACTGAAATGACAAACAAGATCAAACACTTGTCAGGTACAGTTCAAAAACTGGAAGAAATAATCATAGAAACAAAACTGCCTGAGGTGAAGAGTAGGAAGAAGAAGAAAATGCTGGGAGGTGCTTCATCAGGTGACGTAATTGAGGACAGCAATCGCCGAATTGAAGTAACTGTTTTTAACTGTAGTGTAGTAAAATTAAGCCAAAAGTACCAGGGGGACCGAGCTTAAGCTCGGTAAAATTATTACTTTCGTTTCTCACACAAAGCTCGTTCGCTCCGCTCACTCGCCAGGCGGAAGGTTTGCTGCACATTGGTATGATTTTCCTAAAACCACAAGTTAAAGATGTAACACATTGGTTTATTTTATCTACAGTTATCAGCTGATTTTTGTTCAGTTAAAAAATTTCCATAAGGATAACATGGGATCTTTGAAGGGCTCTAGCGCGAAAACCGGATTTTTCCCAGCTATGGGACCAGCTCCAATCGATTTCTGGTGGCCAAAACCCCCATATTCCAAAATTTGAAGGAAATCGTCGGAGCCGTTTTTGAGATAATTGTGCAAGCAAGCAAGCAAGCAAACAAGCAAACATTGCTCGTATAAGAGTATAGGATATGGCTGGAAAATGAAAAAATTTTTGGACAGCCAATTTTTGCTGAATTGTGTTTTATGTCATCCCCTGGCCTCCCTTAGAAAAGTCCCCTGAAATCCCCTGTGGGCAACATGCCTAAAAATGATGGGATGGCCCTCGTGGAGTCAGAAATAAGTCTTTCGTCGACTAATAGGTTTATTTATATCAAATTAAAGCTCTTGAGTAGTAGAATTTAATGCCGCAAACCCCATCTCAAAAAGTTGCTTGAGTCGAAAATGGCAACCTGTCAAACTTAGAATAAAAATCAAATTTTAATCTAAACGCTTAAAAATGTAATAATATTCGAAATACTTGACCTTTTGAGGTCCGGTTTGCGGCAAACGTTTGCTTGTACAATTACCTTTGCAAATAGGTATAACTTGACATATGCCCATCATATTACCATTGAACCACCCTCTACATGGACGTCCCAAAGAGGGAGTTTTGAAAAATCTTTCTTAGTCCATAGCCATGCTTTACATAATTTTAAAGGTCTTAATAAGGAGAGTACATAGCCGAAAACCAGACCTTAAAAGGTCAAGTATGTCGGAAGTTATTGCATTTCAAAGTTTTAATAATATTATTTTATTCTAAATTTTGAACGTCTGCCATTTTTCTCCCGATCGTTATATTTAGGTCGGGTTTACGGCATTGTACTCTATATTTTAAGACCTTTAATTTGATATATATAAACCTTCTGGAATGTATTCAAATTTATTATGCTTAATATCAAAATTTATTTTAACTCCTTATAGGCCAACCCCTCATTTTTGGGCATGATGCCCACATGGGATTTCAGGGGACTTTTCGGAAGAAGGTCAGGGGATGGCATAGAACACATTTAAAAAGAAATTAGTTTTCCAAAAATTATTTCATTTTTCCCGACTAATTTTACTACACTACTGTGTTTTAGATCAAGTTGTCAATAGTATGAAGGAAAGATTTTTAGCAAAACAAAGTCTATACTTAGATTTAGAATATTTTTATCCCAAGCAGCTTAACAGCATTGACATTAACACTTCTAGCTTCCAAAGGATAATTGATTTAGTTACCGATTTGACAAGGAGATACTGAAGGAGGAATTAGTATCTTTTTCATCATTTCATTTCATTTCATTTATTGACGGCAATACACCATTTTACATTTGATACAATCATATTTATCATATTATTCTAATGGCTTAGTTCTAAAATATAAATACAACGCACAGTACTACTATATTATTAACACTAGATCTGAATTCAAATAGATTACTGATATCAATTACAAGCATTAGCAATAAATAGATGAAAAGTACAAAAGTATCATTCACAACAAATTTAAAGTATGAACTAAAACTTATTTGAAGATGAAGAAACAAGTAACATAGGTAACAAATAAATAATAATAAGAATGCCAGATTACAGCCATAACTATCAATACATAATTATAAACATGCTAATAATAAATAACAATATAAATAAGTGCATGAAGTTAACTTTGTTAAATATATGAAACTACAACAAAAGTAATGACATGCAAATAATATCATTAGCATCAGCAGCCATAACATCAATATATAATCAAAGACATGCAAACAATATAAAAAAGTACTTATCACAGACAGCAATAATTAACAATGCAAGAAGAAAACTCTAAAATGCAAAAAAGTTAAACAGAGCAAAAAACAATAACAAACAATATCAGAGGCAAATGAGTACTGTACTACAATCTTAATCAATAGCATATTAGACCTATGTAACTGCAAAGCTGCTTTAAGAGCCAGTTTCTTAAATGAAGTGAAGTTGGTTCCGAAGAAATCGAGCTCCTCGCAGACCTGGTTTGCAGTCCTCATCAGACGTGGTATGGAGCTATGGAAGATGTAGTTGGTCGAGTACACCGCTCGGGAGAAGACTTGATGGTGGCGAGCCTGGCCTGGAATGTGAAAGTCCATTAGGTTCAAAATTTCTGGGCAGTATAACAAACCATTAAGTATCTTATACAGAAACATGAGGTCGATGACTGTTCTTCTGACTATCAGTGATTTAATTTGAAGGTGTTCTTCCATTTCAGTCAAATTGACATCCAGATATCGCTGACCCAGCCTAACACCACAAAGTCTTAAAAATCTCCTCTGAACACTATCTAGCAATAAGCAGTGTCCAACTTGATAAGGTGACCACACCACTGCGCAGTATTCCAAAATTGGACGAACCAGTGCCAAATAAAGAACCCTAAATGCAGAGATGGAAAAGTCGTTGCAACAGGTGCGCCAGATAAACCCAAGAGTTTTTAAGGCCTTGCTGCAGATGGTCTGAATGTGCTCAGTAGGGTCCATATCGAATGTCAATCGAACGCCAAGGTCTCTCACACTCTCAACTCTACGTAGAAAACGCCCCTGTAGTTGGTAGTTGTAGCAGTTTGGTTTTCTACTTCCTCTAAAGGTGATTATTTCACACTTATCCGGATTAAGTGTCATGTCATTTTCCAGACACCACTGCTCAACTTGATCAAGATCCAGCTGCAATTCATTCATATCAGAAACATCTGTGATCTCCCTAAAAACCTTAATATCATCTGCAAATATTAGGCATTGTCCTCTGATGTATTATCTAATGTCATTAATGAACAGACTAAACAAAAAGGGTCCAAGATGGGAACCCTGGGGAACACCAGATGTAGCAGCAATGGGTTTAGAAAGAGCTGACATGTATTTTACTTGAAGGACTCGACCGGAAAGATAACTCATGAACCATTTTAGTAGAGGTCCTATTATTCCAAGAGCTTCAAGTTTCTTAGTCAGGTGAAGATGACTGACTTTATCAAAAGCTTTTGAAAAGTCTAAGTAGACACAATCAAGCTGGTTTCCCTTTTTAAATGCTGACAAGACTTTATTTATGAACACCACCAGGTTAGTTTCTGTAGATTTACCATGCTGAAAGCCGTGTTGTTCTTCAATGATGCAGCTGCTGAAGGAGAAGGTAAGTCGGTCCAGTACTAGGCTTTCAAACAGTTTTGCTAACGTTGGCTGGATGATGATAGGCCTGTAGTTTGATGCTTTTGTCCGATCACCAGACTTAAAGATCGGTACAATGTACCCATTCTTCAGGTTTTCAGGGAAGATTCCCAATTGAAGAAAGGAGTTGAAGAAGATACTCAAGTGAGGAGCCAAAACTTCAGCACAGTGTTTAAGTGTGTAAGCAGGAATTTCATCTGGACCTGGCCCTTTAGATACATTTAGAGACTTAAGTTTATTCTCAACTTCATTCGCTGAAATTCTTATTGATGATAGGGTTGTGGTGACATCATAGGTATAATCAGGAGCTACATTTGCAGGAGCCTTGTACGCAGAAGAGAAAAAGTCTGTGAAAATATCGCTAATACCTTGGGGTTCATTGGCTATTCTGTCTCCAAAACTTATCCTACTTGAAGGCGAGGCATCATCCCTTAGGCTTGGAACGTGCCTCCAAAAAGTCTTTGGATCAGACAATAAAGAAGCATCAACCTTAGAAAGGTACTCATTATGACACTGTCTTGACAGCTGCTTACACAATCTGCGTGACTCCTTAAATCTGGCGAGATCTGTAGGACTAAGTGTTTTCTTGTACTCAGAATGAAGCTGTCTTTTCATCAATACCAAGTTTCTAAGCTCTTTAGAGAACCAGCCAGGATATGAGCTCCTTCCAACTCTCCTCAGTGGACAATTTTGAACAATAATTTCTCTTAGATTGCCACAAAAGTTCATAAAATGTTGTTCAATGTCACAGAAACCAGAGTCTTCACAAGAGGTAGCAGGGTACGGTAGTCTTTGTATCCACCTATAAACTTCTGCAGTGTTACACTTCCAAAGATTGGGAGCATAAACAACATTCTGCTTCGGGAAACCTTTTGCTTTAATAGGTTCAATAATTAGTGCAGGGTGTGCAGGTTCTTGTAAAATTAGAGGTTCTTCCTCAGTAACAACTCTGATATCACAATCAGAAGAAAGAACCAAATCCAGGATGACTCCTCTCGTGTTTTTTATGTTATTGATCTGGTGAAGACTAAGAAAATCATCGTGGCATCAATACACTAAACATGTAATTGTTAAAAATGAATACTGTCTGGGTAGCTGAGTGGTTAAAGAGCTCGCCTTTGAATCTGAAGATTGCCGGTTCGATCCTGAGAAAAGTTAGTGCTTTTTGATGGTTCGATACTGGGCCCAGCTGCCTTTGGTCATTGGGCTATTAATTAATGACCCTGACAAATGAAACAGCTGATATTTGTCAGTAACAAAGCTACACCTCATCTGATCCATTACAATCATCACACTCACCCCTTCAGTCATACTCACCTTAAAATACCCACCACAGAGTGCGTCGGTGTTTCATATAAAGTATCTAAAGTATCACCAGTTGTCTAAGCCGGTAAATATAACAGAACCAACCAATGATTTTGAAGGTGAGCCCTCGGAAGCAGAATTGCTGGTTTCCAACTAAATGATGAGGAATAAAGAGACCCAAGCGTTTTGCAGTATATTCAGAGTAAAAGTGGTAAAAATGCAATAATTGCTTCAAGTGTGCATTCGACGGCCAATATATTCTTATCTCCCATCAAACTCCTACCTGATAATAAATTCATTAGTAATTAATGAATTTATTAATCTGTAAAATAACCATATCCTAGGGCCATCCAAGTTTTTTTGCAGTTAATTAATAATAAGATGCCTGAAAAAGGGTTATTTTGATAGAATAAAGCATGTATATTTAACTTGAGCACAATATGTATTCAAGGCTGTACACGAACCTTTTTAAAGTCTCTTGACATTACCAGCTACCCAAGTGTGGTGTGAACGGTCCTTTCCAAAATTAACCTTATTTTTCATGATCATGGAGGGAGATATTCTTGTCATGATCAATAATTATTACATAATTGACAAGCTGAGTGAGAAGAGCGCCAATTACGAGTACTTCTTTACGTATAAACTGTAGGGAAGTTGACTTAACTTTTATAGGTAGCAATATAAACAAACAGTTATGTGAATGTGAATAAAATATGTTGATTTTGATAAAGGTAAAAAAATTACGGCTCTCAAGTTTAATATCTGCCTACAAAGCCTTTAAATGCCTATTGTAAAGTTCTTTTTACATTACTTTCATTAGTTTAATTATTGATATCAGTTTATCATGTTTATTGAAAATTAAGAAGTTGCTGTTTTAACACTTGTTTGATTTACTGTATTTTACAAACGTTATACTTCTATAGATACATTGTAAATTGTTTAACTTTTAAGGGTTTCTGTTATTATAATTATTAGAAATAAAGACCCAAGTACCCTTTTATGTATTTTTTTTATTTAGTCAATTGTTTCAACTATGTCATTTTCAAACGATTAAACTATAAAATATTGTAAGGTTTCAATTTTAATTGCTGGAAAATGACAGAATAATCGAAACATTTATAAGAAATGTTCTTTTTCTTTATCATATACATAATGCCATGTGTATATATATTATATATATATGGCGCCCCTCCAGTACCCATTCCACCGCCCTTTTCATAGTGTCAGTCCACCCCTGGGCTTGGTCTGTGGTTGTTTCCACCAAAAATTGATGAGAATAATACTTAAAATAAGGGCGCTATCCACAAATTAAATTTGAAATTTTCAAATTAGGATAACACTGGGATTGATTTGAGCATTTGAAACGTCTGTTGACGTACAGCTGTAGTTTTTTGGTGATCACTGATACTATTCACAATATTGGATTGGTCGGATGTAATTCTAAATGTAACTTTTGTATTGTATCAAAATAATTTGCTCGATTCCGAGCAACACGTGCACTAGTATAAATTTAAGTCTTAAGTTTACATAATTAAATTGCTTGATTACCGGTACTGAAAGAGAAAAAAAACGTATCAGATCAGATAAAAATATATTTTATTTCCTTGTTTTTCTTCCAATTTTAAATCATCACATTACTAGTGTACGATATCATTCATAAAGTGTGGTAATTTTTTGTTAGATAAACTAGAGACATTTTTATAGGTAAATGCAGCTTACTTCAAAGGTAAGTGGAAGAGCCCCTTCAATGAAGAGGACTCTTACAAAGGGAAGTTTCACCTCAGCAATGGCTCCGAAGTTCTAACTACCATGATGACTCAGGATGGAAAATTCCGATATAGTAAGTGAACAAATTAACTTGTTAGTCTAAAATTTGATTACACTATTTGAATTTTTAACTCAATATCTTAATTCCCATTAGTCGTACTATTCTTAACCATGCTACTTTGAAACCCACTACGCTGAAAACCTGATAGATTATAAAAAATTGTCTTGCGTTAGCTAACTAACTCCTATAAAAATAAATTCATTGAAAAGTGTAAATTTATTTTTCTTTATGTTTAATACTGTAGTATTATGGGTATGAGAAAGAACACAAAAATGACTCAGTGACTTGGCAAAATAATAAAACAGATTTAAAGAACACAGATTACCAGTGTTATTCGTAAAGAATTCACATGTTAAAACAACATTTTAAAAACTCCACTTTTACTAAAGATTGTATGGTGGGTAAATAACACCATTGACTATGAATGTAGAATGATAACACTGACCATGAGATGAACAGACAGCACATTTAGTGTAGCAAGATATGAAATTTTGAACACAAGCTGGAAAAGGTATTTTGAACACATAAGTGGACCACGTTACCACGTTATGTAGTGTGTGTTAGAAGGACAGTCTATTTTCATAACACTTCTATCTATATATATAATTCTGTAAGCGATATTTCTTGAGCAAAATTGTGAGCGTCATACAGATCGCAGAAAGATGGAAGGGGTCTCAAATTAAAGGTCTCGGTCCCACGCACGAGGGAAAACTATCGGCGTGTCCATAATGTTAACAGGAAATGAGAAATCACGTAAAACGTCCTCCATAAGAATAGTATGGGGATTTAAAAAACGTCTGCTTTGTATACATTAAAACATGTGTTATGGTTTAATTTCAAAATGAGACACAGGTGATAAAATTGAGTGAAGATAACAAAATAATTCACACCAAGAGAAGCAAGCTATATAAAAATTCTGTAAGCGAAATTTCTTGGGCAAAATTGTGAGCGTTTTGCAAATCGCAGGAAGATGGTGGGAGTTTCAAATTAAAGGTTTCGGTCCCATAAAGCGTATCCATAAAGTTACAAGGAAATGAGAAATAGTGAAACGTCCTCCTTAAGAATAGCATGGGAATTCGAAAAATGTCTTTTTTGTGTACATTGAAACATATGTTTTGGTTTTATTTTAAAACGAGAGACAGAGATGATAAAATTTAGTAAAGAACTATTCATATCCAAATGTCAAAAATTAACCCTAGAGTGGTAATACTATAATAAGAGGTTTTGTTGCTTTGAGCTATTAAAAATTCTACTAGGAGAGTTAACCTTACATACTATTACAAATTGACTGTTGATTTTACTGTTGTTACTGTAATTTAAATTGTAAAAAAAAACTGAGCGTGTATGCAAATCATAAATTGCTTTCTGATCGTTGATAGAGATGCAATGGGTGATGAATTGTGGTTTGAGAAACACCTACATTATTTCCATTGTTTTGGTTTTATTTTAATATGAAAAGTGTCAATTGATCATATTGAATGACGATGACACATTAATTGACACTTAAAGTGTATCAGTCAGTGAAGTTTTGGTATTCTGTTAGATGAATTTTCCGAGAAACCTTTTAGTCATTTCATAAATTGTAGGATTATAGAAGACGAGTTAAAATCAAAGACGTTTGTCCTACATACTAGAGGAAAATACAGCAGGTAAAAAACTTTACAACAAAATAGGAAATATATAAGAATGATTATTTTCTGAAAAGTTCTCCTTAAAGATTCTCCATGTAGTGATTTAAAAAAATCTGCTTTGTTTACACAAAATTAAGAGTTTTGATTAGGAGGGATGAATATTCACAGCAAGTGAAGATGCACTTTGAGGTACTGTGTTTAAATTTTGAGACTAAAACATAAAAAATAAAAAACTGAAAGGAGCTAAAAAAATCAATTTTTTTCATTGCCGCTTTTCTATGTTATATTAAAAAGGTGTCACAGCTCAATTAAGGGACTACAATTTATTTCAAAACTTATTTTCCATAGATCGATATGAGTTTAACAACAGACAAAATAGAGCATTTACAAACGTTTGACCTAATAGTACAGGATTGATAAGAGTACTTGGGGGCGAATGGTCTGTTCAAACGGTATTGTTAAAATATTATATACCTCAAATTAAAATTAAATTTTCTGGAAACCTTCGTTGTGGAAGAAATGGTAATACGCTATGGTTCATGCTATTTTAGTTTTATGATTAGGGGCTTTTGCCCCTATGAGCCACTAGTATTTTATATTTTTCTTTACACTTTCATGTGTCATTTAGTAACATTAATTAGAACTCTTTTTTGGGGGGTTTAGCGAATTTCCCTATAGGGAATACGCTATTACGGTAGTAGCCATGGTAAGACCTACGCCCGGGACCAATTTACTTTTTCATTTTGAGGTCCCCAGAAGCCAAAAACACCATTCGTTCATTTTCATATATATATATATATATATATATATATATATATATATATATATATAATGAAAATGAACGAATGGTGTTTTTGGCTTCTGGGGACCTCAAAATGAAAAAGTAAATTGGTCCCATATATATATAAGTATATATATATATGGTAAAATTATATATATATATATATATATATATATATATATATATATATATATATATATATATATATGTGTGTGTGTCCGTGGTACTGATAACTTTTGAAGGAGACCTCCGACTTTGATGAAATTTGGTATGGAGGTGTAAGACCAGATCTATTTTTTAAAAATGGGTTTTTGGCATTTTTGGACCTTAATTTTTAAAATTCATCAATTTTAACTGAAACCATTTAAAAGAGCTTAAAAAAACAAATAATTTGGTATTTTGAATTTTTATCATAGCATAACTGCTTACGGGGCAAATCCAAAAATGTGTTTTCCATGTTATTCTTACGGGAAATCAAGAAAACCCTATATCTTGCTTATTTATTTACATAACTTAATCAAATTTGGTATGTACATTATCTATATAAGGTTTAACTTATACTTGCTTACAAAACCCATATGGCGGCAAACCTACATATTCACCCCCATGGGGTTTATGGGGAAAATAAAAAATTGCCAGAGTTTGATAGAATTTTGTGTTTACATTCACCAATTATTGATTAACTTAGATTTTCTAACAACACCCAATGGCAGAAAACCTACATACTCGATCCTATGGTGTTTTTATGGGGAAAGTAAATAATCTGAAATTCCATTGGAAATTCGCTGAGTACGCAGGTCTGCTGAGTCGGGGGGGTATTTACACATCTTATAGTCTGCATTATGATTCCTTATAAAAGGTATGTTTATCTTTTCACTGAATCTGTACCATACCATGTTAGCTAACACTAGACATTTCTGCGCTGACACCTTAACAAGTCTATATAATGATTTATTTGTTTTTATTTGGCTATTAAAAACTTCTCGCAAAAGTGAACATGGGTTCTTTGCCCAATAAGTTGGTTGTAGTAGCACACCCTAAAATTCCGCTTATTGATTCCAGCCAAATTGCTCAAAACAGGAAGATCTTGCTGAAATATTTTCTCAATTCCCCCTCTGTTGGCCAGAGGTGGACAAGCGTCTGGGTGCCGAGGTAGTGGAACTGCCTTACGTCGGAGACGACATCAGCATGCTGGTGCTGCTTCCGCTCAAGCCATCGCCCTCGGCCGTCCAAGACATGCTGAGGAAGCTGGACAGCAAAGTGCTTCACCACTTGGTCGAGGCTCTGACCTCCAAGGAGTCGGCAGGGCCCAAAAGAACGGTCTCCATCCCCAAGTTCACAATGGAGTCGGAATTGGACTTGACTGCTGTAAGTTTTGTTTGATCATAACCGCTGAATGTTGCTGAAAATGTTTATGATTGGGGCTGATAGGTTTTATTATAAAAATCTGTTTTGCTGGGATATATTTCTATGGATTAACTGTGCTTTATTCTATTGTCTATTGTTCTCCGTTGTGGGAATTGGACTTGTTAGACAGGGGGAAAGGTTGGAGTAATTAACCCTGACAATCCACTAAAGAGTTAAATTCTATCAAATAAATAAATTTTATTTGGGTTGAGTGATAATTTTGTAATGCCAAAAACCCATTTTTGACCCTTTTAAAACCCCTTAAAACTCCATTTCCATAAACCGGTTGTGTTGGTTTGACAACTCATGAAAATAAACCTGGTTCTACACCTTCATACCAAATTTCATTAAAATCGGAAATACCTTTCAAAAGTTATCAGTACCACAGACATATATATAACTACATGAAAATGAATGAATGGTGTTTTTGGCTTCTGGGAACTTCAAAATGAACTAGTATCATGATCCTGCTGGGCATAGAACTTACCATGAATACTATTGTAATCGTAATAGTTTATTCCCTATAGAGAAATTCGCTAAACTATATAACTAAAAAGTAACTGGAACCAGCCATTTTTGGTTGAGAGATTCAAACGAAAAACCTTTTGTACTCAAAGATCATATATTTGTGATACTATAAAAAAGACCTTAAATATTATATTTAATTGTATGAACTTTAATTTAGAGCTCAAAAAGCAGGAAGTCCAGCACTCACTCAATAAGTAGCATTAATTCACTTTTATTTTGGCACATGTAAAACACTAACCGCTGCTATGAAAAGGGCTGAGTACAAACTGTTTGTGGCATCAGTAGGCTACAGTGTTCCTGACAGTTAGTTTGCTTTCTGATGTAAAAAATTTAAATAGAACAGACATTGTTCAGGCCTAGCCTAATTGACTGTCTTGAATCCGTTTGTAAATAACAGCTAGTTCTTTAAATCCTATACTCTTATACGAGCAATGTTTGCTTGTTTGCTTGTTTGCTTGCTTGCACAATTATCTCAAAAACGGCTCCGACGATTTCCTTCAAATTTTGGAATAAACTTAGTTTTACCTTAAAAATACGATTGAGATGGGTCTCGCCCCCAGGGAAAATCTAATTTTGCTAAAAATTAAAGTTTAAAATTACAAAATTTTAACATTGGGCTTATGGGTTGCCATGTTGGCAACGAATTAACAACATATAAACAAGAAGTACATTCAGAACTTCAAAAAGAAATGTAACAGCTGTTTATGTACTGCATATTAAATGTCAATAAAGTTTATTCTGATATTTAAATTTACTAATATTTCACCGAGCAACGCTCGGTCCTCCTGGTACTCTTGATAACACAAGGAACTTCAAAACGAATTATTTTTCTTTGAAGAGAGAAAACAAAAGAAGTTAACTTACCATGCCTGTATGGTGTGCCAAAACGACAAAGTGTAACACATATATGTGTAATTTAAAATATTTTTACAATTTTTTTTATATAATAGAAAATTTTGAATTTTATCAATGTAGGTATATGCATGATAAGTTAATTTAATTTTATTTTATTTTATTTAAAACATAAATTTACAATGAATTTTGATTGAAAAGATGATTCCTTAGAATTTGAACTGAACTTTTCAGAATACTTGAAACTATAATTTTGTCCATTGCTTTTGGTAGTTTGAACGTCTTTCGAAATTTCAAATAGTTTTTATTGAGTGTTCCTCTGGAGTCAAAATGAAGTCCAATAACATATATATTTTGGATTTTGTATTTTTCCTGAAAATATGGTATTGTGGGCTCGTAAATAGTCTTTTATTCCTTATCAACTTCCTCGGGTCTTTGTGTTTTTTCTCTTAAACAGTTGTGAATTAGTCTATCAAACGAAAATGGTCTTAAAGTTCTGGAAACCCTTTTCACTATATTACTGGTGAAGATAAATTGACCAGGACAAGGACCCAATGTCCTAGGGTATTGTGCAGAGGAAGACATGAGGTGTGGGTATACAGGCTTGCCGTGGACGATAGATAAACAGTTGTCCAATGTTATGTTATCCTGGGGTTCTCATCCCACCAAAAAACATCAGTGCTGAATTAAATAGCATCACGTGTGACCAGTTTGGGCAAAAACAAGTACAGGACAGGTATGTTCATACTGTACACTTTAAACAAGTTATTTTGTAAAAAGGACAATTAATTTCTATCCGCCACTTCCTATAGATTTCTGGGATGGAGAAGGAAACGCCATCTCAATCCTAAGAAAATTAATAAATAATTTTGAGGAGGAATGGAAAAAATAAAATACATAAACAAAAACATTACAGTAAACGCAGAATATCTTGGCCTCTGACATACTCCACTTCTGGATTCAAATTGGTAAACATATGACACTTCAAACAGTCTGCGACAATCTGCAACTTTGTCGCTCTACTCCAATTGTTTGAACTGTAAACGGTCATCACAGGCCAAGATATTCCGCGATATCTGTAAATGAAATTTGTGTAAAACATATGATCTCAAAGAGATAAATTATCAGTTGAAAGACAGTCATTAAAGCTAGGTTTGAACAGACATCCATTCATTCGCCGTGCACTCTCGTTTTGTGATGTAACTACATACGATTATTCTTTATGGTTAGATGCCATAGTTCTGATTATTTATTTGTCCTAACCGTAGATGCATTCCTTGATGTGTTCCCATCCCGTTGTTGAGATGTATTCCTCCAGCAATATCTCTTTTATCAACTCATGACTGTTGGTTACAGATATTGGAGTCGTTGGGAGTTGGGGACCTCTTCCAGAAGACTGCAGACCTTAGTACTTTGGCTCCAGGTCTCAGTTTTTCGGAGGCTACTCATAAGGCTAAGGTTAATCTTTAGTTATTACAACTCATTGGGATATTTAATAGTAATTTCAGTATTTTATTGTAGTTGAAAATTGTTTTTCACAAGCTTCTTACTTCTTATAGAATGTCACACCTGTATGTAAACATATCTAAATTTTTTTTCTTCATAAATGAACAAATTATACAAAACAATGCATCTCTAACAAACATTTAAGTGGATTTAATGGTTTTATTAGGAGTAAGGTAGGCTTTAGGTTAAAAGATTTTTAATTATTTGATTAGGTAGTAAAGTAGATATTAAAATATACTGCATGTTAATTTTGATTGTAGTAGGCCTACTGTATACAGGATGTCCCTGAACTCTCTACCGACCTCTTAAGGTATTATTCTTGACCTAAAGACAAGCCAAAATATCATACAGTAGACTCCCTCTTAACCGGCCACCTTTTAACCGGTCTCCGCTTTAACCGGCCTACTCTGACACAACATAACATCTTTTTAACCGGCCATTTTTCATCTCAACATCGATTTAACCGGCCGCGTTTCGCCGGAAACTAAGTTTTCTTATCTAATGTATCATTCAATTCAACTTTATTTCATATTGACGATCTCAAACCAATTAAACTATAACGTCCTGGACGGAAGTGACTGCCACCGGAAGTCAATGCGTTTGGACCTACTATCCAGTAGACCACAATAAAGAAACAAATTATTATTAGTGTAGGCCTAGGTTTGTTGTGGATTTCATGGGTGGTGGATATTAGCTATAAATCATATACAGTAATGTATTTAAGGTTGTTTTTCAAGTAATAATTATATTTAGGTCATATAAAATTGTGGGATGGCTTTCTTAAATGAACATCGGTTTAACCGGCCAATTCATTATCCGGCCGCGGCCTGGTCCCGAGGTGGTCGGTTAAGACGGAATCTACTGTATTTAAAATTTCCAAAACTCCATACACTACTTAGTCACACAGCCGCCATTTTGTATTATTTAAAGATTGATTTTTTTTAAGCTCGGTTTGTTGTAGTAAGTTTTATCTGGTATACAACTTGTTAAGTGAAGGTGTAATTGGAGAAAAATAATCACTTATTTACAATTTATAATTTTAAAATGATGGCTGTTTAAAATCTTTAACCTTAAATTGTATAAAAACTACATAGAGTACAAATTTAAGTAAAAATGTGATTTTTAGGAAATTTATTTTCAAATCCAACGGAATAACAATTAATTAAGGTAATCGGATCATAAATAAGTATAAATACAAATATTAGTCACGCATCTGAGCGGGTTGCCACGCTCGCGGCACCAGCTCAACAATGGGTCTCCTACCAAAACTGCACAGCCGTGACTAGCCTTAGTTAAATCGCTCTATCTTGCTTATTTATGAACCAACTTCCTTATACATAGTTGGATTTTAAATTTAAATTTCTAAAAAACACGTAATACCGTATTTTTTCTACCTTATGTAGTTTTAATGAAATTTACGGTTAAAGTTTTTAAACAGCTGCCATTTTGAAGAAATGAATTGCACTAAAATTAATTTTTTTAGTAGAACTTTGCCTCAACAAGATCTATACCAAGTTTCAACTTATTACAACAAATTATTCTTTCTCTAAAAAAAAAACAAAAAAAACCGAAGCTTAGAAAATTTTAAATATGATATTTTGGCTTATCTTTAGGTCAGAAATAATACCCTAAGAGGTCAAAAGAGAGTTCAGGGATACTCTGTACAAAAATTAATAACTTATCACTAACTTTAATTTACATATTACAGATTCGGGTGGATGAAAAGGGGACAGAGGCGGCGGCAGCTTCCAGTTTCATTTCCGCTCGAGTTTACATAGAGTCTTTCACCGCAAATCGCCCCTTTGTATACTCTGTGTACGACAAAGCTGCAAATATTCCTTTGTTCTTTGGAGTCTTCAACTATCCAGAACCAGAAGCTTCTTAATACCAAAAACTTATTTGTAAACAAACTATAAATAGCAAATATGTGATATTACAATTGTAAAATATCAATATTTTTAGTTGTATCACTTATTCAATATTCATTTATAAGATTTACATTTTGAAAAGTAAAATTGATCTTCATTGAGGGGTACGTTTTAGGGAGGGTTAAAGGTTGAAGAGGTTTGATTTTTCATTGTTTTTTTCTGATGATTTTATTTACTTATTACGTTTTTAACACTCTGGTACACTAAAGTTGTTTAAATTACATAATTTTTATCAGAACCGTCCTTAGGAAATGTGAGGCCTTTTTAACAATTATTACCAAGGGGGTTTAGAGGTTTTTTTTTCTCCAGTGGAGAGACGTCTGAAAATGTTTGGAAAATTATACATTCAAAGCCGTCATTTTAAGGACTTTTATGAAGAGAATATTTAATCTCTTACGGACAATCAGACTTTTTATCTCTATTTTGTTTTTGGTGTTTACAAAACTAGCTGTGCTGTTTTGGATGTTTTTTATTTTGTTAAGTGTGTTTGTCTAAGGGGGCCTGTGGCATTTTTTACATTTCGATGGGGAACGGTCCAATAGTCTAGTCAAATTATGGTTCAACCCGGAAGTAATGACAAACTAATTAATTTCACTGATTCTTATATTAAATTACCTGAGCAAAATTATGGTGAAAAGTCTACCACTCTCCGACGCTGTGTTTGCCTGCTATGGCCGATTTTTCAAAATGGCGGCTGTAGTTTTATAATTTTTTGCTGAATATCTTTTGAACTGTTTAAGACAACTAAATGTTGTAAATTAGTAAACTTAAGAAAATTAAATTTTGCACATTTTGATATATAATATGCATTGGTTTTTATATTTAATAAGGGTGATATTGCTCTTTAAAGCTACTTTCAAATGGGGGCTTTTAAGTGAATTTCTATCGTTGGAAAAACTATATTACAGCCAAAGGTTACAAGCCTTTAACCATGTTAACTTTTTACTACACAGGGTCCCCGGGAGATACCAAAAAACCATTCATTAAAATTTCCTTATCTGCATATATTAGCGAATTTCCCTATAGGGAATACGCTATTACGGTAGTAGTCATGGTAAGACCTAAGCCGGGACCATGATACTTTTTCATTTTGAGGTATCTAGAAGCCAAAAACACCGTTCGTTCAAATTGAGATATATATATATATATATATATATATATATATATATATATATATATATCTGTATGTGTCCATGAACACAATAACTTTTGAAAGGTACCTCCGATTTTGATGAAATTTGGTACAGGAGTGTAAGCCAGCATCTACTTGATTGAGTTCGCGAACCAGAATGATCGGACCATGGGAACGGGGTTTTATGGGGTTTAAAAAGGGTTAAAATTGGGTTTTTGGCTTTTTTTATTTTTATTTATAAAATTCAACAGTTTAAACTTAAACCAATTACTAATTTAATTTTATTTTTAATTTATTTAACTAATTTAATTAATTTTAAAAGTACCATTTAAAAGAGCTTAAAAAAACAAACAATTAGTATTTTGAATTTTTTACCTAACTTAAATGGTTATGGAGAAAATCCAAAAACTATGTTTTCCATGTTATTCTTATGGGAAATCAACAAAACCTTCTATCTTGCTTATTTATTGAAATGTCTTGATAAAATTTGGTATGTACATTCATTAGGAAGCGTTTAACTTATATCTGCTTAGAAAACGCATATGGCGGCAAACCTACGTACTCACCCCTATGAGGTTTATGGGAAAAATAAAAAGAATACCATAACCTTATAAAATTTGGTATGTACATTCACCAGGTAGGGTTTAACTTATATTTACCAACAAAACCCATATGGCGGCAAACCTACATACTCTAATCCCCATGGATTTTATGGGGAAATAGAAAATATACCAAAATTCCATTGGAAATTCGCTGACTACGCAGGTCTGCTGCGACGGGGTTATTATATATATACTTAATTTATTAAGATACATTCATAAATATGTACAAAATTTCGTGAAGTGAGTAAACCTGTTAACAAAATGTCCGATTTTTATCAAACTTGACATGAAGGTGTGGGACTATAGTAGGATTCACGAAAATAGTCCGATGAGAGATGATACATTGTTGCCAAATTTATTCTGAAGCACATTTTTATACTGCATTACACATGGTAAACATAATCACAAATGACAACATTGCAGGGCGAGAGGGGGAGAGGGGGACACAGCTGTTTAAATTTCCATCGGACTATTTTCGTGCATCCTACTATAGGTCTATTTCCATTAGTTATGTCGATTGGGATTATGAGACTATGGGAAAAGGGTGATATACAGGTTCAAATTTGTCTAAAATCCACCCAAAATCAGGGTTTAAGCTTTTTTTTAGACAAACTAGTGTACTTGGTGCTCGAAATTGAGCAATTTCTTTTGATACCTTCTATTTTTATACAAAAGTTACATTAATTTCTAAACCAATGACATCCGACCAATCCAATACTGTGAATAAAATAGAGGCCATAGACTACACTTGTACAGCTGTACATTAACAGATGTTTGAAATGCTCAACCCAATCCCAATGTTATTCTAATGGGAAAATTTCAAATTTAATTTTTTGATAGCACCATTGACTATGTACACTAACGTGAATAGACCTCTCATCCAATGCATTTAGTTTGAGGCAAAAATTTGGAAGTTCGGTGGACTCCGCACCAGAGTCGCTGCCATCGATGTTGTTATTATTCAGCTGAATTTACAGTGCTGCCAAAACATTTTACCAAAACATAAACATAACTTTCAGTAATAAAATGTTTCATCCTTGGTTTAGAAGAGTGGTAATACTGATTTATCTATCATATATTACGTGTACTTCGATGGACGCCGCATGAGATCGCACCACCGTCAATATGCTTCACACACGCCTATGCTATGAGAAGTCTACTCACGTAGTGTACAAAGTCAATGATAGCACCCTTATTGTAAGTCTGATTGTCACCAATTTTTGGCAGAAACATCTACAGATCAAGCCCTATCCAACGACACAAAAAACTTGAATATCTGTTGAAAATTGTAGGAGGAGTTCTCAACCCAAAAAAAACCCTTAGCGTATTAAATAAGTATAGATTTGAACCTCTATATCAACCTTTTTCCATAGTCTGATGATACCAATCGACATAACTAATGGAAATAGACTTGGCTCCACTCCATGTCAAGTTTGATAAAAATCGGACGTTTTGTTTACAGGTTTACTGGCTTCACGAAATTTTGTACATATTTATGTATGTACCGTACCTTAATAAGTATATATACGCAGATATAAAAATTTTAATGAATGGTGTTTTTGGTATCTGGGGAACCTGTAGTAAAAAGTTAACACGGTTAAAGGCTTATATCTAACCTTTGGCACTACGGTAATATGGATTTTCCAACAAAAGAAATTCACTTAAAAGCTTACAATTGAAAGTAGCTTTAAAGAGCAATATCACCCTTATTAAATATAACAACCAATACATACTGTATATCAAAATGTCCAAAATTTGTTTTTCTCAAGTTTATTAACCTACAAAATTTAGCTATCCTTAACAGTTCAAAAGATATTCAGCAAAAACTTATATAAAACTACAGCCGCCATTCTGAAAAATCCACCATAGCAGGCAAACGCAGCGTCGGAGAGTGGTAGACTTTTCAACGTCATTTTTCTCAGGTAATTTTACATAAGAATCAGTCCAAATAATTTATTTTGCAATTACTTCCGGGTTCAGCCATTTTTGAGCTAATTTTACTAGACTACAAACACACGGTCTTGTTACTACTTAAGGTCAACCTGTTGTTAGACAGTATAATTATTTAATATACCGTACCCAATGACAACTGGAAACTGGGTCTGGAGCCAAACCTTTAAAAAGCTACTACGTACAGTACCTTTTATCATGCTTAAAAATCCTTTTTTTATTCATTTTTGGTGATGGTGAATTTATGTTATTATTTAGTAAATTATTGCGGACATTTTAAATCACTGACTAGTAAACCAATTCACGACGTTTTGGGATCAGATTTCAAAACCCAAAAACATTGTGAATGAATCAGTGATAGAGATGATGGGAAAGAATAAGCGATAGAAACAATAACATACTTAAAAATGTATGGTAGTATATACGATACATCTGCATTATTACGTGTATTATTTTCATTCAACAAAGATTTTTATCTAGTATTTAGTAAGACCTAGCGCAAGGATAAGGGCCTTCAGCTCGAGGTCGAGCGGTCGCTCCACTACCTCCACCATTAGGAAGGCAATGATTTTGATTTTAACTCATTCGATGGATCAAATTTTTGCTACTTCCTGTCTTTTGCGCCTTTTATTTTTTCTCTAAACTAATTTAAAATTGTCACTTTAAAACAAAGTCACTAAGACACTGAGCTTTCTTTATGATTCATTTAAGACAGCTATAAGGGTTCTGCTAAGCTATTATAAAGGTACGGCTACACATAGCAAGAAAGGATACGGAAAGGAAACGGACAGGACACGAACAAAATTCTGATGGGGTTGCTACACATATCAGAATACGGACAGGACATTTCTGAGTCGTCTGCCTGCACATTTTATTATAAACACAAACCTGTATTTTCATAATTAACCATCAATAATCATCCAAAATAAAATTAAAATTTTTAATTCCTCAGAATTTTTTTTGACAGAAAAATGACATGGAAACATCAATTTGACAAAATTGAAGAACGAGGTTATATGAAAACAAACATTCTCCGCTCTGTGGCTAGTCTCAGATGGGGTGCTGGCCCTTTACTACATTACTACAGTTACATTACTACAGTTGTATGAATCATTGGTAAGATCTATTAACTGATTATATGGGTGATTAATTTATGGAAATCTTAACAACCAGCTTTCCTCTACTTTTGATAAGATCTAATATAATGTCTTCAGGACATGCCTTGGAGTAATGAACCCCTCCCTATGTAAATAAGCCATAGGCTGAAGCTTCTATTATGCCTATCTGTATCAGAATAAGACTTTATCTGTGAGCGTTATCTCATCAGAAACTTAAATGACCCTAAACACCATTCAAAGAGAAAACTTAATCATCTTCAATGGGTCTACCAAAACCAATTTCTACTGGGAAAACAAAGGTTTTTCTCTTTTACTTGCCTATCTTATATCTTATCTTATACTCTAAAACAAGCTCCGTTTGTCCGGGCAAAGTTTTTTTTCGCTCCAAGGATTTTTGATTTTTTTATTGAATATGGGTGTTTTGGCCACCAGAAATCGATTGGCGGTGGTCCCATAGCTGGGAAAAATCCGGTTTTCGCGCTAGAGCCCTTCAAAGTTTTCATGTTATCTTTATGGAGATTTTTTAATTAAACAAAATCAGCTGATAACTAACTGTAGATATAAGCCAATGTGTTACATCTTTAACCTGTAGTTTAGGATACCAAAGTGTAGCACCCTCCGGCCTGGCGAGTGAGCGGAGCGAACGAGCTTTGTGTGAGAAACGAAGGTAATAATTTTACCGAGCTTAAGCTCGGTCCCCCTGGTACTCAAGAAATAAAACATATAGAAATACTTTCATATGATTTAAAAGATATTCTACATCAACATTTTTACAGTATAGATTTAATTGTGGCCTGGAAAAACTTTATTGAAGCATTTTTGCTGCCACTGGGTGGAAATGTTGACATTAAAATTTGGAGGTCTCAGATTTTTTGCAATTATTTTTCAAAATTGGTCTTGTCACTATAAAGTCTACACTGATGGGTCTAAAATTATAGATAGTGATTTTACCTCCTGGGCTATAATTTATACAAATCATAAAGGAATGTCTCATTGCCATTTTAAAGTTTATCCTTTTAGCAAATTTCCCAATAGGGAATACACATATATATCTAGTTTAGTTACAAACACACACACACACACACACACACACACATATGACATGTCATGTGTCCATTTACACGATAACTTTTGAAAGAAACCTCCGATTTTGATGAAATTTGGTATGTGTAGAGCATCGTTATTCAGGTTAAGTTCAAAACCAGGATGATCAGACGATGGAATCTGGGTTTTAAAATGGTAAAAAATGAGTTTTTGGTATGTTTTGAATAAAATTTTAAAATATTTACAATTTTATCTAAAACCACTAAAAAGAGCTCTAAGAAACAAACAATTTGGTATTTCGAATTTTTAATCTAGGTTACTCATCTTTACTAGTTACAGAGGAATTAAAAAAAAACTTTTTCATGTTATTCTCTTGGGGAAAATAGAAACCTCTCTACCTCACTTATTTATTGTTATAACTTGATAAAATTTTGGTATGCATTTTCATGAGGCAGGATTAATTTATATTCGCTAACAACGCCCATATGGTGGCATCTCTACATACTCATTCCCATGGGGTTTTTATGGGAAAGATTAAAAACTCTTCATAAAGTTTTGTATGTACCTTACTAGGTGGTAATTAACCTATATTTGCTTATAAAACACCCAAATGCAGCAAACATACTTACAGAACCCCATATAATGTTTATGGATAAAATGACAAAAGCGTCAAATTGTTATGAAAATTCACTTAGTATGCAGGTCTGCTGCGACTGGGTTATTTTTACTATATTTTCGGCTGAAGCTATATTACTCTACTGCATACTTATGTACTACTGTGTAAAAGTTAAAAGATAAACAAATTTTATCGTCTCTGATTAAAAAAGTGTATTCTAACTGCAGCCTCAAGTTCCTTCCCCACTCTGTTTCCCTTTCACCATTGTATTGATAAGAATCGAAGATTTACTTCAACTTTGAAAGGTTATGATTAAACCATACCCTGCTGTGATCATTTAGCCAGATGAAAAATACTGTAGTATATTATCCTTTAATTGTGTGACTGCGAGAAGAATGCCTCGCTTCACCACATTTTCTTTTCTTGTGACCTATTGAAAACATCGAGACTAAAACGGTTCCAAGAAAATTAGCTGCTCTAAAGATTGAGTTCCAGACTAACATCCTACCCTTAATTTCACTAAAGAATATTGAAATTCTATAACTAAGCCATCATGTTGTTTATAATAGAAAAAGACATTGACTCATGAATTTTTTAATTAAATTGTTTCTCGTCTGAGTAATTTTTAATCCTACCTTTGGTAATATATTAGAGTACGATAGAATAGAAATAAGTATAATTTACTCGTACAAGAGTATAGGATAGAGCTCAGTGGTCCTAAGACTACAGAGGCTTGATGTGGTTGATTCTCAAACGCTATTCAAAAGAATATAAACATGAAAATATTGAAATACTGCCAGTTGGAATCAGTAAAACCAATAGTTAATATAATTAAGACCTCAATGAGGACTGGAATCTTCCCAGACGACTGATGAAAAAAGGCGAAAATCAGACCGATCTTCAAGAAGGAGGATAGTTGGAGGTGTGCAACTAATCATCCAATATCACTCCTCCCCCTTTGGTCCAAATTATTGGAAAAAGTGGTTGCCGAACAGCTAGTAGCCTACCTTGAGGGAAATAACTATCTGTGTCAGAAACAATATGGCTTTCTGAAATCAAAATCAACCAAATTAGCACTTATTGATTTTTTTAACCACTGTATTCTCGCAATTAATGGATCCTACATTGCACAGAACACTTATTTGACATAAAATAAATCAGAAATGGAAAACAAACATCTACAACACTCAAAAATATATTTACACTAATAATGCAAAGAATACCGACGGTAAATATATGAAAAGATGGATATCCATTGGAGTGTTGTAGAAATTTGTTTTTCATTTCTGATCACAAACAACATGTACTTATCATGCTAGTAAAAAAGTGTTTATAAAATAAATATCAAATTGATATTCGCAAACGTAAAATTTACTTAAAATAAATGTTCAATTTAGGTTAAAATGTTACTAAATCTTATGTAAAATAAATATCAAAATTTTATATACCCTACAATAAATTAAATACCTATTTAAAATGTATAAAATTTGATAAATTTGTGAAACAATTTCAAATTATTATTTTTAAATCAAAATTCATAAATGAATTCATTTCTGCAACAGTTTGAAAAAATGTAAATAGAACTGAGCAAAAAGTTCCACTTTGTGTCAGGATTAGAACCTTCAGCCTCTTTTACAAAGTTCTAGCGCTCTAACCACTTGACCAACCTGAGCTTTGGAAAATGTGCTTATTTACAACTGGGCCTTCATTGGTGTACTTAAGAACTTTAAGGGAAAAAGATAGCCCAAATTTGAAATAACATTACAAATTGACATTTTTTATGTGTTTAAAAAAATTTCAAAATATTTATGCAATTAAACATTTCATGTAATTCATTTTATATTTTTAACATCACTAGAATATGAAATAAACTTGTGTAATTAATTCTTAACTCAAATCAATTCAATACATTTTTTATTTGACAAAAATATATTTAACATAATTGGGTTTAATTTAATTTTAATATTGTATGAAGTTCCCATGAAGAGGATTTTTTATTGGCACTTTATATCTCAATAAAAAAATTATATAAGCCTACTCTGGCTTAAAATATTTTTCAAGTAAATAATTAATGTCAATTAAATAAACGTCAAATAAATATCAAATTTTTATTTGATGTCATTTTGAACGTTTATTTGATGTAAAATTACTCATTGCTATGTGAGATGAACTGGCTGGGTAGCTGAGAGGTTATAGTGCTCACCATTGAATCCAAAGGTTGCCGGTTCGAGGAAAGTTAGTTAGTAGCTTTTTTAAGGATCGATTCCGGACCCAGTTGTCATTATTTGTCATTGGGCTATTAATTAATGATGCTTTCTAACAACTGGTCGATGTTAGATAGTAACAAGACTGGGGTTTGGACCGTTCCCCGTCAAAACGTTAAAAATGCCTCTGGCGTAGATAGACACGAAAAAAAGATGCTGGAGAGTTGGTAAATAAGCTGCTGTGTGCCTTATAGGCACACATAAGACTACATACAGGTCATAATCTCTTTAACGCCGACACAAATTTTACATTTTCTATCAGCACCGACTACCGACAAATGTCGGTGCTAACAACAACAGATAATTTCGTTTTAGTACCTAAGTAAACATTCAAATTGTAGTTGCTATGAGACTTTTCTTTTATAGTAATCCATATTATTTGTAAAAGTTTTATTGGCTTTACCAGTAATCCAAATTGTCAACTAGCATCTCAGGCCTTCTTTTCACTTGTCCCGGAATTCTTAGTCGCCATCTTTTAAGTAGAAGAAAGTTCCATTGCAAATTATTTAATGAGGAGGTGAAAGGACTTTACATAATATTTTGTGTTATTTTATGTATTATTGTTGCTGTTTTGATACATCAAAACATAATTTTTTAAGTGAAGTGAATATGTGTACGTTTAAAGCGCACTAAGAACCTTTACTACTATTTTAACTTGGAGACCACCTAATTTGTCGTCTGTTCGGTCGGGACTGTCGGGACATAGGCCTATTTGAGTGATTTCATTTTATTTTTCAATAAACTCATATAATACCAAATCATCAGTGTGAAACAAATATGATGAGCCGGCAGAGTACTGCGAAAAATAATGTGCCAGATGAACTTCGTGATGTCCTGCTAGAGTTTACAATTAGTTACTTATTAGAACAACCTCCTGACGTTCTTGACTATGCAGTTGAGTTTTTCTCTAAATTGAGGGATAACCGAACACAGCTAGTGAGGCCACCACCACCTAGAGCAGTTTCTCCCGATGATTCTGTGATATCCAATGAAGATGATGATGGTAAGTTAGTTCTCTTTGAAATTGAGCTTCTCTAGTTGAGCGGAGCGAGCGAAGCGAGCGAAGCTCCTATACTACACTCTGGCTTTTTATTTACAAGTACTCCTCCTGAACGGCTGGAGTGGTCCTCACGAAATTTTGCTCGGTCATAGTAACCATCTATGGGAAGGTATAAATCTGAAATGGTCCAAATCGGACATAAGGGTTCTGCCCTACGACCCTTTAAAGTTACCATGTTATTTCAATAGGAGAAATATTTTATTTGGTTTGTTTACTGTGTGTTGATTATACAGCTGTTACAAGGATCAAATTTAACTGCAGACTGTTACTATCAGCTGTTTGTGAATACAGTAGACTCATGTGAAATCGTTGCTTTATTTATTTTAGTTGTTTGTTTACCTTTGTACGTGAAATAAATGCATATGAAATGCCATGTTTACGGAGAGGAGGTGCAAATTTTGCCATTTAATATCTTGTAAACATATAATACCCAGTCGCAGCAAACCTGCGTAATCAAAAATTATTAGAGTACCTATTGCAGACTTGTGGCGAGTAAGCGCAGCGAACAACCTAAATCTGGCGACGAGTATGTGCCGCGAATGAGCCGACAAAAAAGGTGAGTGAGCGCAGCGAACGAACTAAATTGACGGCGAGTGAGCGTAGCGAACGAGCTGACCCAAATGGCGAGTGAGCGCAGCGAATGAGCTAAACCCTGACGGCGAGTGAGCGTAGCGAACGAGCTCCCTTGAATTACCTATAAAACATTTGCTATTATTGATTTAAAAAACAGTCGCTCCGCTCAATATTGCAAGCAGACAACTGCATTGTATACCTAGTTAGTCCTATTACTCAGTACAGGCCTATCCCAAGACCCCATACTGTTTACTTCACTTGGCCCTCAATGAATTCTTAGGCCTGTAAGCTGAATTTTATGATTCCTAGAATATTTCAGCAGTAGAGAGTGAGAGTCACACTGGCGAAACTTTGTTATCCGACTCCACCGTTATTATCGATGTAGAAATTCTGATTTTTGCGATTAAAATTAAGTGTAGTGAAAACAATCAAATCAACAACGATATTGAGTTAAGAAATGTATAATAATAATAATCTAACCGTAAACCTCCGTCACGTTTGTTGACAGCGATGTTTAGCCTATAACAACAAAATCAATGGTGTTTGGAAACATTTAAAACGCAAATTCCCTCAATAGGCTACAATAGCAACAAAAAAAAAAAAAAAAATAGGCCTACCTTTCTGATTCGTATTTGGTATAGGCCTAGGCCCTAGTATTGGTGTGACGCCATTTCAGGCCTCTATCGATGTCTGCTTCTTCTGACAATTCCCCTAAGACACACCTACACAATGAACTGGGGTAGTTTATTTTGTGTTGTTCTTAGTTATGTTACAGGTTACAACATTGTTAGCTAAAATTTTGTACTTGTTTTTTTTATATTTTCATTTACTTTTTGTAATACCTAGGCCTAGCCTATATTTGTTGTAGCCTATTGTCATAAGGTATCGTATGTTTAATAACATTAGAGTAAAAATATTAAATCCGGTGATAAAATCGTAATCATAACCGTGTAATTGTATCATTGATAAAATAACAAATATAATCGCAATATCGAAATTTCCACATTGATAATAATGTTGGAGTCAGATAACGAAATTTCGCCATCAGGCTGCTTATCATTCGAGCGGACGCTTGCGGAGTAAGTTATTCCTCGGCAAGTCTAGTTTGGTGTCCGCAGTCGTTCGTGTCTAGCGCCGTACTTCATGCACCTCATCTCGGCAATCCCTTAAAGCTATTTACCTCAACCTCTCCTTGGTTCCTTATTAAACTTATTTGCAGTCAGTGATGTGGTGTCAGTTTGCGTAGGCTTTTTCTTCGTGTGCTGTATCTAGCGAAAGTGCTCAGTGCAAAGTTATTTCCTTGTGGGTCTTTCTGTGTTAGGTTATAGGTTTTAGTTGTTGATTCTGTTTTCCAATACACTGTTAGTTAGCCTAATGATAAATTAAAAGAGGAGAGATTAACTTACGAGTCGTTTAGTTCTAACGTGAGCGAAGAGATAATGCAGGGTTGCAAGCCTCCGGGAAGATCAGGGATTATGCGGGAATTAAACGCTCCGGGAAAAACCCATGAATTATGCATGAATTTTCTGACACCAAGGAATTTTAACAAAATTGTAAAGTTAAAATAACCCAAGTTTTTGCGTTGCGTTTTGCATTGCGGTTATTTCCCAATCTCTTGTACTGAGAATGTGAAGAAGCAAGCATGGATTGCCGTAGGAACAAGATAGAGTCGTCAGTCGTGTAAAGAATAAAACAGCTGTTGACTCGGGAACAAATAGCGAGATTGCAGACAGCTGACTAGAGAGTGTGACCTTGATTCCTCCTACCCTTCAGTTTTCGCATCCTGCGCATGCGCCATTACACGTGCTCGCGAATGGCGTGTGCCGTGTGCTGCTATTGTCCTACTGTCGTCTGACCTTCTGACGGGAAAGTTCTGTCATTTTACTGCAGGTATCAATTCTGAGGAAAGTGTATTTTTGAATGAAATATCCAAATTAGAGATGTAACGGATAGTTGTTTTGGCCGGATACCGGATACCAGATATCCGGCGAGGCTCTCGGCCGGAGCGCCGGATATCCGGCTTCCGGATATCCGGCTCATATTATTGTATATTTTTAGGATGATTCATGGAAAGACAAGTATGAACTTGTCTCTTTGACCGTGAGAAAGCAGGTGGATCGCATTTCTCATTCGCAATCAGTCAGTTGCATCCAATGGTCTAGTTCTAGTCTGTGAGTTTTGTATTAGTTTTCTGTGGTTAAAGTGCGTTGTGACTAATGGCGACAGCTAAGAAAAGATCTCCTATATGGAAGTATTTTAATGTTGATGAACATGACAGCAAGTTCGCGGTGTGTCTATTGTGTAACATTAAGATCTCTCGTGGTGGTGAAGGCAAGAAAGCAGGCACTTCTGCGATGACGAATCATCTTAGAAACAAACATCATGAAGAGTATTCTACTGTTTCTGCACCTGCAGGTCCCTCCACAACTGTAAGTCAACCTACTAGCGTAAATGTACACGTGAATGCTGGTAAAAAACAGTTAACTCTTTTGGAAACAACTGAAAGGAAACTTTTGTGGGACATTAACGATCCTAAATCGAAAGCCTACCACTATTTAATTGCTGAAATGATTGCTTTAGATAATGAGCCTTTATCAATTGTTGAACGTACTGGCTTCACTAGACTTATGAATAAGGCAGTGCCACAGTACAAAATTCCTAGTCGCAATTACATCAGTGAAAAAATTATCCCTGATATATATGATAGGATACATTCAAAGATTGAAACCAAAATATCACAATCAGCAGCAGTATCTGTGACCACTGATATGTGGACCTGTCAACATAATAATGCTAGTTTCTAAGTTTCACAGCACATTGGTTAAGTCCAGAATTTACTCTTGAACATGGTGTTTTGGCAATGAAACCGTTTGTTGGCTCACATACCGGTGACAATATTGCAAAGGAGCTAAGTATCGTTGCTGATTTATGGAAAATTCCTAAAGAAAAGATTCATTTGGTTGTACACGACAGCGGAGCCAATATTGTAAAAGGTGTTAGAGTTACAGAATTCAATTCTGCAAGATGTTTTATTCATTCTCTTCAATTAGTTGTCAATGATTCATTAATTATAGGTTCAGCCAGAAGTTATGGAAACAGTGGCTGCTGCTAGGCGGATTGTAACCCATTTTAATCATTCTGTCATTGCACAAGAAAAACTTAAAGAAATCCGCCGAGAAATTAACTTGCCAGACCACCAGCTTGTGCAAGATATCAGTACTAGGTGGAACTCCACTTACTATTTGATGGAACGTCTTTTAGAACAGAAACGAACTGTATCCTTGTACGTTACCGACCATGACACCTTAAATAACCTGTTGCCAGCTCAGTGGGAATTAATGGAGCAATGTATCAGACTCCTTAAACCATTCGAAGAGATCACTAAAATTACTAGCTCTGGTCTTTCATGTATTTCTGAAGTAATACCACATGTTGTAACACTGATTAAATACCTGGAAAAGGAAGAAACCACAGTAGAAACACCAAACTTATTACGAATGAGGTTGTCACTAAAAACTGAACTTGAGCAACGTTTTGAATTTGAAGAAAATGACAGATACTTAGTTGCAACTTTTCTAGACCCGAGATACAAGTCCAGTTTTCTGGGATTAGCTGAAGCCGATAGAGCAAGAAAAGCAATTTTGTTACAGGCCTTAAAAATGAGTTGTGATTTTGAATGTGGCAATGGATCAACCAATGATGTTGGTAATGATTATTCTCCACCTGCAAAGAAGACTAATAATCAAAGTTCTAGCGACGGAGAAAAAATACACGAGAGTTTTTGGGACTGCTTCGACGAAGTCGCAAAAGGATCTGATCAATCTCTTGACACTGGAAAAAGCTCTGCAGCAAATGAGATAGACTATTTTTTGAAAACTGTTCATATCGACCGAAAAGAAGACCCTTACAAGTGGTGGTCTTTAAATGCCAAACAATATCCTATCCTATCAAACATTGCTAAAATATACCTTGTGTGCGTCTGTGCATGTTTCTTCCTCTCTCTCCTCCATCGTACTCCCCGCCCCGTGGCTGCGCAGTGTCTAGTGCGCATCGCATGGCTCGTTGTCATGGTTACGTGGTGTCCACTGTCCGTCCACGCGTCTTCTTATGCACTGCACATGTTTCCTGCATCAACTTCAGAAACAGAAAGCGGCGCAAGGAAAGACACGACACGAATGAATGCGTGGGCAACAGGAACATTAATTGACCACTATTTTGCACTGCGACTGCGTCTTCACTTCGTTAGTGGCCATCCCCATCAAACTACAAATATTTCATTACTAGTGATCAAATAAGAGTACGATTTAGATCGTGTTTACTGCATTTACTAAATTTTTGTTTTTGTCGTATGCACACTCTGTAAATGTCAATAATAATTAATAAAACTAAATTGATTAATAATTTTGTGAACATCCTCACATTATCCAAATTGAATCTTTTCTGTATTTGATTAGCGCAGGAGCCTTGAATTTTGACTATTTTTGCCGGGAGGACCGGGAAAGATGCTTGAATTTTTCTGACGCCACTTGCTGGCAACCCTGAAAATATCGAACAAGTCTTTGGTTTTTGACCAGACTATACCGCCAGTATTGAGCCACCCGTTGTTTGAGGCTTCATGATCATTTCTAAAACTTCTACTGATAGTTTTGCTGTTAAATTATATATGAGTAGTAAAGGGTGAGCGAGGGGAACAGCAATTAATATATCGTCACCTAAGAAACAACACCGCCTAAGTGACAAAATGCAAACTTTTCAGGAGAGCCAAAAAACTCGTGAGGGATATAGGCTGTGTTGTATTATATGAAGAGTACGATTTAACTCCACCTATCTTCAAAAAACACTTTAGGCTATTAATTTGACTCTTAAAATGTTTGTTTTATAACCAAACCGATAACTAACACTAGGCCTATCTATGATCTTCTAAAAATCAATGGAAATCAATCAAAACTGAAAATAAGTTTCACCTTATGCAGAATGACATCTGTCTCTTGTTGACTACCATGGTAGAACAAAACTGGTGGAGGTGGACATTGGCAGTGTTTGTTTAGTTAGTGAGGTAAGCGATGTTAGAAGAATCACGATAGCAGCGAATTCTGTTGGATTTTCACTAAACTACGTCGCAAGGACCAACCGTAAAAAGCATATGCTTTCATAGAGATGCAAAAATCTCATTTTGCCAAATATGTCATTTCTGAGGCGGTGTTGTTTCTTAAGCGACGATATGACGATTTCGATGCTGCGTCCATGACACGTCTACCATACAACTTCAGCCGAGCGTCACTGCCATTAACGAGAGAAACTAAATGGTTGACACCGAATTAGCGGCAAGTTCAAAACATTGCAATACTTTTATTGGTCTTGTAGGGACATGGAAATAATGGCAAATTATTCTGAAATCTATCTGATTTCAATAACATTATTACTTTAATGCTATATATATAACTGTTTTATGATAATCATAGGCATTTTATATATTTATTTTTTGTAAATTTGTATGACTTGTCTTTTTGTGTCTTTTTTTACATTTATTTTTATTCAATAATTTTATTTAAAGCAAGATCATGTTTGTTAGTGGACCTACCATTTTACTGCAAAGCTTCATTTGCATGAAAAAACTTATCTTAGTCATTTTCCCCTGCTGAGACTCAAATTGGCCACTAATTTGATAATGACCCTACGTTCCATTTTCATTTTTCGTACGTACATTTATATTAACTTATGTAGCCTATAATATATATTTTTCAACATGTAGCATTTAAACTGATTGTACAGCCTATGTATGTAGGTATAGGGCCAAAGTGTGTTTCCATGTAAGTTGTATAATTTCATTTATTATTTTTAACAAATATATTTAATTTGCGTAGTTATATAACTGTATTCAAATTTGCCCTGAACAAAACTCCACATTCGTCCTCTCCCGTAGCGTAGACAGTAATAGGCTAGCCTACATATTTTACTCTAGGAAATTACAGTGGAAGCTCTCTGATGACGAAAAAGATTGGATAAACCGTATAATTAAAGAAATATATGTTAAAATCACTCAAAAAAGTTAAAAATGTTATAAAAATTATTGCAACACGATAAATTGTTCCTAACGCAATCATTTAGTTAATACAGACACAGTTATGGTATCAAAAAAATTTAAATAGACAAGACAAGACAAAATACTCTTTATTGACATGAACATTAAGTGCAGTCATGGCATTATTATTTTTCTTCTTCAGTGATGAGGTTGGCCTCGACCCTCCAGGCATTCTTCAACAGAGTAAAATTCTTTATTCAGAAGCCAATCGAGAAGAGGTCCTTTGAAGTTGCGGTTGTTTTTTGTTCTTTCAGTGCAGGTGGAAGGGTGTTGAAGAGTTTTGCTCCGATGTAGCTGGGTTTTTTCTCTTAGTATAATAACAAATTTAGCAAACACAGAACAGTAAAAAATGCCTGCACGAAATATTGAGAGTAACTGACTAAATTTGACTTGCTACGGAAAAGTATGATCGACGTGTGGAACCATGATGTTTAGTTTTAGCAGAGTGTTGTATATTCCTGGGAAATGGTCGGTTAATCCAACGGACGGTTGATCTAAGGTCGGTTAAGAGAGCTTCCACTGTACTTAGGTTTGGGCTGGTAGCCTATTAAGTTACGTTGTTTAATTGAATCTATAACACCTATTAAGTAAACAATTAACGGTATCAACGATTCCTAATGAGGATCGTCAACATCTAATGTAAAACGAAATATTGTCACAAAAACAAGTAGGCCTAGGTGTAGGCCTAATATACAGGGTGTCCTGGAACTGTCTGGAACCCTTTTGTATATTTGTTCCTTGCATCGAGACAAGAAAAAAATATCATACAAGTAGGGGTCTAAAATCTATCGTTAAGCCACTAGCTGCCATTTTGTTTTTTTCACATAATAATTTTTATTTCCATAACGGATGGTTGTATTCAGTTGTTGTATTCAGTTCACATTTGGTATTTAAAAATATTTTTTTTTGGACCAATCCAGGGTCTCACTCACGATCTCCTCTGTCTCCTACTAATCTATTTCTCACACAACTCGGACATTGTATTTCTTTGTATTCAATCTTTTCTTCAAAATACCCTTGGAGGACATTTCAATTTCTTGTTATTCCTTTTTAGGGTTAAAACAAAACAATCAATAATATAATTAATATTTCAGCTGATTCATACATATTTACAAATATTATCACAGGAGCTAGTGGAAGCTAGTTAGCTGTTGGCTAGTTGCTTGTAAATCCAAAAGTTAATTTTGTAAACAAATACAGTAACAACTAGCAGCGAGGAACTAGCTAAGTGTGACTTTACCTACAGACCTATTGTCTGAATGTGATTAAATAAATAAATATTGAGATTGAGAAACAATTGTATGTACATCTTTTAAAACTTTTTAGAGAAAAAAACAGTAAGTAAGCTAATTAGACAATTGTAAATTTGTTTCCTTTTCAGAAAATAATAAAGTCACGTTTTCATCCCACATCCCATTTTAATCCTGCTCAGGGCCTAAAAATCCCATTAATGGGAACACTGATTTCAACTAATGGTGATCACAGTTTAAGAAATGTGACTCCAAAAGTGTAAGAAACAACGGAATTTAATTATTTAAAAACGATTTTTTATTTATATATTTCACACTGAACATACAATGCATTTTCAAGATACGAATTTAAATTTGAGGCAGTTTCCAGATAAGAGCATTTTATCAGTAGTTTTAAGTGAGGTATAAAAGTTTGATTGGTTGTCGGCAGCTCGGGATCAGACAATTGCAATGGCCTTGGGTGTTGTTTGTGTTAGGCTACCTACGATGTCGACCTCACATCACTACCATCTACTTATGTGCGTCTGTACACAGTGTGATGTTACCACCATGTCAAAATAATTTCACTCTATAACTCAGACAAATTACTTAGGTTACCCAAAACTTATGTATTCTTAATTAGTCTACGTCTACTGATTTATGATTATTTTATAAAAATTGTTACACTTAATAATTGTAGAATTCCTAAAATGTGTTGTGTAACTGTCAATGAGGAGTTTACAACACTCTCGTTTGTCTTTGTTATGGTAATTGTATAATAAATGCATCCCGATATAGCTGTCCGTGTCCGATTCAAAACTGTTTATTGCATTTTCCTGCAGTGTTGTGTTTCCCCAACCTATATATATATATATATATATATATATATATATATATATATATATATATATATATATATATATATATATATATATATATATATATATATATATATATATATATATATATATATATATTAGTATTAGGCTAATTAATTAGTGCTTTTTTTGTGAAAATATCACAAGTTACCATACTTTTGTGTGGAGACAAGTTTTACCATATGAAACAAATGGATGTGAATTATATCAAAGGCATGCTTATTACCCTATAATTTACCCTTAAATCTGACCTTAAAATCACCTCACAGCATGGCTAGTCAAATTAACCATGTAAGTTAGCCTATCTCATTTGGATGAGTTGACGCATTTGACGCCTTGATGGAATGATAGTACTATATTGCTCTGATAATATATCTAAAAATGAAAATGAAAAATTTTGTACAAATATAATAAAGTCAGTGTACTTCTTTTTGAATACCGTCTTTTAGTCCTTTCTTTGGGGATCAGTCTAAAATTCTTGTAGGTCTAAATAAATCATCTCTTTATATTAGTTACCGTAATGTAAAAAAGTAAAAATGGGAAGTAGTTTAAATATAAGTTTGCTTGTGCTAGATATTTCAAGATATTTTTTAATCCATAATTTTAAGTGCCAAAACCTGCATATGAATAATTGGTAGGCCTATCTTATATTTACCAATATCCTTTATAATATTGAGTGCATTTGAGTGTCTAGAGAGAAAACTACTGAACAGATCATAACTATTTTAGTGACATTTGATTTCTCCCCCCATTTGATTTCATTTGATTGGCCCCCAGATGATAGTAAAAATATGGTATCCTCGAGAAAATGCCTCGCAACTCGGTGAAATGAAAATTAAACTTTATTTAGACCAATCTAAGAAGTTATTTTACCGATTAGTTTACTGCTCCAGGTGATTGATATCCTGCACTGAAATTTGACACCATTACTGATTTATAAAGTAGTTTTTGTAAACAAAACAGACAACTTCAATTCTATGGTCATTGACTAATAACCCAGATAACAAATGGAAGAAACGAGGTTTAACAAAATATAGAGTGACAAACACATGATAATTTTTGTCCTCTATTGATTGGCGCCATTTTACCCAGCGGGAATCGTGGGCACGATTCCCGCTGTTTCCTTAGTAACCACCCTCACTTTACTCTTGTTTCCTTGGTTACCAGTTTTAGCTATTCTGATTGGTAACGAAAAGCTTAAAAAACTACAGATTATACTTTTACAACATATCGTCATTTGTTGTTTGTTTTAAAAATCACTTTGATATGATAGTCTGTGGGCAGGCTACTGAAGTTGGTCACCATAGAAACTTGGGATTGTGTGGTTAAATGTGACAAAACACTCCTGGGAAAGTTTTAACAAAGACTGGTTACCAAGGAAAAAGCGGGAATCATGGGTAAAATGGCGCCAATTATCAGCGGGCAAACTTCCCTATCCTTGTAGCACTATCAGTATCTAGTTTGAACTTCGCTGGAAGCAAGGTCACTAATGTTGCAGTAATTTTAAAAGTCAAATAAATATTTTACAGGAGATGATGCTTGAATAAAATTTTGGTTACTATATAAATAATGTTTACTTATAATAAATGGTTGCATTTTCAGTAACTTATTTAAACGTACAACTTAAGAGAATTACACATTCTTGCTTATACATATGTTTTAATATCTTAACCATTAACTAATAAACTTTTATTAAAAAAAAATAAACAAAAGCATAAAATTTTTATTGTAAAATGCTCATTAGCATATTTTAATTGAACATTCATTGTGTAGTGTATTGTGTGTATAATTAAAATAAAAAGCAAACGAGACCGAGAAAAACAAGAACATAGGTAGTCAATAGTTGTTTTGTGGTGGTAAAAGAATACTTAGCAATACATCTACAATGGAATAAATGGAAAAAACAAAAACACAGTTATTATTGTCTTTGGTTTTTGTAAATTCCCATAATACATGCATACATGTCCTCTTGATCCTTGACTAGCAAATGCCACATAGATTATGTAAATTTTAAAACAAATATTTCATGAAACTATTTGAAAGAATCTATATATTAATAGGCAAGCATATTTCTTTTCCTCAACTTGTGTGCATGATAGGAGAAATTTACCCATACCATTAGTAAGGTAGTGTTCTGTAGATGAGCAGAATCACATTTTGTTTCAGATCGGCCCCCGGGCTATGCCCTACGGACTTTCAATGCTTAACATGTTCGCTACCACAATGTTGAAAAAAATCGTAACCACAGCCGCAATTTTGCGGCGGGCGAGTTCTACTCAGAGCCCACCGCCGCATATCTGCGGCGGCTGGGCTCATTAAAATAGACTGCCACCGCATATCTGCGGCGATGGTTCCATGATACTAAATACGAAATTTCTTCAGTGCGGTCTATTTTAATGGTCAGACAGTTTAGGCACGGTCTACGGGATAGTCCGCCGCATATGTGCGGCGCTTGGTCTGTGGCTAAAACGATCACTGACGTCACTAAAATGTTTTACATACATTTTTATTTAATGTATTTTTGAAAGTAACATTTTTTAACGTATTTGATATATCTTTACACAAATATTCATCAAATCTCTTATATGACACATTGAAAAAAGTTAATTGTGTAAGAAAAATTTATAAACATTTGCATTTTGTAAACTTGTAAAACATCATAATTATACTACGTAAATGAATTGTAAACAACTCTTTTTGTAAACTAAATATTTCAATACAATGTTTTTATGTATAAGCCGTATTTTATTTTCCGTTTTTCAAAGGTTATGACTAAAAATAAGGTTATATTAGTGCCGACGCTAACATGCGTCACTTAGTCTCTGACCATGCGCCGCAAATGTGCGGCGCTAAAAAAATTACCTAAAATGAAGAGAAAATTGTATGTATATTTTTATTTAATGAAATTAAGATATTTTGAATTATGAAAACTAATTTTGGACGGTTTCTATTCGTGGTTGGTGGCGGCATAAGTCACAACCGCTAGGGCCGGTCTACAGGGAAGTCAATGATTATTTTGGTGGGCTGTGGGATTGGCCTGACCACCGCATATATGCGGCGGCTGGTAGCGAACGTGTTAAGTTAATCTTATGGAAAAAGTGTATTTGATTGAATCATTAGACAGCTATTGCAATAACAAATGCTAGAAAACTAAATTGGAATACTGCAGTTTTCTTTTTGGTCACTTAAATGGAAAGTATGAAAACAAGTTGAATGTCATACAAAACAGTGCCTGAAGATTCTGTATTGGTGCTTTGAAAACTACCCCAATTGAAGTTTTGCATGCTGAAACACCTATTATTTCACTGCATATCCTGGGGCAAGAATTAACTGAAAAGTTGGCTCTAAAAATTCACTCCGATGTAACTTACCCTGGTTTTTTAAGACTACAAGGACTGAGCATGCTCACACACCACCACCCATTTTGGCAGAAGAAACCTATACCAATAATTATTGTACAAGCTTTCAACCAAATTAAGAAGTATATTCCCGAGATTTTGGATGAGTGTGGTGACATTGTGGATAATATTAAACCCAGTTTTGTTTTTAACGCGCCTTTATGCATGTCCAATCCAAACCTTACATTCAATACAAAAGTTATTCCAAATCTTAATATTAGTATAAAATTGGTAAACAATGCCGTATTATTACAATTTGCCTTAGATATGTTGCATAATAAACTGAAAGACTTTAGGTTGATATACAAGGATGGATCCAAAGTCGGGTCATATGTAGGATTTGGTATATATGATCCTGATAAAAATGTAGAAATAAAAATAAAAATCATCCAATATCAACAACGGTTACTGCGGAGTTGTTTGGAATATTAAAGTCATTAGAGTACATTAACAATTATTAGATGACAAAATTGCTGTAGTTACAGATTCCATTGTTTCTATTCTCATTATCGAGAATTCTTTTTTGTGTTTTGAACAGCATAAAAGAAATTATGTTGCAATGAGTTCCTGGACACGTGGGGATCTCTGGAAATGAAATGGCTGATTACTTGGCAAAATTGGCAGGACAAAATGATAAGCTGTGTACCGACGATTCAAATCCTTTAAGAAATTCTGATATTTGGCTCAATTTAAGAAACAACAGTAGAAAAGAGCGAATGACTACTTTTCTAACACAAATAACGGAAATTGGTACAAAGAAATAAACTCTAAATTCTCTGGTGGTCCATGGTTTGAATTTTCGTAGAAATCACATATCGTTAATCTGTAGACTTCGATTCGGACATTGTTTAGTGCAAGAGAGGTTGTTTATGCTGACAAGGGTTGACCTTTTTATATGTGTCCATTGCAGTGAGGAGAGCAATAAATATGTGGATCACATCATAAAAGAATGTTCCGCCCACAGCGATGCACGGAGTTATTTATACCAAAACATACTCACCGCAGGATCTGTTGCACCTCCTGATCTAAAGTTCATTTTAAAAGAAGAAAATATGGTGTCATACCCTGTACTAGCTTAATTTTTTGAAGAAATAGCAAACCATATCTTGTATTTTATATGTATAACATTTTTCATCATACCATTGCGATAAACGTTGTTTTCGGAACGGTCAGCTGTGATCGAAACTAGTTGATTCCCGGTGGGTTGGATAAACGTGTTGGTAAACAAAGTTTTCAGGACTAGTCCTCGAAACAGTGGTTTTCGGGACTAGGCCAGAAAAAAACTTCCAATGTTTGACACCACTAGCGCTGCTATTCTGCTTACAGTAACTTAAACCTCGTTGACTCCAATATATAAACGTCAAACAGCTGATTGTTTAGTTGTAGATAGTTCAAATACAAGATAAACAAATAACAACGTAAGAGGGGGTATATAGGTTAAAATTTATTAATTTTTATCCAAACTGTATATTTATTCAAGGTGGTATGATGAAAAGTACTGTTCGTAACTCGTCCGAAAGTGGTATATCGGTGCTCGATCGAATTCAAGTACTCGGCTTCGACCACTTTCCGGACTAGTGACGAAATATACTATTCTGTACTTTATGACTATTTGAAAAGACTCTTATGTAATTATTATTAGGGCTTCATGTTTTTGTTTTACAAAGCCTCAAATAAAAAGATTTTTTTTTTAACCAGGAAAAACATGTTTTAGCTATACAAATTTTTCAAACTAATTTGGTCCCGATCAAGTGAAATTTCTGTTGAATTTCTACCAGGGGAAGCTCTCTAGTATTTTATATATATATATTTTTTAAATAGCCTATTATTTAAGTTATTGGTTACCGGTATTTCTTTTTCGTTTAATTTGTTGAATGATTTTGTGGATTTTAATACAGGGTGTCTCTGAAGTCTCTACCGACCTCTGAAGGTATTATTCCTGACCTAAAGACAAGTCAAAATATCATATTTAAAATTTCTAAAACTCCATAGTTAACCATACAACCGCCATTTTGTATTTTTCTAAGACTAATTTTAAATTTAAGAACGGATCGTTATAATAAGTTGAAACTTGGTATAAAACTTTAAGAGACAAAGGTCTAATTGAAGAAAAATAATCAATTTTTTACAATAAACATTTTTAAAATGGCGGCTGTTTAAAATCTTTAACCTTAAATTACGTAAAACCTACATAAGGTAGCAAAGTTTATGTTCTTATGTGTATTTAAAAAAATTTAATTAAAAACCCAACTATGTAAAGATAATGGAAATCGGTCAATAAATAAGCAAGATAGTGTGATTTTACTGTCTCTAGTCAAGGTCGCGCCGCTTCCCCGGGAGCAGTTTTGATTTGAGATCCATTGTTGCGCTGGCGTCGCGACCGCGCTTTTCGCGCGGCATACCCGCTCAGATGCGTGACTATTTTTATTAAAATCGCTCTATCTCAATTATTTATGAACCGATTTCCATAATCTTTACATTGTTGGATTTTAAATTGAATTTACTAAAAAGTACATAAGGACATAAACTTTGCTACAATATGTAGTTTTTATGTAATTTAAGGTTAAAGATTTCAAACAGCCGCCATTTTAGCGAATTTCCCTATAGGGAATACGCTATTACGGTAGTAGCCATGGTAAGACCTAAGCCCGGGACCACTTTACTTTTTCATTTTGAGGTCCCCAGAAGCCAAAATCACCGTTCGTTCATTTTCATATATATGTATATATATATGTATATGTATATATATATATATATATATATATATATATATATATATATATATAGTTTTCTAGACCCCTCGATTGTGGTCCAGTGGGGTATCAAATTACCTGTGATTGTAGTCCACGTGGACCACAATTGGGGACTACAATTGGGGTAGCAAACTACATTTGATTGTGGTCCAGTGCTGTCGCTATAGTTTTGGCATGCCTTTTGCAGTGTTGTCAAGTTTCTGTTTTCTTAGTTAAATGTGGGTGTGTTTGAGTAGTGATTATTAAGGTTGAGCCGAGTTTTAAAACTAGGAATACAACGCAGTTGTTTGCTTGTAATATTGAGCAGGGCGACTATTTTTTAAAATCAATAATAGCAAATATTTTATAGGTTATTCATGTGAGCTCGTTTGCTACGCTCACTCGCCGTCAGGGTTTAGTTCATTCGCTGCGCTCAACTCGCCTTTTTGGTCAGCTCGTTCGCTACGCTCACTCGCCATCAGGTTTAATTCGTTCGCTGCGCTCACTCACCTATTAGGTCAGCTAATTCGCTGCACACACTCGTCACCAGTTTTATCTCGTTCGCTGCGCTCACTCTACAGGGTGGGTTTTAAATGTCCGCCCCTTATTTTTTGCATTTCTTAAGATATTGACTCCCAACCACCACCGGCCATTATTGATCAGCGTTCGCTTCTATTTGATGTGGTTCACATTTTTGGCCTCCATCTTGGATCCACCATATTGGAATGATCTTTTATTTTTAAATGTAAAGGTAGGGTTGTGACCCATCATTACAAAGTAGTTTTTTGCGTGAAACACAACGCTTCAATTCATTTTTAATTATCTGTTTTCTTTCTTGAGTTATTAACAGTTTTTTAATACCAAATTTCAAAATGAAAAAAAATTAAAAAATCCGTTATTTTATTAAATATTTTAAAGGACGACTTGTTATAATCAGATATCCCTCATGAAAAAGAAGTACTTCTTTTTTTGGGGCGTTTACATTTCTATCCGCCATCTTGGATTCGCCATATTGGAATGAACTTTTATTTTTCAAATGTAAAGGTAGGGTTGTGACCCATAAATTCAAAGTAACTTTTTGCGTTGAACACGATGCAGTGGCCCGTTTCTAATTATCTGTTTATGTTCTCGAGATATTAACTCAATTTTAATTTTTTATTCACAAAACTGGAAATATCTCAAAAACAGAAAACAGATAATTAAAAACGGATTGTGGCATTGAGTTCAACGCAAAAAGTTACTTTGAAATGATGGGTTATAACCCTACCTTTACGTTTGAAAAATAAAAGTTTTTTCAATATGGTGGATCCAAGATGGCGACCAAAAATGTAAACCCCATTAAAAAGAAGTACTTTTTTATGTGGTATATATGTTTATAAAAAGTCGATATTCTTTAATAAATTTAATATAACAAGGGATTTTCAAATTTTTTCATTTTGAAATTTGGTATTAAAAACTGTTAACATCTTAAGAACGAAAACAAATAGTTGAAAACGGATTGCGGCGTTGTTTTCAACGCAAAAAAATTCTTTGAAATTATGGGTCACAACCTTACCTTTACTTTGAAAAATAAAAGTTCATTCCAATATGGCGGATCCAAGATAGTGGCAAAAAATGTGAACCACATCAAAAAGAAGTAAAAGCTAATCAATAATGTTCGGTGGTAGTTGAGAGTCGATATCTTAAGAAATGCGTTAAAAATTCAGGGGGTGGCATTGAGAACTCACCCTGTATAATTCTCTAATTACCAATCTCCCCTCAGTACTTTAAATAAAACAGCTGTTTTTTTTATAGAAATAATATTCTTAAACGTAATAATTTGTTCCAATATGAAAATATTGCTTCCATTATAACATATTGTAACTTTGAAGACGTGTGAGGCGGAGCCCTATTTGTGAATATTAATATGAAAATAGTCAGACTTTCCTATATTAGGCCTAAAGAATTAGTATAACAAATTTAAGCACTCTAGCTAGTCGGTAAGTTGAGGAGAATTAGTAATGAATGAGTGAGGGCTTTCTCTTTAATATGTTTAGATATTAAATGGTGCGTCGTCCAAGATTTGCACCTCTTCTCCATAAACGTGGCATTTCATTCACGTACGAAGGTAAACAAAACAACCCATTAAAATAAACAAAACAACAATTTCACAGAAAACTACTGTATTTACGAACAACTGATAGTAACAGTCTGCAGTTAAATTTGATCCTAATAACAGCTGTACAATCAACACTCAGTAAAAAACCCAAATAAAATATTTCTCCTATTAAAATAACATTATAACTTTAAAAGGCCGTATGTCCAATTCGGACTATTTCAGTTTTATAACTTTCCATTGATGAATACCATGATCGAGCAAAATTTAGTGAGGATCACTCCAGCCTACATAGAATAAAAAGCCAGAGTGTAGTAGGGTTCGCTCAATAGACTTGTGAGTTTTACGCTCTTTTTACATAATATTAGTGTGCGAAAAATTATTTTTTATGAATGAAATAAAGATAATAGTAATAAAGTAATGACGTGTTTGAAATATGATAGTAAGATTATTTTGTATTTATATGTATATGAGTGAGTTTTTTAGCCCAACAGGAAATGGTATCTATGGACCCACAGTTTACCGTGGGATCTGAACCACAATTTCAACGTCATATACGAATTGGTCTAATTATCAGGATGGTCTTTAAGGATGAACTAGTATTCACTAGTGCGGACGTAAATCCCCACTAGGGAATATCGCATCCACAAGCCATCGCTTATAACTATCCACAATTCGTGACCTCCAAGTAGCGGGATTACAGGACGTCGCCACCGTCCCATTTACTTTTTCATATTGCTTTTAGGTGTGTGTATTCCATTTCTCAAAATTTTCCACCAATTTTCCAATATAGTGGCCAACTAAAAAATTTTAAATTCGAACGCCCAATTTTTTATGTTATTTTTTGGTTGTAGCCTAGATATAATGTTAAGATATTTTGATTATTTGATATTTGCCTTGTAACCTCATACAGTTAAAGAGCTAGGGGCAATTGAAGTTCACTTTTAGTCTAATAAGAATAACATTGGACAATATTTCAATGGAAAATAATTTTTTTATGTGTAAAATGTTATGAGCAAAATGTTTCAAAATAATCATTTTAGAACATTTATATTCATGTGCATTTTTTATTTTACTGAAAAGTTTCTGAGATATAGGCAGTGAAAGTTTGGCCCTTGTTATTCTCAATGTCTCGGTCTGATTCTGGTTATGTTGACTGTCACACGCTATAACCAAAGACAACCTGCACCTCAAAAATCCTAACTGTTGATTGAATACCATTATAAAACAGCATAATTATTTTTACTAAAAGGGTCGTGATTCAAGAATAATGTTTAACTGGAGTCATCATTGCAACCATAACAATATTGTTATCTCTGAGTAGGTTCAAGTAGGCCTAACGCAGCAGTGTGAATATAAAATGGTGTTATCAAAGGCAAATAAATTAACAAATATATTAATTCTATGAGCAGTCATTCTAATTTATATGTATCGTCATTTTAATTATTTAAAGTTTTCCTTTTTTTTACAATTTTTGTGAAGTGTTTGAGCCCTATAAAACGAGGATTTCCCCATGGCCGCGGCGACCCCTTGGCCGCTGCACCCCCTTAATTGTGGCGCCCGGGGTGGCTGCACCGATCGTCCCGCCCTCAGGGCGGCCCCGGTGTTTAGAGACTAATGTCAATTCATAAACATTTCTTAAAACTAAAACTATTTATTCAACCCAAAAATGACATACAAAAAGGGTTCGTATTTTAAAAAAATTATTTGTTTGCCATATTGGATAAATGGTGGAAAATTTCGAAAATTGAAATACACACCTGAAGGCTGCTTAAAAAATTAATGGGGTTCCTCCATTACAAATATACTGTCCCATATGGAATAAAAAAGTTAACTATTTGATCACTTTAATAAACTCACCCAGTATTTATTTGTGGCTTTCGAAATAATGGAAAATGCTTTCCTATTTTAATGCCTAAAGGATTAAAATAAGAAAACTCGATGAAATTGTCTTCTCATCACTCTCCATTTAGACCCTACTACTTGATTCACCTGTTAGTTTTATTAACAACTAGGTACAAAACTCATCAATAAAATGTTCATTGGTCTTGAGTGCATATTTCATAATCAATGAATCAACAGTTATATTAATGATAATCATCAAATTCTTGCTCTACAATACATTTTGAGCATTTAATATATTTTCAAAGTAAATAATTAATGAATACGAGGTGGCCTATGCGCAAATTTGCACATTTTATGATACAGTATGAGTGAAACTCGCCTTCAGTACGTGAATGTTGATTATAAAGTGACAGAAATCTATTTTGTTTACTACCTGGCTTTTAAAATTCATCTGAAGGTAATGAGCTGTTAAATTACAATTCACATGAAAGCACTTGCAATAAAAGTTGGTCAACATTTTAAAGCACCCTCTAGAAATAAATCAAAGGCAAGGGGGGCGAAGCCCGAAACAATATGACCTTTTTAATTGCGATTCGTCACTGCGGTATATCCTAAGCTTTAAAATGACACCTCAAACTTAAAAAATCGGTTCAGTAGGTCAAGAGCATAAGGGACGTAACAGACGAAACCCTTATAGAAATAAGAAGATAGATAGATGTTTTATAGTACTGATTTTAATCCATATACTTACACCATACTTCTCAACCAAAAGGTGGCAGTGATGATCGTGTAACTGACATTTAGTTTGAACAACGACATTTGAAGTTATTTTCTATCTCACATGGATCGAAAGGGTAGTCATATATCCAATGTATACAATGAAACATAACCTATGTCATTTATTTAAATGTAAATTTAAGTTGATTATAATAACAAAACTAAACGGGGTTTCTTAAAATATATATATAAAATATTAAAATATATTAAAATTAAAATATACTAAAGAATATTAAAATATATACGAATATGTTTGTAACGTTCACTTCATATGTCAGATATAAAACGATCTAATAAAATTTTCATTGGCTCAGGTAATGAAGGGCAGAGAGACGATCTGCCCTAGTAGTAAGGGATTGTAGTAGGGATTGAAAAATGCCAAGGAATAAAAAGTTATTAACATTTTGAAATATACCAAAATCAACATTAAAATAGGGGATTTCCTGTACAAAACTTGGCAATCACAAAACCCCAATTTTGGGAGAGGACGTAAATAGAGTAAAAATAGAGTAAGGAAATGACAATACGACAATCAGCTGTTAAATTACCAGCCACACATCAGGTATTAACACTTATTTAATACGCTAAGGGTTTTTATTTGTGTTGAGAACTCCTCCAACAATTTTCAAATGATTTTCAAGTTTTTTGGTGTCGTTGGATAGGGCTTGGTCTGTAGTTGTTTCCGCCAAAAAACTGATGTCATCGGACTGAAAATAAAGGCGCTATTTACCATTGAAATCTCAAAATTTCCCATCAAAATAACATTGGGATTGAATAAAGCATTTTAAACATCTGTTAATAATCAGCTGTAAACACGTGTAGTTATTGGTGATAACAGATATTCACATTATTGGATTGGTCGGATGTCATTGATTTAGAGCTAAAGTAACATTTACTGTATTAAAATAAATTGATCAAATTCGAGCAACACATACACTAGTTTCTTTTAATCCTATACTATAATACGAGCAATGTCTGAAGGGATGTGTGTTCCACGATCTCGAAATCCAGCGGGTGGATTTTGCTTAAACTTTGCATTTAAGAGTGTTTTGTCCCAAAAATACGTTTATAAACAGCCTCAATCCCAGGAAAAATCGAATTTGGTCTAAATTTAAGTTTAAAAATCGTAATTTTTAACATTGGTCTTATGGGTTGCTATTTTGGTAACAAAATAACAACTAAAAGTAAAGAAAAAAAAATAAATAAAGGAACATTAATTTTAAGCAGTTTTTTAACAGCTGTTATCTGTGAAGAGTCTGGTGTAGATTTAATAGCTTGATTACCATGACACTATAACAAAAGTGAATTAAAATCAACGAGCAAGGCTCGGTTAACCTGGTACTACATGTTAAAATGAACAGATGATGCATACTGGCACACCAATTACTTAACTGTTTTAAAGATATAAATGTATAGGTAGATTGTATCTGCTTGTTACGTATGATTTTAAAAGGGAAGTAACTTGATCAAAGTTTACAGAAATACATTAAAAGAATTAAAACAATCATAAATTACAATAAAATTAGTCAGATATTAGCGACTTTTTGGACGTTGCTTATTATTGTAATTATTATTTTAATATCTTTTAAAGTGTGAGGTAATTGATCAAAGTGAATGGAGATATTCTGAAACAGAATAAAATTTCCTACAAACAGTTATTATGCAATTTTTCTATAAAATACTGATGGAAAGAAGCCTAAACTTGCCAATAAATATAATACACTTATAAAATAAAGCCATTTTAATATATTTCTTATAGCAAACATGTGATTTTACTTTTGCACCATAAATCTTTAAAAAATGAAACTTTCATAATTATTCGCACCTCTCCATGGATGAAGCTTTTCAACGACCCATTTATTAATTAAAATCTATCCAGTATAACTGTAGATTTAGTTTTACAAAATTTGATAAAAATATCTTTAACTCATTATTTTCTCATCAACATAGGCATAAACTCGAAGGTTGCTTAGTATTTAGCAAATAACTTTTAAATAGTGAGAGAATAACTAAAGTAGATGGTAATATTCTGGAAAAAATTAATTTTCCCAGAAAAAGTTATTATGAAATTCTTGGAAACACTCACTAACGGGAGAAAAATACTTTCCTCCAATTAAATAAATGTGGAAACCCCAATTTGAATATTTTTCTTGTATACAACATGTGTTTGTACTATTTCACCATGAATATTTTCAAAATATTTAATATGTCTTTGATATTTAAAAATATCAAACTTTCATAATTATTTACACATAGACGGATGAAGCTTTTCAACGACCCATTTATTGATGAAATCGGTCCAGTGGAACTGTAGATTTTGTTAACACTGTAACTGTAAGGAAGTTAAAACTGTAAAAAGTTAAATAAAAATGTATCTGAGGTTGCTCAGTTTTTAGCAAAAAAAAAATGTAATTGATGAAAGAATCGACTAAAGTACATGGTTATATTCTGAAAGAGAATATAATTTCCAAAAAAATTACTGCTATGAAGTTCTATGAAATACGGGTAATAGACAGCCAAAAGTATAATTACAAAGAACTATAACCATTGCAAAGAAGTATAATTAACTTTTAAAATGAAGCAATTTTTATGTATTTCTTACTTAGGTAATACTCGTGTTTACACAGTAAAACTTTAAAAAAATAATATTAATTATTTCATATTAACTTTCAAAATTATTTGCCATCTAGACGGACAAAGCTTTCCAACAAACCATTAATTAATAAAAACGGGCCAATAGAACTGTATATTTAGTTCTATAATAAAGTTTAATAGAAATATCTCTAATTCAGTATTTTCTCACCACTATAAATTTGGAGTTTGCTTAGCTTTTTGCAAATAACTTTTTAATAATGAGGAAAGGGACAAAAGTAAATTGTAACATTACAATTAAAACTATCCCTAGCAAATATAAAGGAAGATTGTAAAATAATAAAAAAACTTAAAAAATCAGGTAAAGTATTTACCTGTTCAATAAATGTTCTTTATAAAAATACTCTGTAATTAAATACGTTTAATTTAATTTTTTTATTATCTTGCTGCATTAGAAAATTAGTTTTTTAAAACAATTTCTTTCTTGAAAATCAATAAAATAACCATTAAGGAATTTCACAGGAAATAAAGCATGTATGTACTATTTTTCCAGAGGCCGTTGTATTTAACCACAACGGGCTCTGTTGCTATAAATATTATAAAATTATCATAAAAATTTAAATATTATCATTAATTAATGATAAAATTTACCATGCATTGACAATAACGTTTTTATAAATATTTTTGTTTTATATTCAAATTACCAAACAAAAAATAATATTAACATTTCGTACAAAAATGTTATAAGTTATTAAAAAATAACTAGTCTAAAGTAATTTATTCAAAAAAAGTTTGAAATTCAAACTCAGAACTGAATAGCTAGACAAATAATAATACGTTATCACATAGGTTAATTGCAGTCTTGAGGGCTATGAAATATGGCAACATTGCAAATGGACCACAATTGAAATATATAAACTGGACTACAATCGGTGGAAAATGATGTACGCACTGGACCACAATCAGTGTTATTTTTCTGCCTGACTTTATACAATGGCGGTGGACTACAATTGAATGTGAAGTGACAGACGAAAGTATGAGAAATTAAATGAATATATAAACATCAAAACTATATACATTAATAAAAAGGTCTTTTTTAAGCATGAATACACTAAAAAAATTCATATATACCATTACATTTTAAAAATACATGAGAAAAACCCGTGGACCACAATTGAATGTAGTTTGATACCTGGACCACAAACGGGGGATCTAGGTGAATATATATATATATATATATATATATATATATATACTGTATATATGTGTGTGTTTGTGGTACCTATAACTTTTGAAGCGGACCTCCGATTTTGATCAAATTTGGTTTGAAGGTGTAAGACCAGGTCTATTTTCATGAGTTCGCGAACCAGCATTGTCGGGTTATGGGAACGGGGTTTTATGGGGTTTCAAAGGGGTCAAAAATGGGTTTTTGGCATAATTTACAAAATTCATCAATTTTAACTAAAACCATTTAAAAGAGTTTAAAAAAACAAACAATTTAGTATTTTGAATCTTTAAAATAGCTTAACTGGTTATGGAGAAAATTCAAATTAAGTTTCCCATGTTATTCTTATGGGTAAATCTTTAAAAAGTTATATATCGCTTATTTATCAACATATCTTAATAAAAATTTATATGAATCTTTACTAGGTGGTGAATAATTAAGATTTGATCAAAAACCCACATGGCAGCAAACCTACATGCTAAATATCATGGTATTCTTATGGAAAATAAAAGTATAATGGGAGCAAGAGAGATGGAGATAATAAGTTATCCGTTCCTAATCAGCTGATCAGCTGTCTTCTGCATATTTGTCAAATTTGAAATGTGTATGTTTTTTTATTTGTAAACAAATCATTCCTTTTGCATGGAAACTTTGGATATGCACTTTTATTACTGTAAAAAAAGTCATTACTGTAATTGCAATATAAATATTAATATATAAATTAAATAAAAATAATATACTCAGAAATATAATGCCATTAAATATATTATATTTCCTTATAAAGATTATTAATTATATAAGTTAGCCACAAAGTTCTTTGATGTTGGAACAATAATTCTTTGGAAATTCGCTGAGTACGCAGGTCTGCTGCGACGGGGGTATTGAAAATATAAGCTGTGAAAAATTAGTTATTTTTCTTCAATTACACCATTGTCTAAAAATGTTGTATTTTAAGTTTTATCTAATTACAAAAAACTGTTCTGATATTAAAAATTACTAGTATACGTGTTGCTTGAAATCGAGCAATTTATTTTAATACAATACAAATGTTGCTTTTAGCTCTAAATAAATGACATCCGACCAATCCAATATTGTGAATATCTGTAATCACCAAAAACCACACGTATTTACAGCTGATTATTAACAGATGTTGAAAATGCTTCATTCAATCCCAATGTTATTTTAATGGGAAATTTTGAGATTTCAGTGGTGGATAGCGCCTTTATTTTCAGTCAGATTCTCATCAGTTTTTGGCGGAAATAAATACAGACCAAGCCCTATCCAACGACACCAAAAATTGTGCCATTTTACTATGGAGTTTTGGAAATTTTTAAATATGATATTTTAGCTTGTATTCATGTCAGGAATAATACCTCAAGAGGTCGGTAGAGAGTTCAGAGACACCCTGCATAGTCAGTTAAACAATAAAAAAATTGTGTTGACAACTAAACCATGTGCCTTTATCTAATTTTCGTAGTATTAATTCGATCTTTATAAAACCATAAAATTTATACTGTGAATAAAAAAAAAAATGATAATTGTTATCGACATTTTCAAAACTTACATTACATGGTAGATTAAGATCAAGAACCCTCTTTAGCTAAGCCAAGACTTGAACACAAGACTCGAGCACAAGACTCAATTAATACTATCAAGTGTTTGGCTGATAAATATTGACATTGCTAGAGTAGCGACATGGGGTTTATTTAGACGAAAGATTAAATAAGTCAGCATCTAGAAGCTGTCTTTGATGTTGATGGTTAGGCCCGCGTTTCAATGGAAACTCATTTTCTTCTCCCTTTGTAATGAAACATAACCAAGAGGTTTTTAATGTAAAACGTTTCATTCTTTGCAAATGTCACTTGCCGTAAACAACTTTTTTAACTTGTACATTTTTTATTCTTTGTAGGGATTTACTTGACAAAATTATACTTTCTTTAGTGGACTTTAGAGATCATTGTGATAGTGCTTTTCTACTTGAATATATATTGAAAAATATTTACATTTCTTAGTTTTTTCATTCGAATTTTCTTGAGAATGAAGCATCTATATGAATAATATTTAACCAAAAGTAAGTATCATAAAAAGTACGATATTAAAAGTTTTTGAACATCGATAAGTGTGACTCAATATGTATGTATGCAAAAATACCTCGAAATCAGTTCTAATTCCTTAAAACTTTGCAAATACTTTATGGTAGTTCTGGGATAAAAATAATATTTACATAGCTCTCTATACAAGGAAAAATGTTATTTTGTTATAATTCAAGATTATTATTGAAATCCAAAAAAATTAATCTTATCGTTGGTCTTATAGAGTTAAAAATAAAAATAAGATGCTGTTTCCAAAAACAGCTGATTCAACTTTTATTGCAAGAACTACGTGCTTCGCTTCAGTATAAACATCTGGGTTATATTGCTAGCCACTTAAGCACTGAATCACTCAATCCTATACTCTTATACGAGCAATGTTTGCTTGTTTGCTTGCTTGCACAATTATCTCAAAAACGGCTCCGACGATTTCCTTCAAATTTTGGAATATGGGGGTTTTGGCCACCAGAAATCGATTGGAGCTGGTCCCATAGCTGGGAAAAATCCGGTTTTCGCGCTAGAGCCCTTCAAAGATCCCATGTTATCCTTATGGAAATTTTTTAACTGAACAAAAATCAGCTGATAACTGTAGATAAAATAAACCAATGTCTTACATCTTTAACCTTTGGTTTTAGGAAAATCATACCAATGTGCAGCAAACCTTCCGCCTGGCGAGTGAGCGGAGCGAACGAGCTTTGTGTGAGAAACGAAAGTAATAATTTTACCGAGCTTAAGCTCGGTCCCCCTGGTACTGAAACTATAATACAACAATTAAAAATCAGTCTTTGTATTATACTTCAGCATTGGGGAAACCGAGCCTTGCTTTAATAAATAATAGAGATGGCGCACTGGTCGAAATATATTATAGACTAGATGTATTGAACTATTTATAAAATTTAAAATCCAAAGAAGTCTGTTTGTTTCTGGAATATGTTTCATTTTATTTTAAATTATTTCTGAGTTAATACTCCTCGCTAATTTTTTATCTGAAGGGACACTTATTGGTACTTAGCTTTTTTATTCAACATTTTTACAATAATTTATCCATGCCAGAAGCATTTTTTAAAATTATGTCAAATGATAATTTTTTTGGATTCATTTCAAATTTAGGGCAAACTCACTTAGAGCAAGTTAATATTTTATAGCTAAAATTGTTTTTAGTTACATATATAATATCCCTTACAAATTTAATTTTTTATAAGCTATAGGTACTTATTTAATGGGCTAAGGGGGTTTTTTGTAATTAGAACTCCTACAATTTTCAACCGGTTTTCAAGGTTTTGGTGTCGTTGGATAGAACTTGGTTTGTAAGTTAGTTGTTTCTGCAAAAAAACTATGAGAATCGGACTTATGTTCTACCCTATCATTAAAATTTGAAATTTTTCCATTACAGTAACTTTGGCATTCATTAGGTTGAGCATTTGAAACATCTGTTAATGTACATCTGCAGATAAGTGTAGTTTTGGTTGATACCTGATAATCACAATATTGGATTAGTCATAAAAACATGAAAGGAGATTTGTCGTTACACCATGAAGGATACACTGGATAACAAATTAAATTTAAAAAGTGTAAATAATAAAGAGGATATGTATTAAGTTTAATTTTTTTAAATACACAAACTAAATTAAATTGCTCCATTTCAAGCAACACCTGTACTAATAAAAGAGAGAAATAGTTCATTTCCTGATTTGAAGATGTATAAAATCATTACTTTATCATTATCATTGTAATAGCATGCCTTTGAATTATATTTTCTTAATGGAGGTAAATAAATAAATAAAATAAATTGAGTTAGTGTCAGTTGAATGACACAGTTAGTGGCCACCTTGAGAGGCTCAGCAGCAGTGAGGTGGAAACCTAAGCAGGTTTGTGGTGACAGGTTTGTTCGGAAGCGCATTTCTCACCATAATTGACCAGTGGCCATAAAAGGGATTCATTAAGAGCCGACACAGGGTTGACTTGTGAGTTTTATATGTTAGAACAGGAATGAAATAGATCCACTCGCACAAATACATAGTACTGGGAAAAGGCTTTACTGTAGTAGGCCATTATATAGTTTTTTTCATAAATAAATAAAGTAGGCCAAGTCTAAGAGATTCAGATTGATGGATAATATTATTGAAAGTGTTTGGTTTTAAATTACCCAAAAGCAAAAAATTTAATTTTGTTGTGGCTTTAAATTACCCAAAAGCAATAAATTTAGCAAAAGAAAGGTTTACAGTACCTGCTCTGTCTAAATTTTAATTTTGTTGTATTCTTTTTTAGGTAAGTTTTAAGTTTTGTGCTCATTGTAAAAATATCTATTCAAATTTATTTGCATAGTTTTGGTTTTAGTATGTTTTTATTGTTATATTGGAAATAATAATAAACAAATGTTTAATTTATTTCATTGGTATAAAATAAATACTTAGCAATAGTCTACGCAAAAATTGTTCGCTTCCTACGACTAAGGCGTACTTAAGGTGTTCTTTAATTTTATAGTACCTTAGCCTACTTATTTTAAGGAAAGTAACGGCACTATTACTTATTGAATTAAGTAATATAAAACATTAAAGTTCAAAATTGGTAGAGCAGCAAAGATTCTATATATAGCTGTTCAACACCTACTTGTCAGTGGTGATAAGAAGTTGTCAAATAGTCTGTTGTGATAACGCGCCCACTCAACCAGAGTTGGGCGGTTGCCAGGGCAGTGGTGCCAACAAACTGAAAAAAATAGTTAAGTCAAACAACTCTAAGACAATTTTATTTTGAAAATCTCAGCGGTTTTATGCTTTATCAATACGGTAGAGTAACCAAGTAAATAATGGCTCTAGGAAACAGGGAAGTGCTTGCTTCTTAATAAGATTATTAGTTTTAAAAACACTATTGAAACATTGTTAAATTTCGCTAGTTAATTTTGCAAAAACTAAGTCACCCAGGCAGATTACAAACACGACTTGTTGAAGAGTCATAGTTTTGTTAACTTGTGCATTATCATTACATAGTAAGAGTGTTTATCCCCTTCAACTTTTCGCACTTGTCTTTTACAGTTCATTAAATTGTATAAACTAGTACATTTTTTACCTGAAAAAGTAATTTGTAAAGTGTTTGATGAAATTATAATAACAGTTATTAAAAAGCGGGAAACCCTGGGGTTATTTGCCAGAAACCAAATTATGTTGTTACCAAATTCCATTAAATTTGGACCAATGGTGTATGATCTCTTTCACGTTCACACAGACAATTAATTGTTCATGCACTATAAGAATCATTCCAGAAAGCATGTGAAAATAAATTAAAATTATAAATAGTATATTTCACCACTAGTCCGGAAAGTGACCCATTTCTGGGCGAGATAGTGTTTTACGCGCGAGGCGAAGCCGAGCGTGGAAAACACTATCGAGCCAGGAAATGGGCTTTCCGGACCAGTTGTGAACGATACTTTTCATCACGATGCAATTATTAATAAATGTGGAAGTTTTAAAGGAGGATTATTTTTGTAAATTCTTCGCCATTGGACAAAGTAAACAAAGCTGGAATTCAAAATTTAATTGGTTTTAAACCCAGCTGATTGTTGCTGTACGGAAAAGTTTGTTTACCTTGGACGGAAAGTAATGTTTACAAACATTACTTTCCGTACAGGTCAGTAAAATCAGCTGACGGTGACAGTTTGGGAAATGACTACTTTCCAAGGTCTCAGCTGTACGGCAAGTTGTCACTTTCGTATACGGAGTGATGAAAAGAATTTCTCCCTCATTAGCAAAAAAACAACAATAACACAAACCTCTTTTACCATATACATTTTTTATGTACTTTATGCCAGTTATTTACATTCAAAATCTTCAATTTAATTAAATTTAATAAAATCAAGGCCAAAAACTTGTTTTGATAAATAACCTCCTCATCATTTTATGGTTCTAGGCTTTTGCATCAGTGATTTAATGTAAACAAAAAATTATCTTTAAACAATAGGCCATTTTTAGCGAATTTTCCTGTAGGGAATACGCTATAAAGTAATATTGTAATATTTTATTTATATTGTCATAAAATAAATTATTACAATATATTTATTTTATATTGTAATAATAAAATTATTACAATATAAAATTACCACTGTAATAAAATATTACAGTGGTAGTCACGGTAAGACCGAAGCCTGGGACCATGTTACTTTTTTGTTTTGAGGTTCCAGAGGTCAAAATCACTGTTTGTTCACTATATATAGTCCAATTGTATATAAAGTCCATTAATGCGATAACTTTTGAAGAAATCCTTCGATTTTGATGAAGATGTCTAGGGTAGCATTTGTCTGGTGAAGTTCGAAAACCAGCATGATCGGACCTTAGAAACAGAGTTTTATTTGGTTCAAAAAGGGTAAAAAATGGGTTTTTGGCATTTTTGCCCTTAAGTTGTAATTTTTTAGCCATTTAATCTTAAACAATTATTTGACAATTTAATCATAAACCATATAAAAGCAATTTAAAAAACAAAAAATTTTGTATTGTATTTTGAATCATAAACTTTGCCTAACTGGTTTTAGAGAAACTTAAAATAAAGTTTACCTTAGTTTATGGGAAAATCTTAAACAGTTATATACTGTTTTTTATTAACATATGTTTTTATAAAATGTTTACTAACTAGCAATTAATATTTGATAAAAAAAACCTGCAAGGCAGCAAACCTATACATTAAACTTCATGGTATTCTCATGAAAAGCAAGTCAATGGGTGAGAGAGAGATGGAGATAATATGATGTATGTTCTTAATCATCTGATGAGCTGCCTTCTGTGTTTATTAAATTTTTATTTAAAGGTTTATGTCAAGTTTGTTATTGTTTTGAATTTTTGTAAACAAATATGCTCATTTTAACATTTAAGAGGTAGAAAGAGCGCTTCCCGTGACAATAAGGAGGAGTAATCCTAGCATCAGCACCATATTTTCCTCTGGTTTGCGAGGGTAAAACTAAAACTTTTATGTCCCTACTTATTTGGTTCTGTAAACATTGCTTTGTGTACTGTATGCACTTTTATTACTATTGAAGACAAATAATAATTATTACAATATTAATTAACAGTAAAATAATCAACTTTGAAATATAATGACATTTTCTTGCGAGTATTATTAATTCAACAATCACAAATTTCATTGTTGATGAAACAACAAATGCGTATATTTATTGGAAATTCGCTGAGTATGCAGGTCTGCTGCATCGGGTGTATTCTACTTCTGAAATGTTGAGGATGAAGAGTAATACAATTTTCCCTGCTGCAGTTGTTGGGTGTTAATGGTGATAAATTACAGAGATTGAGTCATAATGCGTCAGGGATCCACTTAGAGTCTGTATGAATTGCAAATTACTCATGCGGAGGTATTTTAACTCGGTGACAATATTAGAGTCTGTTGTGAAACTTGTGCGAGACTTAACTTACTCTATAAGGATTCAAATTAACTTTCGATGCATTGAAAAGGAAAACTTGTTTGTACTCAACACTTTTGTACAGTTTTGTAATTTTTTTGTTTAAAATCAATTACTGTAGTAGCTTGTAGCTACTTTTAGAAGTGCTAGTTGCTTGTTTAATAGAAGATAGATGAATGATTTTTTTTATGAATGCATGAATCCCTTAGGTGATTGATGTTTATTAAACTGGGTACGGTTGTAAATTTTATTAAAATAAATATGATAATGTGTAGAAAAAACATGAATTTGACTTTGGTTAATAAGTAAGGACAATTTGATATTAAATACTTTTAAAATGCTTAGCCATATTTTACAATTTTTTAATTTTGTATTTTAACTGAAGTTTTTGAACATTTTAATTATTTTTATTAACTGAAGATATAGTATTCATTGTGACCCTGGATTGGAATATATTATAATGAAATAAAATTACCTTATCCAATCACTGGTTATCAAAAGACGTTATCAATGACAGTTATCAAAAACTGGTTATCAAAAGACAATTTTAATCAGTTTTATTCTGTTTTATTAATTTTATCATTAAGACAACTTGTAGTTTTAGTGACTGGGACAACCTTTTATTGAATCATTTGACAAACCACAATGTAATAATACATTGGATTATGTGATAGTTGCATACTATGAACCTGATGAAGTTCTAAGGAACGAAACATGTCGTCTTTTGATAACCAGTGATTGGATAAGGTAATTTTATTTCATTATATTTTTATTAAGTTTTAGTTCGGCCTTTACAACCAAATGCTGATTCGCTAATAAAAAAATTGTGTTTGAATTTTTCTCTTTGGTGTTTTGGTTTTAGTGTAGGAGCCTTTTATGTTAATGTTAGTTCACAGCCAATAACAGCCAGACAGTATAAAAAAAAATAAAATAAGAAAGTATAAAATAATTTATGCCAAAGATTCTGAGAAAGTAAAGAATTCTAAAATCACATTCAGACACACAGGGAAAAAGTAGACAAGATGCCTTATAAAAAAGGTGAAGTTTTCTGGACACCCAGTATGTATCTGAGGCCAGCATCAGGTGATCCAGCCACCTGAAGGCGCGTGGGCGGGAAGGTGGGAGACCCTGGTTATTAGCTGCCCACGACCCGCAAACACTCACAACGCTGATTTCATTTGCCACTCTCGTTGCTATCAAACGTTCTCATTGCTCTTTTGTCCCGCTCTATAAAGTGATCTCACTAACTTTACTGATATTATTGGGGTTTAGTCATTCAATTATGTTTGTATAGTTGATGATTATTGCGTATATTCATGTTGTAGAAACGAAAATAGCAAATCAATCTAAATTCAACCCAAATTTGTAACCTGAAAATAGTTAAGGCTTAAATTTAGTGTGCAATTTGATGAAAGATGAATGAAGTTGATAAATTTTGATTCTTTAATACCATAGTTTTATTATGTTTTTATTTTGTGGTTTGGTTAGTATTGTATTAATTTCATAATTAACATAGTAGTTTTTTACTTGAACAATACATTTCAATATATTTTATAGGTAATTTTTTTTCAACAAAGTATTAAATTTCGTAAGTGCAGTTGAACTTGTGATATGAACAGAACAAAGTTACACATTCATATACTGCACCATGATAAAAATTAATTTCTTTGACCTACTTTGTAAACATGTGTAACTTAAGTTGTGTTTACAAACACCAATTGTTGTTTATGTTTAAAAAGTCACATGAGTGAGTTTTTAGTTTTTTCTCTGTTTGTTTACTGTGTTATATTATCAAATTTATTTCAAGAAAAAATTATTTAATTTTTGAAAACTCAGTTCAAAATTGTGAAAATGTCAGAAAGTGATGACACAGAATATTGTCCCAATGAAGGTAAGTTAGCTGGATGCCATTAAAATCATAGGACCAATTGAAACTAACCTGTACACTATAACCTGTGCACTGTGCTGTGGACAGTATGACAAAAGTAGCACCACATTAGGTAGATGTATAAAAGTATGGATTTATAAAAGGTATGCTGAAAATGGAGATGATTGCAGTAGTTTTTAATGTCAAATTAATGGGCAGCAACGCTAATTAATAATTTACATATGTAATTTACAAGAGAGCTCGTGCGTGCTCTTCAGTCCTCTAACTAGCACCGGCTGCACACTTAAAACCGCAGTGTTTGAGGCTAATGAGCTAACGATGATTTTCCCCTCATTTTCTAAAAAATGTGTTACGGTATATGCGAAATATTAGAAATTTTGTTACACAGAAACTTTTGGTAGTAATTTGTAGCCTATTGTATTTTTTGCTGAGTACCAATCTAATCTGGTATGTAATAGTCCTTATTTATTTTTAAAACTGCAACCAAAAAATTAGATTTTTTAAATTGATATTTTTGCAGTTTTTATTAACATTTTTTGTATGTTTCTACAAAATAGGTTAGCTACACCATAGGAAAAATTATTTTTATTTGATTACCTGAAGTAACTTAATAATGTTCATATGAAATTTGCTGTGTCATTGAAGATTCACCATTACTAGTCTACTTTGTTGCTTGAAATCGAGCAATTTATTTTGATACAATACAAAAGTAACATTTAGTTATAAATCAATGACATCCGAAAAATCCAATATTGTGAATATCAGTAATCACAAAAAGTTACACGAATATACAGCTGTGTACATTAACAGATGTTTAAAATGTTCAACCCAAACCCAATGTTATTCTAATGGGAAAATTTCAAATTTAATTTGTGTATAGCACCCTTATTTTATGTCCGATTTTTATCAATTTTTGGCGGAAACAACTACAGACCAAGCCCTATCCACCGACACCAAAATCTTGAATATCGGTTAAAAATTGTAGGAGGAGTTCTCAACACAAAAAACCCTTAGTGTTTAATAAGTGTAGATACAATAGTTTTTGTGATTAAGTACAATGAGAATAAACAGAATAAATGAGATTAAGTACAAAGAATAAACCTATAAAAAAGTAGGCTACATAAAAATAAATTAGTATATGGCTATGACAAATACGATCAATCGTTTAGTCATACGTTTTTGGTTCACCGCCATCGTTTTTGTCGTTTTGATCGTTTTTGTCATAGCCATATAAGTAGCCTATTTGTATTTATTTATAAGTAGCCTACTTTTTTATAGGTTTATTCTTTTTGTTTTTATCTAAAATTTTAAATAATAGAAATTATATATGTGTAAAGACAAACTTATAATCTTATAGTTAGTAATCATTTGAACTATTATTTTAAAATCTACCGATTTTCTTCGTTCAGCAAAATAGTTGTGGAACCTCTTTGTGTTAATATTTGGTTGGCTGGTGAAAAGACAGTATTAAAAAATTAGCAAATCTTTTACCATGCCAGTTCTCAGAATGAAATAAGTGTGGCTTTTTTCCATGTTACAGTGCATGTCAGAATAATAATGCTGTAAAATACTATAAAATAATGGGTAGTGATGCGTGATTTATACTATATACTATATAAAATATAGTACTATTCGTTATATACTATTCTAAATGTTATAAAATAGCCTGCATTTAAAATGTCCTTTCAAAATGGCCAATCATAATAATCATTTCGAATTGTTCAACTATTTCTTTCGGGGAAACAATGAAGGTAATTAATTTTTCTTTAGTGTAGGCTACATATATTTATTGAACAAGTAATTGAACTTATTTATTGTTTTCATCGTAAAATACCGGTTTTAAGAGTTTGCAAATCACTTTTCAATGATACTTCACAGTTTTTTAACTGGGCCAGATTGTTTTTCAGATATGTTAATTAATCCCCCACAAACAACGTTTCTTTGTGGATCTCACCATTTAACCATTAGTTTGAAAAGTAAATATTTTTATACAAAAATTGCACTGCTTAAACTCAATAAAAATAACCTGAGACAAAACCAATTGTTCAGATAACGTGGAATATCTTGGCCTCGGTCATACTTCACTTCTGAATTTAAGTTTGTAAGTATGCAACGTCGTCGCTATTGTTTGGGATGTAAACAGCTATCATCAGCCAAGATATTCCTTGTATTCTGTACCTTCAATCGCTGTGGACATTAATACCGAGAGACTGGAGGAACAAATATTAAATTGTGCTGTAAAATATTGTGTTTGTCTAGGAAAATCATAATGATATAATTTACTTACAGTAGCACTTTCAAAAACTAATGGATAGAAAAAATAATTAATCAATTTTAATGCATAATCAAAAGAATTTAAAACAAATATATTAAAAAACCAGAACATCTTGCAACTGGGCATCAAATAATCAAATAAATAAAATAAATTAATTTTTTTATTCTTTCTTTAATCACACGGATGACCTACAGTAATATCAACAGCTTGTGAATACGCATAGGCATCATTGCCTATGTAGGCACCAATTCCATTAATGTATTGTTAATATAAGATTTAATTTTAAGAGTAATTAAGCATGAACTAAATCAATTGTACAGTATGTTGTTTGTGGAAAATAAATGAATTTGAATCATAAGTTCTGGTTATAAACAGTTGAGTCTGTTATCTAATATTGGTGATAGATGTTGTAGGTTTGATTAAAATTGAATTTCACAGAGTTTAGAAAGACAATTATCAAATGCAAAAAAAAAAAAAATAATAAAGAGTTTGTTAAATATAAAATATGCGCTGATTATAATTACATATTTTTAATTTTAAACTCATTTCATCACTTTTTACACCTCTGTACTATGTCTTGGAAGTTATGAAATCATAAGAAATACATAATACTACTGTTATCAAACATAGTTGCATTTCAAGGGGACAACGTAGCATGAATTATTTTGTACTTTACAGGCCTATAGTTTAATAATTTACCACTTACCACAAAAAATACAAAAACTGAATTATGTCAAGATAATATAACAATCTTATATGCATATGATCTGCCACACTCAAAGATTTATAGGCCTAGGTATCTATTTTTTTAAAGAAGCTAGCAGCCTCATTACATTACCTTGCCCTATCTGCATGTCAAGCATATTTGGTTAATAAAGCCCCTCTATAAATGTTAGTCGATAAAAACCATTGGCAGAGCAGGATTTGAACTTTAGATATTTCTGCAGTACTTACAAAGTCTATTCTAAACCAGCAACTGGCTGTATATTTAGATATAATTTCACTGTTCGTTTCTATTGTCTTGGCCTATACAGATGGTTTTAGTTAATGGATTGATATGTATAAATAAAGTATCCGTCAATGTTGTAGCATACTGACCGTGGTCATGTCTGTTCCAGAACCCCCGGCACCCAGATTCAACACCAGGAGGAAGTCAGTGTTCGCTGAGGCTTACGACCCGGAAGCGGATGATGACGACACAAATAAGGTAATCAGAAACTTGGGAGAAGACATATAGAGGAAACAAAGTACAGTTTAGGCTACCTAGTCTTCATCAATCAAAAACAATCTCTGGATTTGATGCATTATCTTGGAACACTGACACACCTTATGGTGCATATTTTAAGGTGAATATGAATGAAGGGTCAGTGTGATGGGTATGATTGATCAGATGAGGTGTATCTTTGTTGCTGCAAACAGCAGCTGCTTCGTTTGTCAGGATCATTAATTAACAGGCCAATGACAAAAGACAACAGCTGGGTCCAGATTCGAACCGTCAATATCGAAGTGGCAACCTTCAGATTCAAAGGCGAGCTCTATAACTACTCAGCTACCCAGCCCCAATGTTGGGTCAGAGTAAACACAATAACAATGTGGTTGGTTTTAAAATTAAAGTCTGGCTAAAAGTTATTAAATGTTATGCCAGTAATTTTTTTTTTCATTGATTGATTTTTTGCTTTGTACATTTTTGAATCACTTTCTGTTGGGGGTCTCTCATTGTTATATAAATAGGTTGCCTATGTGATTCAACTTTTATCTCCAAGATTTTAACTAGTTCCATAAGGCCAAAAAATATTATGGCCTAATTTCACTTCTTGGTCATTTGTTAAAAATTTCATTGTAATGCTCAAAGTTAGCTTATAAATTTGATCTTGCTGGGTCTAGTTAAGTATTTCTATTTCACCAGCCTAACGTTTAGCATTTTGGACTTGGAGATTTTTTTCCGTTTGTTACTGGAATCGTGGATGGAAAAAGTTTAAGAGTTTAAGAGATTGAGTTACCACTCTACATTATATTTTGTATATTTGTAGTGTTATTTTAAGGATGAGTAAATAAAGATAAAGGAACCAATATCGATTTATCTATATCAGATCTCTCTTGACCTCTAAACAATTAATATGGTGACTACAAAGTAATACGCCATAAAAGATAATTTTTCATATCAGTTGAGAATAACCCTGGTTTGAAATAATAAAAAGTTGATTTTAAACCAAACTCCATCGTTTTTATTCATCAGTTGAACTCTTTTAATAAATTAAAGTAACATTTTTCTATCAAACAACCAAAAATAGCTTCTAGTAATGAAGGCTCTTAATTCGTACAATATCAGGCTCCTATGTTCTTTTCGATTGGACTCAATCTTGCAGTGACTCTTATCTGTTAACAATGTGAATCTATTTTAAAATCAACAATAACTACACTGTAATAAAAATATGTGTTAAAATAAACACATTTTTAGGGTCCATAATAAAGTTTGAATTTTTTGTATTGATAATAATCAGTTAAAAAAAATTTTTATTATGAGTCAGGCTGTGTACTGAAAATAGTTTTACTCTATTGTGATCATTGATCAAACAAAGCACAGCTGAGGAAACAGAATATCTTTCAGTAAAATAATATTCATTGCTTATACTCTCTCTCGTTGCAGTGTTAGTTATGAGTAACAGTTTTGTTTTGCTTTGTTGTTTTAAACTCCTTTCTACTGCATTCTAGTATTTTTTTTTAAATAATAATATTATTTTAAGTTATTACTTGATATTTATGTGACTATAAACATTTTTAATAAACACCTCAGTTACCTTTTGAAATATCATGGTTTTAGTTTTCAGATTTTTATTCCCACTCTCGTTAGCCATGGTTGTGTGGAATAATTTACTTGTATAGAGGCATTTCATAATGACTACAGATAAGAGAAACTCAATTGAAGGAAATCAATACAGATATGCTGTGAAATTTCACTTTTTATCTATTGGAAATAATTTAACTGCCTATTAAAATTATGTTATTAAATTTTACGTCACTAATTTTTTTATCGATTTATTTTTTGATTCGTGACTTTTTGAATCACTTTCTTTTGAGGGTATCTTGTTTTTATATAATTAATGTGATTTAACATTTATCTCCAAGATCTTAACTAGTTTTAATGTTCTACAGGGACAAAAATGTTATAGATTATCCTAATTTAACTTCTTGGTCATTTGTTAAAAACTTAATTATAATTCTCAAAGATAGTTTATAAATTTCATCTTGCTGGGTCTAGTTAAGTATTTCTATTTCTCCAGCCTAATGTTAAGCGTGATGGACTTGGATTTTTCCGTTTGTTACTGGAATCGTGGATAGAAAGAATCATTATTATATTTGATTTTGATTTTTTTCAATTGGTTTAGTACTTAGTTTTTCAGTCTAGAGTATTTTGAGAAATACGAAAAAGTACGACTCACAACACTTAATAGACTGGAGAAAAAAAACACTTAATAGACTAGTAAAATTAGCTTAAATAAACGGTATCAGTTAACTGACACATACTTTCTCCCAACAATATAAAAAAAGGTGTTAAAAGCTCCAAACATTAATGTCTTGATGACTCAGTCGGATAGCTACGAGCTGAGCAGCGCTCGTTTGACCCTACGCGCGTCTGTGACTTTTAACAACGTACTGCGTTTACCGCTAAACGAAAAATTGAATTTTCTCCGCAACCACTTGACGTAGAGCAATAATTTAAAATACTGGATTATTTAGTTTTTTGAGCTTGATTTAATGGTGATAAGTAAAATTTATTTCGAGACAACAGCTATTTTAAAAATTAAAAAAATTGATTTTTGAAACACTTTTTACTCCATAACTTTTAAACACGCATTTTCTCGGAGATGCGGGTGGTGTCATTTTATTCGCCATTTTAAGCTTAATAAACCACAAAATTTTAATCAAAATCGTTAGAGCCGTTTTTGAGAAATTTTGATTTTTGACGATTTTTAGGGTTTTTGGGGGTAAACTACCCTTAAAAATCAAAAATTCAAAAAAATGAAAAAAAACGCCTGGAATTATCGTGGGTTTGGACCTACTTACCAAATTTCACCAAAATTGGACCATTGGGGCATTCTCTAGCTCTGTATACATCCTGACACACACACAGACATCACTCTGAAAACCACTTTTTTGGACTCAGGGGGAACCAAAATGGATAAATCCACCAACAACTCAAATTCAAAAATTTTGACGAAAACAATACTTTCTCCATATACTATGGTATAGGGGGAGAAAGTAAAAATGACTGAACCCGGAAGTAATTGCAAACTTATACATTTCGACCGATTCTTTTATAAAATTAACTGAGAAAAACAATGGTGAAAAGTCTACCACTCTCTGAAGCTGTGTTTGCCTGCTACGGCCGATTTTTCAAAATAGTTGCTGTAATTTTATGAGTTTTTGTTGAATATCTTTTGAACCATTAAAGACAGCTAAACTATGTACATTAGTAAAATTAATAAAATTAAATTTTGCACATTTTGATATATAAAATGTACTACTGTTGTTGTATGTAATAAGAATGATATTGTTCTTTAAAGCTACTTCAAACTGTGGGACTTAAAGCGAATTTGTAGATATAAGCCTTTAACGGTGTTAATTTTTTACTACAGTGTGACCATTTGACGACAACAACACCATTCATTAAACTTTTTATATAAGCGTATATATAATTATTAAGATACATATATAAATATGTATGTAAATTTCGTGAAGCCAGTAAACCTGTTAACAAAACGTCTGATTTTGATCAAACTTGATATAAAGGTGTGTCACTAGGTCGATTTTCTTCAGTGATGTCGATTGGGATTATCAGAGTAACGAAAAAGGGTGATATAGAGGTTCAAGATCGACTAAAATCGGCCAAAAATCTGGTTTTAAGCTTATTTCAGACAACTTTACACCTATATATCACCCCTTTTCCATAGTCTGATAATCCCATTTAACATAAATAATGAAAATAGAACTTATCACACACCTTTATGTCAAGTTTGATAAAAATTGGACGTTTCTTTAACAGATTTACTGGCTTCTAGGAATTTACACACATGTTTATATATGAATCTTAATTTATATTAATTTATATAAGCATATTATGCTTTTATAAATATTTTGATGGGGACTCTGTAGTAAAAACTTAACACGGTTAAAGGCTTATATCTAACCTTCGATACCACCATAATATGGTATTTCCAATAAAAGAAAATCGCTTTAAATCCCACAGTTGAAAGTAGTGGCATGAGCATTTTAAAGTAGCATAAGTTCTCTTATGCTTTAAAAGCAATATCGCCCTTATTTCATACAACAACTAATCCTATACTATAATACGAACAATGTCTAAAGGGATGTGTGTTCCACGATCTCTAAATCTAGCGGTTAGATTTTGCTTAAACTTTGCATTTAAGAGTGTTTTGGCCCAAAAATAAGTTTAGAAACAGTCCCAATCCCAGAAAAAATCAAATTTTGTCTAAATTTAAGTTTAAAAATCGTAATTTTTAACATTGGTCTTATGGGTTGCTATTTTGGTAACAAAATAACGAAAGGTATACAAAAATAAAGGAACATTAATGTTAAGCAGTCTTTGAAACAGCTGTTAACTGTGAAGAGGTATAGTTGGCTGTTGGTGGAAATTTAATAGCTTTATTACCATGACACTATAACAAAAGTGAATTAAAACCAACGAGGAGGGCAGTAAAGATGATCTGTAATTTTTACATGTGCTGAGAAACAATATACAATTAAGTTTACATTATTGGGAAAATTAATTTTGTTTTAATTTCTCAAGTGTTTCTTGTCTTTTTTTATTATATACTCTATTTTTTTTGTATTTTACTTTTGGAGTAAGCTTTGAATTGTTTATCAACTATTTTGTACTGACACTATTCAGAAATGTATCGTGTACATTCAAATGAATAAAGAAATTTGAATTTGAATTTGAATTCGAGCAAGGCTCGGTTAACCTGGTACTACGTATTATATATCAAAATGTGTGATATTTAAAATTTAATTTTCTAAATTTTACTAATGTACATAGTTTAGCTGTCTTCAATGGTTCAAAAGATATTCAATAAAACTTATAAAACTACAGTCACCATTATGAAAAATCGACCATAGCAGGCAAACGCAGCTTTGGAGAGTGGTAGACTTTTCGTCATGGTTTTTCTCAAATAATTTCATATAAGAATTGGTCAAAATTAGTTTGCAATTACTTCTGTGTTGAACCATAATTTAACTAGACTACAATAGAATTTGACGTATCATCTGAAACGTTTCGGTCATAATAATTCCCAGAAAATCAATTAATTGTTCTTTTAATCTTCTATTGTCATTTTAATATTGCAATAATTCCCTAATAAATTTATATTTTCTATTTGTGACAACAGTATTGATTTGAGTACACAGGTTGGTTTTCTATTAAAAAACGATCTAATGAAGGCAACTGTTTACCAACACAACAGAATAGAAGTTTTGCCAGTGTATTGTCTGCAGTTGGCAACAACCACCGTTTAGTGTCACTGTTCCAGCTGCCAGAGTTTTTATCGTTATTAGAAATAACCGGCCACTACTGCACGTACATACACTTTCTCTTTAAATAAAGTGTCTTTATTTCCATCCGTAGTTTGCTGATGCGGATGTAAAAAATTAGCTCGGATTATTTGGCGAAATTTCCTTTTACACGCTTAACTTTTTTTCTCTCTTTATCTTAGTAAGATATAATCGTCAGTGTAAACAGGGGCAAACATATTTTAACATATTTTAAAGACTTATTACATTATTTTTTATTTGATTTTAGCAGGTCATTACTTCAAAATTATCTCTGGTTCTGAAAAAAATTAGTGTATGTATTGCTCAAACTCAAACAATTTATACAATACAAATTTTACATTTAGTTCTAAATTAATGGCATTCAACCAATCCAATATTGTAAATATCAGTAATCACCAAAAAACGCACGTGTTTTCAACTGTACATTACGGTAACAGATGTTTAAAATGCTCAACCCAATCCCAATGTTATTCTAATGGGAAAATTTAATTTTTGGATACAGCCCATATTTAAAGTCCGATTTTCATAAATTTTTGGCGGAAACAACTACAGACCAAGTCCTATCGGTTGAGAATTGTAGGAGTTGTCTTAACGAAAAACCCCTTAGCGTATTAAATAAGTATAGATATAAATGTTTATAATATTAAGGAATCTAAATAAGTAGGTCCTCAATAAAATACATTTTGAAACTTGAACAGTTTCCCTGCATGTTCAAAAATTACTAACTTAACACTAAATAAGCCAGGCCAACAATCACATGTGTAAATGAATATTTATTACTGTTAGGCTATTATGTTTGTTATTGCTTTGTTCTGGAAAACAATAAGCCTCCAAGGTGACACCTGAGGGAAGGCTACAGAACAAAAATCCTTTTACTGGTAGGAAGAAAAAATACAAACATAAAACAAACTGACAGACACAAGATCGGTTTTTATTTTAACAAAAACCTTATCCAAATTAATTACCAAAGTAGAGGAATATTATTGTGCTTGGTGATGACATGATGTTCTTTAATGTTGTTGAATTCTTGAAGCTAACTGGGATTTGTATGAATTACTCTGTTAAGACCAAGTATCCAAGAGTCATAAATTTTTTATTAATTTTTAACATTACATTCTCTATTTTAGTAAAAGAAAGAGGGAAATCCAACAAATTAAACACTTATGTGATTTTTTATCATTTCTATGCCAGATACATTTTACTTCGGAGATTTGTCAGTTACTTGGCCCAACCAAACTCTTTTTGGGTAACAGTCCTAACCCTTTAATTTTTTGTGGCTATACCAAGAATGGAATTTGTCATCTCTTGAACCAAAATGCAAGACACTTACCGTTAAACTTGCCCCTTGAAAAACTGTTTTTAAAAGTAATTAAAGGTTTACTACGTCCCCCAACATCTACCAAATGAAAGGATCTCAAAAAATATTTAGTAGGTAAAAAGATTAGAATGATCTTAATTACTTTTGTCAATGGTTAAATTTTAGTTGTTGATGTAAATATTAATTCATATATTTTTAACTCTTAAACATGTGTATTGAGTGCCAAGTCTATATTTGAACAAGTGGGTATATTTATGTACAAGATATTGACACATGTTTTTTCAGGTTGTATTCCCAAAATCAGACGAGCAAAGGCAAGGGCTAGCAGAAAGCGTCAAGAAAATACTACTCTTCAGGTCATTAGATAAGGTAAGCCAGCTACACATTACTTGAAATAGCTTTTATATAATTTAATGTTTAAACCATGAATATAATTATTTAAATCTAAATCAAACTTATAGATTCATAAAATTTTTCATTGTATGTTTTAGGAGTTGAAATCTTAATGTTTAGTAAAACTTAAATAAGGCTGAAATTAAATATTTAAATTTTTATTAAAAGATAACCTTGTTGTTATTGTTGTCAAGGAACAAATGCATGAAGTTTTGGATGCGATGTTTGAGAAGAGAGTGAAAGACGGAGATTATATCATCAAACAGGGTGACGACGGGGATAATTTTTATGTCATACAATCGTAAGTATTATATTTAAATAGATAATTTATACATGTTGTAAAAATTAAACAGTAGTTTTGCTGTTAAAGAAAAATCTATTGACATTTCTATTCAAATAATATATTCACCCGATTTAGTTTCAGAGTGTGTCAGATATTTCAATAACTCATACACCTATTAATGGAATGCGATAGAAAATACATTACCTTACTTTTAAACTGGTTATAGTTGTGGTCATCTTTTTAATCTACAAGCATAATATAGTCAAAGTTATGTCAGAAATTGGTGCTGTTCTGACGTTACTGCAGCTAGGTTCTCCTACATAATGTAATTTTATTGGTGTAGAAGGAAATGGTTATTTTTTATGAAAGATGTACAATCAATGGAGATTTCCAACATATGATTTAAGGAACAGAAACACTAAGTTAACAGGTTGGTTGCTAAAAAAAGTACAATATAGGGTTAAAAATGCTAAATATTTATTTTTTATTTTCACATACCTTTATGTATGGAATGATAAAATATCAAGCTAAAATATCATTGGAGGCCAAAATAACGTCTCAGCGGACATTTTTAAATGGTGGTAGAGATCCCTATCATGCGCACCCACCACCCAGGGACAGTCTTCTGCATTCATTCGAGTTTCTTTGTCCTTCAAATCACACTTATGGCATTGTCAAGAGATGTATTTAGCTATATTTCACTAAACCTATGCTACAAAACGAGGAAAAATTCTACCTAATAAAACACCTATAGCTAAAATATAAAGGTTTGGTGCAATAGTCGGGGTCGTTGACCTCTGTTTCGTCTGTGTCGTAGGCGACGTCATCCAAAGCCACACCTTGGTTTTCTGGCTTTTTATTGGCAGTAGAGTGCATTGTATCTTTTCTAGGTTTATTTTTGCAAAAATCCATGAATAGGTCCAGTTGGATGTAAATGCATCGCTAAAGACACTATTACACTATGACCTTGTATAAGAAAATTTTTAAAATGCCGTAGACTAAAACGATCACGTGCATAGCAACGCCAGCATACTTCCCCAGGAGCGGCAAAAATTAGGTCCACCTAGCTCGAGTGCAGAAACCACACAGAGGCTATAAAACAACAATAGGAGGGTGGTAGGGAACCCTACCACGCGAACCCGGCGCCGTGCAGCCATGGCCGGGATCCCTACCACGCGAACCCGGCGCCGTGCAGCCATGGCCGGGATCCCTACCACGCGAACCCGGCGCCGTGCAGCCATGGCCGGGATCCCTACCACGCGAACCCGGCGCCGTGCAGCCATGGCCGGGATCCCTACCACGCGAACCCGGCGCCGTGCAGCCATGGCCGGGATCCCTACCACGCGAACCCGGCGCCGTGCAGCCATGGCCGGGATCCCTACCACGCGAACCCGGCGCCGTGCAGCCATGGCCGGGATCCCTACCACGCGAACCCGGCGCCGTGCAGCCATGGCCGGGATCCCTACCACGCGAACCCGGCGCCGTGCAGCCATGGCCGGGATCCCTACCACGCGAACCCGGCGCCGTGCAGCCATGGCCGGGATCCCTACCACGCGAACCCGGCGCCGTGCAGCCATGGCCGGGATCCCTACCACGCGCACCCGGCGCCGTGCAGCCATGGCCGGGATCCCTACCACGCGAACCCGGCGCCGTGCAGCCATGGCCGGGATCCCTACCACGCGCACCCAACGTGTTAATGTTCTAAATAGACCTTTAATATCCATGTTTAGTGTAATTTTTGGTTGTGCAATCTAGCGGCAGACTATAAAAACAGCATGTTTTTCAAACACACCTTTAAACATATACTGATTTGTCTATTACTTAGGGGTTATAATCACTTTATTTTTCATCCTGTATTAATATAAATGGATACTTAATCTCATAAAAATATTGTGGGACATATTGTAAGACGTAAAAATATTTATAGACCTAAATTTTATACAAATATTGTAAGAACTGCAACTAAATGACCTTGAAAAGAAGTGTTTTCTAGAAACTGGTTGGTTTTCATCCGATGGATTAGCTTCAGGATTACCGTTAAATACTTTAAGTGGTTTAAAATAGCTGCATTAAGTAATACTCTTAGATTACTTAATGTAGGTATTGTAAACCACTTAAAACATTTACTTCAATCTTACATCATTGGTCCAGTAAGGAACCTTACATTATTGATTGCATGAGTAAAAAAGTTATATTTAGATTCGTAGTTTCAAAATAGTATTTTTCATCACTATTTTAAATTTATAGTCACCTTTGCCTTGCTTGTAAAACACCATTGCGCCCAGAAAAAACCCACTTTCCGTCCGAGCAAAAATATAAAAGCAGTAATAACTCAATTTAAAAATTAATTAATTAAAATTTGATAATCTATTGACATTCAGTAGTAGTTGACTTCCAACTTGATTTAATTATTCCATTAAAACTGCTGATATGTAACGTAGTGAGTGAAATGTAAAAATCTTGCATTTAAAATGAAGTCTGAAAGTCGTTTTACTTTCTCCCCTTATACCATAGTATGGAGAAAGTATTGTTTTCGTCAAAATTTTCGAATTTGAGTTGTTGGTGGATTTATTTATTTTGGTTCCCCCTGAGTTCAAAAAAGTGGTTTTCGGAGTGATGTCTGTGTGTATGTGTGTGTGTGTATGTCTGGATGTATACAGAGCTAGAGAATTCCCCAATGGTCCGATTTTGGTGAAATTTGGTACGTAGGTGAAAACCCACGATAATTCCAGACATTTTTTCATTTTTTTGAATTTTTTATTTTTAAGGGTGGTTTACCCCCAAAAACCCTCAAAAAACGTAAAAGCTCAAAATTTCTCAAAAACGGCTCTAACGGTTTTGATTTAAATTTTGTGGTTTATTAAGATTAAAATGCTGAATAAAATGACACCACCCACATCTCTGAGAAAATGCGCGTTCAAAAGTTATACAGTAAAAAATGTTTTAAAAATCAATTTTTTAAGTTTTCAAAATAGCTGTTATTTAAAAAATTTTTTACTCATCGCCATTAAATAAAGCTCAAAAAACTAAATAATTCAGTATTTTAAATTATTGCTCTACGTCAAGTGGTTGCGGAGAAAATTCAATTTTTCGTTTAGTGGTAAACGCAGTACGTTGTTAAAAGTCACAGGCGCGTATGGTCAAACTCGCGCTGCTCAGCTGGTAGCTATCCGACTGAGCAATCAAGACATAAATGTTTGAAGCTTTTAACACTTTTTTTTATATTGTTGGGAGAAAGTATGTGTCAGTTATCTCATACCGTTTATTTTGTTTACATTGGCCTTATTTTTTGGATTAGTCCAATTTTTACTAAGAAAAAATAACATTTTGAGATAACCCAAACATAAAAAATGAACATATGTTTTTTCGATGTCCCTTTAAAGGGCTAAACACTAATTTTGTGGACTAAATAAAGGCCAGAAAACGGCTGTTCTGCATGCAGTGCGATGAAATAGTTATTTGTGCTTCTAGGGACTAAAGTACAATTTTTTCTCCCTGAGGGGAAAGTGTTGTCACCCGAAGGCGAAGCCGAGGGCGACAATTTACCTGAGGGAGAAAAGTACTTTAGTCCCTTGATGCACACAAAATTTTTCCTCCACCTACTCGAATAACATTTAGGCCTAATAGGCCTACCGTATATAATTTAACTTTACCTTCATATGATCCCTTGCTCCATCAAGCTGGATCAGTTACATCAACATAAAAAAACGCACAAGGTAGGCTATATCATTTTTAAAGAACACGAAAAAACAAAATATAATTTGAGCATAGTCAAAAGTTTTACACTTATGTTTTGTACTTCTTAGGTTAATAGCCTACCCAAGCGAAATGTAAACAAACACGTACACTGCCACGGCCATCTCTAGTACTAGTGAGAGATGCTGCTCACTGCTGACAGAATGGCTACAGCTGATATTAGTCAACAATGAGTAACGAAACAAATACAAGTAACAGCTGACTGTGGCTCATGTTCTTTTTAATCTCTCTTTTAATGTTATTCTTATGTAACTAACTTTAGCCCCGTGGTACGAAAAAACTTGAGTTTTCCCTAGGTAGAAAAATTAAGAATTCAAGTCACATGTGATAGAATTTAGTACTTTACTACTCTATTCCAAGGAGTAAAATACGGCTTTAGATAGTAGGTGGAGGAAAATATAATATGCAGGTACTTTTTGGCCCTATTTCAACTTTACATATTGGTAAGTAATATTTTAAACCCCCCTGCACAAAACACCTTAACCTTCACATGCTCTGGTGCAGTGTTTTTTTTAGTGGTGCGGTGAATCAGCTCAACATGTGATAAAATCTTATAATTTAAAACCACCACTGTATGGGCATAGTTTTTCCACCCAAGAGTTTTTGATTTCTTATTTTGAAAAATGGTTTTCCTTTTTGTATCAAGAGCTTCACTATTGGTTAATATTATATATATTTTAAATTAATTCACAAATACCAATATTTTTGTATTTTTTTATTTTTTATTTGTGTGAGGCCTTTTGCTAGCAAGAGTTTGTGAGAGCATCATCAGAGTTTGTGAGTTGTCTGATGATGCAAGCCTTGCTAGCGAAAGGCCTCACAAAAAAAAATCAAAAATATTGGTACCTGTGAATTAATTTTAAATTTATATAATGGTTTTCCAAGTCTGGAAAGAATCTGGTTTCTGTCCTACAACTCTTCAAAATTGTCCATGAGAATTTTTTCTACCTATTGCAATTGAATCAAAATAAGCTGAAAACTGTAGAAATAAACCAATGGGTTAAATTGTCAACATGTGGTAAAACAAATTATACCGGAGTTAAGGACTCATAGGCCTTCCGAGTAAGTGAAGCCAACAAGCTTGTTGAGGGGACAAATGAGCGGAGCGAATGAAATGGTTTTGAAATGGCACAAGACTTTTTGGACTCGTATTTCTCAGCATATGTATAGTATGTATGTTTGCACGTGAGTCCAGAAACCTGTTAATGGGTGTTTTATTTTATTTTATGGTTTGAGTGGATATGTTTACTGAGCTAATGCTAGGTCGCGCAGGTATTGATGCTCAAGTCTTCCCTGGGATAGTATTTTTCCATTCAGATACAAAAACTAATTCCTCTAGTTGCAGTTGAAAAACAGGAAATTAAAGCTAATTACCATCTCTTAAAAGTTCTGTATTGTTGTTTACAATTTTAGTATTACAGTAGTCCCGCAAACCCCGAATTTGATAACCTGGCATTCTGAATAACTCAGAAAGCCTGCCAAAACTGTAAAGTGTACTGGGTTCCAAGGTGTTAAGCGACATGGAATCTGCGTTTGCTTACAAAACAGTTTTGCTTTTACTTTGTTTGTTTTAATAGATGAAGTCTAAGTTCTTAGTTTTTTTATTATGTATGTTATGTAAGAAATAAACTTTTTTATAGGAATAACGTAATCTACTCATACTTTTTCTTATGTTTATTAGTTTTCCATAACCCAAAAATTCACAAACTTGGACACCATTCTGTCCATATTAGTCCGGATTTGCCGGGACTCTACTGTACTTTTATCAGTGTTCATTGAGTTGCGACATTTTCTATTAAGGAGTAAATATATTATTTACTTTGGATGAAATAGGCTTCCTTAATAGCACCAAACAAAAACAGTTCAGAAATTAATGTAATAAAAGTATTTGTCGTTTATAGACACCGCCCATTTTAAATGTGGTTTAGTCAGGTTAGCATAGATATGTCATTCTATGTTCTGTTATCTTAGTTATTACTTTTTTTGACAACAATGTCTGATTTAAAAAAGGTTGTCCAAAGTCAGGCACTCTTTTTTAGTGTTGCTCAGTAGCTACACTATCGTACTAGACGTAACTGTTTGCAGGATTGATTTAGTTACCACTGTACATTATATTTTGATCTAGTTTTATTTTTATGATGAATAAATGTAGATAAAGGAACCTATATTAATTTATATATATAGTACTGAATCTTAACCTAACCAAATCCCCCAATGTCATTTTCAACATAACCGACATGTGGACTTAATTGCAAATCTGTGTCTTCCTTTCTTAAAATACAGGAAATTTTAGCAAACTTGTTAATAAATGGGTAAGTAATTTATTGTGTTTCCATATACATTTTTTAAATCATATAACCTTTGGATAATGAGTGGTGCTTATAGCTGAAAAGAACCTTAACAAATATGATATATTGGAAATAATCAATTTTCGATACTTGCCAGTGAATGATTCTCGTGTGTCTGTTCGCAGTGGAACGTACAACGCTTACGTGAAACTAGACGACGGAACCCAGAAGCTAATCCACACATACCACGACAAGGGCAGCTTCGGGGAGCTGGCGCTGCTTTACAATCAGCCCCGCGCTGCCACTATCCAGGCCGCGTCCGAGGGCTCACTCTGGGCACTCGACCGGCAAACGTTCCGCCGCATCATACTCAAAAGTGCGTTCAAGAAGCGGAAAATGTACGAGTCACTCATCGACTGCGTTCCCATGCTCAAGACACTGCAGGTACGTCCGCAAATATAGCTGTTGTCTACTATGGCTAGGGAATCCGATGGAAATTGAAGCTATTTTCAAAATTTAAATCTGTATTGAGGATTCAGACTTTCATTTGTAGATTAGGAAAATATCATTACAAGCCACAAATCTTAAAGCTAACTACACAAAACTTTGCAAACTATAAATTTTGAAAAAGAATAAACAAAAGTTTAAAGTTTAAGCATAAAAAAATAACATGTCGAACAAATTACTCATTCGTTGTACCAAGAAATAGAATTTTGCAAAACATTATTTGCACAACATTATTTTGCACAAAACAATTGATAAGACTTTCTCAAACGTTTAATATTCCAAATTGCAAGGTTTTTATCTAATTTTTGACATTTTTGTCTTTGTTCCCTTTATTTTTTTAATCCTTTCAGTGCTAAAAAAATATTATATAACTTTTGAAACAGCTGTTTAATTGTTAATATAACTTCTGGAAATTGCTAGATCTCAATCGTATAAAGAATCAAATGAAATCATCAGTGTTTCGAAATAACAATCAAGACATCCGACATTCCTGTTTAAGTCTGCTATATTGATATTGGTGGGGCGACGATATACAGGGTGAGTTTCTTAAAGTGATCCAATAGTTAACTTTTTTATTTTAAATTTGACAGTATACTTCTTATGGGGGACCCCCTTTACTTTTTTATTCTGGTTTCAGATATGTATTTCACTTTTCAAAAACTCCCGCCATTTTTCCAATATGGCGGCCAACTTTAAAATTTCTTATGGAACACCCTACATTTTATGGTGTTTTTGAAATTTTCATGTTATTTTAAGACTTTTTTATTCTTTGTCATTTTTCTCTAAACCTAACGGTTAGGGATCTAGAGGCAATTAAAGTTCATTTTTAGTCCCATAAGAATAACATGGGGCAAACTTTATCTGCCCATATCTCCGAAACCATTGATAAAAATAAAAAATACTCAAGAATAAAAATGTCTTAAATTAATGTTTGAAGAACATTTCACTAATAAAAATGATCATTTACGCATAAATTAACTTCTTTCCAATATGGCGGACAAAATATAAAACTTTCAAAAAAAGTTTTTTGTTATTATGAAAAAAAATGTTTTTAAAACATCAATTTAAGACATTTCTATTCTTGAGTATTTTTTATTTTTATCAATGGTTTCGGAGATATGGGCAGATAAAGTTTGCCCCATGTTATTCTTATGGGACTAAAAATGAACTTTAATTGCCTCTAGATCCCTAACCGTTAGGTTTAGAGAAAAATGACAAAGAATAAAAAAGTCTTAAAATAACATGAAAATTTCAAAAACACCATAAAATGTAGGGTGTTCCATAAGAAATTTTAAAGTTGGCCGCCATATTGGAAAAATGGCGGGAATTTTTGAAAAGTGAAATACATATCTGAAACCAGAATAAAAAAGTAAAGGGGGTCCCCCATAAGAAGTATACTGTCAAATTTAAAATAAAAAAGTTAGCTATTGGATCACTTTAAGAAACTCACCCTGTATAGTTGCTTCACTTTTTTCGGATGAAAGGCGACGCACAAAATTTCGTTGCTTACAATTTCTCGGAAATAGACAATCAACGATATATCGTTCCATAGCACTGAAAAGGTTAATAGATATAATTTCTATATTCTTTAATCTCCATCAAATTCCCAGTCTTTCCCAAGTTTTTCTTGATTTTGCATCGATTAATTGTGAACAATGTAAAAACCACAATGGCCAACCAATAGTGGCCACATTTTGTTTTATTATTATCAGAGATCACCCACTGGTTAAAATTTAACCATAATTTTAGTTGATCTGGAACTAATTAGTTTGAAAATAATTTATAACTGCAACATCTGTTCTTCTTGATTTGCTACTATTTGTTATTACAATAGCTGCCTTATGATTTGATCAATTACCCTTCTTCTATAAGTTTAACAGTGAAACTTTGAAAACCTGTAGAGCATAGCCCTGAGGGTCAATGTAAATTATAATGGGATTCTGCTCATCTACAGGACACAAACGTTCTAATGGTATGCGCGGATTGATCCTACAATGCACACAAGCTGTGGAAAAGGAGAAAAGAATCATGTTTGTCTATTAATATATGGATCAAATTTAATTAAATAAATAAGTAATTTAAATTACAATACAGAAGACTCTAATCCAACAAATATCGGACTGGGGTGGTGCCGGACTAAAGGAAAAAAAAAATATAAATCAACGGGCCTGACGACTCTTGCTGTTAACTCGATCAGACCATGCGAAAGTGACCCTAATATCATATGTCAGTTACAATCGTACTTGAAAAAAAAAGGCCGAACCGCTAAGCACGTCTTTCTCTAATGGGCATTTTGCTCAAGCCCTTAGAAGGAGGGGATGTTGTAGGAAGAGAAATGGAGACAGCTGACGGCTGATTGACCATTCAGAGGGCCAACTCCTGTGACAACTGATTTGCAAGCTCAAACAGGTGGTCAGCACTGCCATCCAAGTGGCCAACCATCCGACTGTCCATTCATGTCCTCATCTAAGGGTTTCCATGCCCTCCGGATTACATCAACCCCCTGCTGTCTAGAACACGAATGGATCATGTGGGACGAGAAATTGTCATAGTGGACAACCAAAAAAATTACCACATGTTAGGACAACTCTGTTTACTGTACCCAATGTCAACTTATCAACTAGTTTAAACCAGTTTTAAAGTTGTCCCTGGATCGCTAAGCGTGCATACATATTTTGTTGATTGTCAGAGAAAATCAACATTTTGGGTCAAAGAAATCAGTCAAACCCAATTGCGAACAAATTATTTTTAGCGAATTTCTCATAGGGAATAAGCTATTACCGTAGGTCTCATGGTAAGACCTGAGCCCGGGACCATGTTACTTTTTCGTTTTGAGGTGCCCAGAGACCAAAAATAATAGTCATTAAAATTTTTATATATATATATATATATATATATATATATATATATATATATATATATATATATATATATGTATATATATATGTATGTGTCCCTAGACACGATAACTCTCGTAAAAATGGTCCGATCCACACCAAATTTGGTAGAGATGTGTAATCCTACGTTTATTCGGATGAGTTCGAAAACCAGACCTATCGACCTACCGGAAGGGGTAGTTTTGGGGGGTTTTGTGCCCCAAAAATGGGTTTTTTGCATTTTTCATATGTAAGTTTTAAAAATTTTAAATTTTTATTTCGACCATTGGATTTAGCTCAAAAAAACACACAATTTAGTATTTTGAAGCTTTGCTCTATCTCCATTGGTTACCGAGATATTACAAAGTCTAAAGACAGTACATTGTCTTTTGGGGCTCCAATGTTAATCTTATGGAGAATAATGATGTGTTAATATTTCACTTATTAACCAATATTTTTGGATGAAACTTAGTATTTAGCTTCATTTGGTTGAAATCCATCCATTTAAGGTAAAAAATCTTGGTTTTTGTACTTATCATGGCAGCAAACCTGCATACTCTTTTCCCATGTTAATCATATGGAGAATAGCAAAGTCTTTTATTTATGGACAGATATTGATGAAAATTACTATATGGCTTGATATGGTCGAAATAAATTTTTTCTATGCTAAAAACCTACTTTTATTGTCCCCCATGGCAGCATACCTGCATACTCTTTCCCTATATTTATCTTAAGGAGAATAGACATTTATTTCCCTATTTATGAGCACGTGATGAAATTTTGTTTACAAGTTTAGCTGGTCAAAATTAATATTACTAATTTGAAAATTCGCTGAGTACGCAGGTCTGCTGCGACGGGGGGTATTTATTTGTAATGTTAAATCCTATATGAAAGTATCCACAAGACTGAAGCTATTATTCATGAGATAAACCCTATCAACCTTCTTTCAAAGGATCTTTATGATAAAGAAATTTGAGGAAATCATAAAATATTGGTATTTGTAAGGTTAAGCAAATTTAATGTGCTTTCAAATCAGCGTGCTGCTCTCAAAATTGGGTGCTTTACTTGTTTTGAAATGTTGTCATATTCCAGTCGTACGAGAGGTTGAATCTAGCCGACGCCCTGATCCCAAGGAACTACGAGGACGGAGATCTCATCATCAAACAGGGAGATGCAGCCGACGGAATGTACTTCGTCGAGGCCGGCACTGTCAAGATCACAATCTTCAACGAGGACGGTAAAGAAGTGCAGGTTTGTACATGATAACTTTTATTATCACATAAACCAGACGTGTTTTAAATACATAAATATTTATAAATTACTATTTTATAAACCTAAATATAAGTAAAATTAAATTTATTAATCAATGTTTCTAATCATTACCTTTATAATCTTTATTTAAAGAATTACGAAATGTAAAGGCAGGAAAGTTAAGTACAATCAAATGGGTGAGTGAGCCTTATAATGAATGGCAGGTGGTTGAACTTTTGAGGTCCAGTGTGACATATTGCTGAGAATTCAATAGGAATGGATGGGATTACTTTTTTGGTTCGGGATGGAACGGGAATTTTTATTTCCCATTCAAATTCAGGACGGGATTGCTTGTTAAGACAAGCTATCGGGAAATATTTGTTTAGACTTTTATCTGAGTGTTATATTCAGACAAATTAATCTTAAATATCAACTGATTCTGTTTCCAAATTGTTCCACTTGTTTATGTATAAGTTACAATGAACGTCTTTTTGTTAGAAAGATTTTAAAATATCAAATTTTTATATTTGCAGTATACAATGAGATCAGGAAAGAGTATAAATTATCTTGTAACCAAAGAAATTTTGATCAAATCACTAAGTAAGATACATATAAAGAAACAAATATTGTCCATGTCAAATTTTATATAAGTTTTGTTGAATGAAATATTAAACCTTTGGTACCCACAAAGAATAAATATAAATATTGTTTATATGGATAATATAGATAGTACCAGGGTGACCGAGCTTAAGCTCGGTAAAATTATTACTTTCGTTTCTCACACAAAGCTCGTTGGCTCCGCTCACTCGCCAGGCGGAAGGTTTGCTGCACATTGGTATGATTTTCCTAAAACCACAGGTTAAAGATTTAACACATTGGTTTATTTTATCTACAGTTATCAGCTGATTTTTGTTCAGTTAAAAAATTTCCATAAGGATAACATGGGATCTTTGAAGGGCTCTAGCGCGAAAACCGGATTTTTCCCAGCTATGGGACCAGCTCCAATCGATTTCTGGTGGCCAAAACCCCCATATTCCAAAATTTGAAGGAAATCGTCGGAGCCGTTTTTGAGATAATTGTGCAAGCAAGCAAGCAAGCAAACAAGCAAACATTGCTCGTATAAGAGTATAGGATAAAACAATTGAAATAATTATAAAGAAAACAAAACTGTATTACATAAATAGGCCTAAGACCTGCTCAAATAAAAAAAAAAGAACAAAAACAACAGATTGAAATTAGGATAAATATTAACACTCAGGAATGAAGTTGTTCAACAAACCAATGTCATTTATAACCCCAAGAAATGTTTTGCGTATTTTTTATATTAATTGATTTTACTGAGACAGGTACTTACTTAGAGATTATCATAAAAATTGAACTTGGAAAATATAAACTATTAGACCTGAATATTTTTATTGTTATCTTAATGTATCCATTTAACTATTTTTCCTATATCAGAAAAAAAAAAAAATTAAGGAATGTATGATGAAAAAACCCATAAAAACCAAGGTAAATTTAATGTTACGAACCTCAAAATCTAATAAATGTACTTGTTATGTTTCATTTTTAATATATATTTAATGGGGTTTGAAGTTTTTAATTAAAAAAATTATATTAAATAACAATAAGATGTTTTTAACATTATAAAACAGTATTTGTATTAAAGAATGATTTACTTAACAATACTTTTCTACTCTACCTTTAAATGGAAAGTTACACAACTTTGGTTGACGTTTTATTTAATTTGTGAGAGTAAAAAAAATCCCTTCGATGATTAGGACAATTTTGCTTCCGAAAATTTTCCCAAAATTTCGGGACCCGACCATCCCTAGACTTCCTTAAGTGACCTCTGGAAGTATCCCTGGTACAATGTTTGAGTAATATCAAGTGTTTGTTGTAATGTTTTATTTACCTGTGTGTCTGTATTGTGCTGTGCAGGAGATTAAGGCGACGGTAAGATATTGGTTGTACCCCGTTTTCACAGTCACAAGTGTGCGTTGATTAGTAGTTCAATCGATTTTTTTGGATTAGGTTTTTGTAGCAAGTGAAGATAGGTTATACTGATTCATTGAAACATGTTGACTGTTTTTTGCCAAGAAAAAATCTTTATTGCACTGAAAAATTACCTTGGAATATTTGTCATAGTGAAGCTGAGCGACTAATCATGTGGTGTAAACTTATAGTTCAAAGTTGATTTTGCAAGACATATTTTGGGGAAAATCTTATTACTACTTGTGTTAAAATTTTATTCATGAGCCATTAAATTTGATTTATTGATTCACACTCTTCATACAAATTTTACAAAATGTAATGTAGACACTGTAATTTAAAGTTGTTTTTTTAATTTTTATAATAAGGTGCTGTATATTTCATTCCAAAGTGCCCTGATATGTATTTTGTATCCCTAAGATGCATTTTCAGTCACATAGGCAATTAATAGAGCAGAGCACATTTGTAATTGTCATGAACTGATTTGATGATGCTAATGATGGTTTGAAAACTGCTGAGCATGAAACCACTGAATTGAAAACTACTAAATTAAAACTAGTCCAGCCATTACGGCTATTTGATTTACTTGAGGAAAGCTAAGCCCCATCAAACAGTGTATTTGGACTGGCTTTCATGTTTGTATTTTGTTCATTATTTGTCATTGTATTTATAACTAACCAATTTTTTCCTTATTTGCTAGCATTTGTTATTACAACAGCTATCTAACGATTCAATCAATTGTAGTCTTCTTCCATAAGATTAATATTGGAACTTTGAAGGCCTGTAGGACGTAGCCCTGTGGGCTGATGTGAATTATGATGGGATTTTACAGGACACTACTTTTCTAATTGTATGCGTGGATTTCTCCTATGATAAAAAAAGGAGGAAAAGGATCGAGCTTGCTTATTAATATAGAGATTACTTTTTAAATGGAAAATTCCCACCATATTTTGGTATTTTGATAGCCGCAAGATAATAGCCTTTGGCTATGGTTATTATTAGTGGTTAGTTCCACTATTATTACTAACTAGTAAAGGTTTACTTATATAGTTTATTTTGCCTTTTTAATGAGTTTATTGAATAAGAATGAGTCTCAAACTAGTCAGTTATTTTGTCTTTCACCAGTGAATTTACTGGAGGGAGTATTGTTTTTAAGAAAATGAACAACAACAAGCTAATATTGGGCAAGTCAGTAGAAGAGACCTGGACTGAATATAAAAGCATTTTTGCCAGGACAAGGACTCTTCTCCTGACTCCGCAACTTAAATTCTAAGATAATTTGTAAAGCTATTAATTTTTCGTCACTCTCATATGAAGCTTAACATCCAATCATCGGCTTCCAGCCCATCCAAGTCCAATCCATCAGTGATGGACAATCAAAATTAGGCTTTTTCATTATAAATTACAACTACTGTGTGTGCTCGTTTATATTAATTGATCATGTGACTAAAAATAAATTAATCTTTGGGATCGTGTAGCAAAACATATCCTGGACAAATTAGGAATTTAAAAAAATAAATACTTAATATAGTATTAGATCACGATAAATTGGTACTGTTTATTCATACTGTACTTCCTAAAATTATAAATGGATAGTTAGCATTTTGAATACCGTAATAAGTTATTATTTCTCTTTGTAAAAATAATTATGTGTAGTTCGACAAATGGATAAAAAGTTTTGTAGATTGTACATCACCCTTTACACTTACTTACACAATATGTACTAGTCTCCCTGTGTAGTATCTTGTAGACAACAATGTTTTGTGTCTAAAGGTATTATGGTAATACATGTTGGTGTTCATAATTTTGTTACCACCATATTCTAGTTTTCCAATTGTACTTGCTTACTTCAAAACTGTTTCAACACTTGCGTAATGTGTCAAAAGTATTTGGATTAAAAATACAAATACGTTATTAATTTTACATTGAGAAGATATTGCAACTCTATAGTCATTCGATTCACTTTGTATCTGCATAATTCTAGAACGTCTTAGCAATTTTTTCTGAAAATGTTCAAAATATTATTTTTCTTATGTTTACAAGAAAAACAAAAGCCTTTTTTTACATTTTTTCTCTATTAGATCTTTAATTATCAATTTATTTATTTTGTTTCCAACCTAAAATTGTTTTTTCTGGAAAAGCTAAATTAAAATTATATTAGAGTGTTGTGAAATTCATCATACTTTTTATCTGTTTCAGAAAAATATTCCTCTTCCCAAGTTTCATAACTCGAAAAATGTTTAAATAAATCTAAATTTTGTTTTGAAATAACCCTTTCATAAACTTTATAAAGCATTTATGACTGTCATTGTGTATAACTTCATTCTTAAATTATAATAATTGACCATCTTGGTCGGAAAGCATTTTTACCACCCCACTTACATAAATAAAACCTGTCCTTGTGAAGATTTGTTAAATTGTTATCTATTGCAGAGACTGATCGGTTAAATACCCTAGTAGGAAAATCTACAAGATAGGTCAAATTGTGGCTATACAAAACATTCATTAATTTTGTTTATCTGTTGCCTTGTTTAAACCAAGTATTTATGTTGATGTCTCCAGCTAGGATCAATGTCAGATAGCATCAATACTTATATATATATATATATATATATATATATATATATATATATATATATAAACATTAAGAAGAAAAGCAGTGTAGTATTTTGGGAACAATGCTTAGTACTTCTAGGATTAATTAAACCCATTAAACTTCTCTTGGAAATTTCCTGGACTGAGGATCTCCCTGGTACAACTTAAGCAGACATTCTAAACAAGGTTGTGTGTTTATTTGCCAGGTGAAGGAGATTGGCAAGGGAGGATATTTTGGGGAGTTGGCACTCGTGACTCACAAGCCACGCGCTGCCTCTGCCTACGCTGTCGGAACCACCAAGCTGGCATGTGAGTACATATCAGCCAAGTAACATAGCATTCAGGCGTGTCTAGCAATAAAAAAATGTAGGTTTAAAAAATTGGGGAAAAGATATAAAAAATCCATTCCTAATATAATTGAAAACTTTAGTGGTAATTTGATATATTTTAGTATTCATAGTTTAAAAACGTCATCAAAAGAGAATCCATGTTTTAAAGTCATTTCTGCTTAACCCTTTGGGTGCCAAGAGCTGACTAGATCGGCATTTTATTACATCGTGAGAACTGCCAGCTGCCGATGTGATTGGCATCGCCTATCGTCGCGAGAAATGCCAGCTGCCGACGACATCAGCGCCTATCGTCTGCGCGAGAAATGCCAGCTGCCGACGACATCAGCGCCTATTGTCTGCGCGAGAAATGCCCGCTGCCGATCTAATCGGCACCTCGCAAATTATTTGTAGCTGACGCAAATTTAGCAGTAAACGTTTATACTTACACTCAAATTAAAGCTAAAGAGTTGCAGTATTTGATAAATATGCTTTGTTAAAAGAAAAACAAGCGATTCAATTACCTATAACACCATGATTGTTTAGGTTATACAGGCATTGGGCGACTGTATTAATCCAACCTGTATTGCAAACCAAATGATGTACATATGTAAATAGTAGATACTGTATTCAAGAAAGTTTTAATTGATTTCATATTTTTATCTTTGTGAATTCATTTTAGTTAAGTGTTTATCAATATTTCAAACTAGCCTTCCTCAAGAGTTTCTGAAATTTGTAAGTACAGTACAGGGTCAATCCATTAGAAGTGATCCAGAAAAAAAATAATTGGTTGCTTGACCATTTTTAAATAAAATGAAACTTTCCAGGTTGTTTCCCTTATATCTCAAGGCTTTGAAACCATATATAAAAAAATTTTATCTTTGTTGGTTTACCTTTGGCGGCCATTTTGGATGGGCTGCGCACGCCCATTTCTGTGATTGCAAGGGTTTACAAGAATGTTCATAACTAATTAAGTATTTGTCTTAGAAAGATGAAACAAAAACCATTTTGTTTATAATTTTACAATGTAAAAAAAAGGTTCAGTACATTATTTGCATATCTCTATTATTTCTGTAAGAAAATCTTAAGACAAATTCAACAACAAAATCGACTAAATTTCGCTTTTCGTAATTTTTTTTTAGGTATAAGGGCAGTAAAATACAATATTATTTATTTTTTTATTTAAAGATATATGTTAGTAGTTTTACCATAAATAATATGGACTGTGATATGCTAACCCTTTGGTTGTTATAAATTTTCAAAAAATGAATTTTTGGAAAAATTTGCGATTTTGGCTTTAAATAACTTTTATGGGGTTGGTGATAGAAATCTGAAATTTACCCAAAATGTAGGTCTAATGTATATGTAACAATAAAATAAAAAAAATTCTTGTGTATTTAACTTGGTAAAAAGTTATAACTTCTTAAAAATGTCGAAAAACTGTGTTAAAACGAAGATTTCTGCTGATGTTGTTTGCTGTAGAAGTGGTAGAAAAGATGTGATATTCTACTTTTATATTATAGTATAACATTTATGAATATATTTTTATAGTTTGTTTCAATAAAAAAAATCATCTTAATCATATCTTTTTTTAATTGACATTGTGGCGTTAATTGCTTTGAACTTTGAAAAATAGGAACTATTGATCTAACTATTTAAACTCAGTCAAAACTTTTCTGCTTTCATTACATTCCAGTTTGATTTTACCCTTGTGCCAGAAATAAATAGAAGCTAGTTAGTCATTTAAAAGTATAGAAATTTATTTTTACAATTTAAAAAAGCCGAAAGTTTAAACCTTTTGATAAAGGATAACCTTAAAGTTTATCACTTATTAACTTATAGGAGCTATCATAAGTACATTCCCATATCAGAAGGGATTTGCAGGTGTTACTTCACTTCTGAATCCATGGAATATGAAGATCATCCTGTTACAAGCAGTGTTCCCCTCTCGATTGAAAGAAATGACTCAATCGCTTGTGTCTACGACAATGAGTGGTGGTTAGGAGAGGTGTTGGATACAATTCATGAAAATGATGGTGTTGGTTCTTTTCTATCACCCTCCTGATCCCCGCACATAATTCAAAAAGTCTCAAGATGACAAAGTGTGGGTGCCGATCAGCAATGTTTAAAAGGAAATTAACTCCTTTAGAACTTACAACGGTAACTGGTCGTTCGCACACAATTGCTGAAGAATGTCAATGCTGTTAGTTAAACATGTATCATCAAAGTAGGGCCTAATCTATACTTATTTAATACGCTAAGGGTTTTTTTGTCTTGAGAACTCCTCCTACAATTTTCAACAGATTTTCAAGTTTTTGGTGTCGTTGGATAGGGCTTGGTCTGTAGTTGTTTCCGCAAAAAACTGATGAGAATCAAACTAAAAATGAAGGCGCTATCCACCATTTAAATCTCAAAATTTCCCATTTAAATAACATTGGGATTGAATAAAGCATTTTAACCATATGTTAATAATCAGCTGTAAATACGTGTTGTTTTGGTGATTAAAGATTTCCACAGTAGTGGATTGGCCGAATGTCGTTGATTTTCAGCTAAAAGTAACATTTGTATTGTATTAAAGTAAATTGCTCGATTTCGAGCAACACGTATACTAGTTCTTATGAATGTAAGTAGACCACTTTGTACAAATATGATTGATGTACTTGATCATGTACGAACCTACTTTCATTTTTATTATAATGTTTAAAGTTATCAAAAAGTTTAAACTTTCGGCTTGTTAAATTGTAAAAAAAATTCTGTGTTTTTAAGTGACTGACTAGCTTTTATTTATTTTTGGCCACAAGGGTAAAATCAAACTGGAATGTAATGAAAGCAGAATAAAGTTTTGACTGAGTTTAAATAGTTAGATCAATAGTTCCTATTTTTCAAAGTTCAAAGCAATTAACGCCAAAATGTCAATTAAAAAAAAATGATTAAGAGGATTTTTTTTATTGAAACAAACGATGAAAATATATTCATAAATGATATATTACAATATAAAAGTACAATATCAAATCTTTTCTACCACTTCTACAGCAAACAACATCAGCAGAAATCTTAGTTTTAACGCAGTTTTTCGACATTTTTAAGAAGTTATAACTTTTTACCAAGTTAAATACACAAGAATTTTTTTTATTTTATTGTTACTTATACATTAGACCTACATTTTGGGTAAATTTCAGATTTCTATCACCAACCCCATAAAAGTTATTTAAAGCCAAAATCGCAAATTTTTCCAAAAATTCATTTTTTGAAAATTTATAACAACTAAAGGGTTAGCATATCACAGTCCATATTATTTATGGTAAAACTACTAACATATATCTTTAAATAAAAAAATAAATAATATTGTATTTTACTGCCCTTATACCTAAAAAAAAATTACGAAAAGCGAAATTTAGTCGATTTTGTTGTTGAATTTGTCATAAGATTTTCTTATAGAAATAATAGAGATATGCAAATAATGTACTGAACCTTTTTTTTACATTGTAAAATTATAAACAAAATGGTTTTTGTTTCATCTTTCTAAGACAAATACTTAATTAGTTATGAACATTCTTGTAAACCCTTGCAATCACAGAAATGGGCGTGCGCAGCCCATCCAAAATGGCCGCCAAAGGTAAACGAACAAAGATAAAATTTTTTTATATATGGTTTCAAAGCCTTGAGATATAAGGGAAACAACCTGGAAAGTTTCATTTTATTTAAAAATGGTCAAGCAACATGCTCTGGATCACTTCTAATGGATTGACCCTACACTCTCGTTCATCGGAACTAATGTGGCGGACGGCCGGTTCGGATGTCAAAAAATTCCGATGAAGCGGAGTCCGTCGTGAGTCATCATTTCCACCCGTACGGTGACCTATCGTGATTGTATTCACTCTTGTTTTTAAGATAACACAAGAGATTTTATGAAAATAAGGCACTCAAACTTTGAACATGGTAACAATGAACCTACAGGAATAAAAACAACGCTGGAAATAAAGATCCAAAATCGTTATTCTCATATTCCATATTCATATTCCCCTCATATTCCAGCAGTCAACTGACTTCCACGTAACACAGGTGCAGTCGCGACGCGAGACAGACTGAATTACAGTTTGGGAAGCGGTCGAAACGGATGTTCACTTCCTGCCCCCCTCCTCTTTCTATTTTTGTGCAAATACTCCACGGCCTCGTAAATCACATCGATGTGTACAGATTATGGAAAACGCCTGATGACGTTTGATGTAAAATGTGATACTTCACTGTTGTACGGATAGAACGAATGGAAATTGAAGGTGCTAAAACGGAAAAATGATTTATTTCGTAAGAAAAAAAATAATGATATCAAGATTTTCAGTTCCGATGAAGCGGAGTTCCGATGTCGCCGAGTCCGATGAACGAGAGTGTACTGTACCGTAAAATACTTTTTTCATACTATGTTTGTTTGCTGAATTTTTATTTTTTACTTACTGTGTATTATATTTCAGTAAAAATATATAAATAAAACGTTTACAAAAATATTTACAATTAGGCCTAATATTTAAATAAAATATTGATTTGATAATTATTTTAGAGTGTAATTCAAAATAGTAGATTTTTGCTATATCACTACTTTTTCTTATATACTATTTATCGGCAAAAGTTGATGAAAATTTGTGCACTATGACAAGAAAACGTGCTAAATCCAATTATCATGTGGGTTTTTGAGTAAAGTGTAATTTTGACAAATGTTTACGGTTTAAAAATACATTATAACCTTTTTTTATAAAATTTTTTATTTATTTTTAGTTTTTTACTGAAAATATGAACCCGTATTCTTGTAATTATACATCTGTATTTAGAGCATATATTTACCTTAAAAACAAAAAAAAAATATAAGGTTCTAACTGTATTATTAGGGAAGTTATGGTTTTTAAAGAAAAACATTGTAAAATCACATGTTTTGGCCCTGGCAATTCCGGCTTGTCATATGGCTTTTAGGGCTGACAATTGAAGGTTACACACTGGTGAATTCAGCTGGCAGTTGTCACATAGAAAATAACAAAAGTGCTTGGCAGCCAAAGGGTTAAGTAACTGCTCGCTTATTTCTGGATTTTACTCCTCAAGATTAACATTGGGAATAATAGTTGTTGAAATTCAAATTTAAAATGCTGTTGATAGTGCGCAGAAGTATACAGTCAAACCTTACCATCATAATTCTTAATTTTCTTATTATTTATACTTCTTAATATTTATAAAAGACAAACAAAAGAGAATACATGTTATAAGTTAAGTTATTTTTATGAACACAACTGCTCCTTTATTTCTTGACCAACTTTAACTATTGAAGTGTCAAATCTTCTCAGTTTGTAATTTTGCTTAGTTTTAGATTTTTGATTTATTAATAAGCTGATAATTTGCCGACAGTCCTGGACGTGGAGGCATTTGAGCGTCTGCTTGGGCCTTGCATGGAGATAATGAAGCGCAACATCGACGACTATGAGAGCCAGTTGGAGAAGATCTTCGGCTCGAAGCACAACATCACCGACGTGCGATGAAACGTCGGCCCACCAGCGTAGACCCCTCACCGTCACGGACTTTCACCAAATTAGTGTCGTCATATCAGATCAGTCTAGTTATGTTGAACCATCAGTTTTCCGTTTATGCTACAGGCTGCCTCTAACGTAATGTTATGATGTAAACCCATAGGTGGGGAATATTTTTGGCTACCGAGCAATTTTTAAAGGCTTAATTTTTAGCTTCGCTTTAAGCGAATCCCTTTGACTGGTGGCAATAAGAAATTCATCTGTAAAATATTTAGGCCCTCACTCTCGTTTAAAAACGTGTTACCGGTATTGTATTATCGATATGTATTTACAAGGTTATTGTTGTTATTTATTATTAAATTTATTCAGTTTCTGTTAAATATGTTTTAGTTTATTTACTTTTAAGTTGTAAAATTATTGCTTGATTTATTAGTTTTATCACGTTTGCATATCCTTGTTAGACCATGGCTAAAAGAATTTTTTACCGGTTTATTTTAAAGCTTCAGTGAAACAATACAAGCTCAGGACAAAGGTTAGCGTTTTGTCCTTGTTTCTCTAGGTGCTAAGCAAGCGGAAGCTTGCAGTACAGAAGCCACCGTGTAGACGCGCTCTTCTGTAGCAAGCTCGCTTCTACGCTTGAGTTGTAGTAATTTATCTCCTAGGAGTACAAAAATCACTCAGTATTTCCCCGATCACCGAAACGATTTGTCGTTTTGTGGAAACAGTATTGTTATTGTAAGTGTGCAATCCCTGACGTTAAAGGACTATCATAATATAATTGTGTGGCAACTGTGAGAAGACATTATTTTGTTGTTCGATGATCAGTCATTTTACCGGCGTATTCTATCTAGCAATACATATGCATTTTTGCCATGAAAAGAACATTTATACTGTGTTTCTTTCTCCAGGCAATTTTGACGCCTGCCCCGTACAATAGTAATTTTCTATTGTTTATATTTGGTGTTTGTGGGTAATTGTCGTTTCCGAAAGATGTTTGCTGTCTTACTGTGTTAGTGAGGATCTGTTTATAGTTAACAATTTTAACAATCTCAAGTATTGCAGAGGATATAAAATTTGAAACAATTATGACGTTTTTGGGTATTTTACGTTAGGAATGACATAATCAGAATATGTTCATAACCATTGACTTTTTACCATGCCTCATGTACGACGCAATGTCTAAGAGGTAATTGTAACTTTGTTAATAGTAATAACTAATTAACTTGTAGGTTGCACGCTATAAACTTGTGATTTATAAACTCAAAAGTAATCTGCATTATGTTGCATCCATTCTTCAAGACAAATTAAACATTTGCTCTAGGGTTTAATTAGGAATAAATGAGGTGAAGAAGATTGCTTGGTTAGAATCATTGATGAAAATAGAAAGATGGGAAACCTCAAATCTAGTCATAATTATCACAAACCATTGTTATTAATGTTATATTTTATTAATTTGTTACAAAGTTGAAATATTTTATTGTCACAGAGGAGTGTTACTAGTGCAATTGCAGATAAATCCGTGAATTTTCACTTAAGTATTTCGATCCTCTTTTTATTGTACATTATCATATTATTGTGGTTTGTACATATTATACAGGTATAATTTCTATCATCAATTGTTGTGTTGATTTTATCTACTGACAAAGGTTGGGTTTGTAGTATGGTAGAACAATTTACATGTGTTAAATTTACGGTTTTTCATCAAAACTAAAACATGGACTTGACAATCATTTTCACACGCGTACCAGTGTCCTCTACTTAATATATTAAATATTGTTTTCAAAAAATATGTGCTTTTCATGTTTATTGTTTATTTTTCTTATACAGTCACCTGATGATAAAGAGTCACAAATTTCTTTTTTTATCTTCATTTTATAAGTTATTTTTTATTTGGAGACTTTAATCCTGTTAGATCATTTTAGTTAAGTAAAATGCAAAGTTCATCATGTTACTGGTTTTCATGCCCCTATGCAAATCCTTGCCTTGTGTTTAAGGCAAATATTTATGCGTGATGACTTTGTAAGTGGTTTGCACTTCAGTGATAGATCTTTTTTTAATGACAATATTTGCAAAGTGTTGAGGTGTTATAGCTGAACAGTATTAATTTTGAAGACTCAAAAGACATTTATTTAGTTGTGCACAAATATTGTATCAAAAATGTAAACACGAGTAATGCACAGAAAGCACAAAGATTGTTTAAGTAAGATGAAGTGTTTTAGAAGAGTAAAATGATAATATTAGGTCTCCCTTTCTAATTGTATATATTTATATAAAGGTTGTAACTGAAAGTGATAAAAGAGTGTGAGGGTAAACTTGATTGGTTTTGAATAAGCGTTGAATTGTTAGAAGAATCATTTTACTTCAGAATAGGCGAGATTTACTTCATACAAAAGTATTCAAACTATGAACAGTTTGATTCATTAATCAAATTATGAAACCATTTATTGTAACGCTACAAAAACATCATCTTGAAATTTAATTTTGATAAAAAAACCTTTCGCTTTACGTCTTCCTTGTATTTCTGTTTAACTGTGTATGACAGAGCTTTATTTAAACTTTCATATCTTAACAAACACTAGCCACAATGCGGACAAATGGGTAATTTTTATAGGATAATTTTCTGCGGGTCCAAACCATAGTTTGAGCCGTTTGTGAGAGTGAGTTTGTGTATTGTCGTGCAATTTGTGTAATCAAAATACATGTTAGGATAGTTCGTGTCTACAGTACCGGTACTTCCTTATTCTAAAAACATTGTGTTCAGCACGTTACCATTTGCATGTCTGTAAACCTCCTAATCGGACATGCCGTGTGAATCTTTTTTTTTTTTTAAATATGTGTCAGCAAATTAAAGTTCTTATTACTAATGATATTTATAAAAAAAAAAAAAATTAATAACATAAGCATGTTCCTTTGTGTAAGTAATCTTTCGATGAAGATATGTTTATAATTTGTTTAAATGGTTTCAGCGATAAAAACCGTTGTGAATTTAAAATGATAACATTCCATTTGACTTTGGAGTCATGTTATAAAAAGGTTAGTTAAATAATAAAATAGTATTTAAATTAATGAGCTTGTATATGGTATTTTCAATGTTTTATTGTATATAGTAAGAAAGTGTTAAATAATATAACAGCTGAAAGATATCGGTCATAAATAAGTTAACGGATTTCATAAATTTATGGTGATTCAAAATTGGTCAATATAGCTTTACATGGTGCTTACTCTTTTGATGACGGTTTACTCCAGTTTCAATTTTCATCAAATTATTGTTGGAGTTTTTCTTTTTATTCAGATCATTAAGTTTGAGCTAGCCCTGTGTCAGAATTACCTTAGCTTTATCAGTTTATTTTGAGTTGATAATCCTTAGTATTGTTGTTTATTAGTGTTTAAGAGTGATTTGTCGTTATCTCAGGATTGTTTGTACCATATGCAACGATCTATTTTGAGAGCTTGCGGATAAAGAGTTTTGTATAGTTTAAAGATTAGGTTCAGTAGATTTGTTTTGTTGGGAGTAGGATCGGTTGTGGTTTTATTTGGTATTATTCCCTAATTCCGTAACACAATGTTTTTTTGTCGTCGAGTTGTGCCATGATTTCAGATCTGTTGCGAGAATCGCGAGTATTTGCTTATTTATTGTATTTATCACATTAGAATTAAGTGTAGATTCATATTAGTTGTTAGGTCTTGGAAGCCTTTACTTACAGTACCTGTTTTACTCGGGTGGTCACCCCCTCCCCCCGTTGAACTGATTATTCATTCAAAACTTTTATATATTTCGGAAACCATTTGTTCCCTCATTTTGAGTCATTAAAATATTAAACTTTGATTTCAATGACTGTTCCCTGTCTTCCTTAAAATTGTATTTTCCCAACCTAAAAAAATCAAATTAAAGCTGAATATTAAAAACAATTGATTTTGCAATAAAACAGGAGATTATTTTTCTTTGTCGTATGTTAACAATTGATGATTGTAACTTTTGTAAATACCGACCGGGGCTAGACAGGCCACACTGCTTGTACCTCCACTACGCTTGAGCTGTTAAAGTAGGGGGAACGAATCCCGAGGCACACACGTGATTAGTTCCAGCAAAAAACAGAAATTCATTCGGTAAGGTATGAAAATAATTGTGCAATAAAACAGATGAAAACATGCTGGAACCTCCACCAATCAAGTGTCGTGTGGACTAGGTGTCTTCACTAGAAAACAGCACAGTCGAAACACATCACGTAGCGTAAATCATCAGTTGTAGTATTAATGTATATTATTTCACACGTCTCCTGTACAGAAAGATGCATAACTAAAGAGTAATAAAACGCTTGAAACATAATATGAGCATTTATTATTATTGCTTTTCCTCAAAATAAAACTATCAATCAAAACATCTTTATTCATAATATGCACATTGTACATGAATAGTGTCAGATGATTAAGAGTGATTCGTTGTTATCTCAGGATTGTTTGTACCATATGTAATGATCTATTTTGAGAGCTTGCGCATCACTTGAACATCAATCCCTGAATTTTAAATTGCAGACCTTGGTTAAGATAGGCCGGTATCAAGGCCGTAAACTGAACCCCCCCCCCCCCCCCCCCCGAAATTTTGACACAAATAAAAAAAACAAAAAAAATAATAATATATATGTATGTGTCTGTGGTACCGATAACTTTTAAGGAAACCTCAGATTTTTATGAAATTTGGTATGAAGGTGTAAGACCAGGTCTATTTTCATAAGTTCGCGAACCAGCATTGTCGGGTTATAGGAACAGTGTTGTATGGGTCATGGGATTTCAAAGGGGTCAAAAATGGGTTTTTGAAATTTTTGAACCTCAATTTTCAAAATTCATCAACTTTAACTGAAACCATTTAAAAAAGCTTAAAAAAAAAACAAACAATTTGGTATTTTGAATTTTTATCTTAGCTTAAAAGAAATTATTGATAGATTTTCTAACAACACCCCATGGCAGCAAACCTACATACTTGATCCTATGGTTTTTTTTATGGGGATGGTATGGGTGAGTCGGTGGCGTAGTGGTTAGCGCACCGGACTTCGGGACCATGGCAGCGATGTCGTGGGTTCGAATCCGCGTTCTGCCAGTGACTTTTATCAGTACCTTTCATCTTGTACTGTAGCGGCTCACCCCCTTACTTTGTCTAATACGTTCCACGCACAGATCAATAGTCTATGTGGACGGGGCAAAGTAAGGCAAAAAGAGGTCCGCCAACCTCTTTAAAAAAAAAAAAATCTGAAATTCAATTGGGAATTTGCTGAGTACGCAGGCCTGCTGCGACGGGGGTATTCATATACCGGGTGTCTCACGTAAGGTGTCTCAAATCGATTATAGATCAACAGGAAGTCCTACAATCTTGAAATAAAATTATTTCCCACTAAATTGACCCCAAGGAATAATTTAAAAATATTTTTAATGCTGTATAAATACAGGGTGTTCCAAAAACTGGGGGTCACAGGTTCGAATCTCGGAAATTTCAAATACAAGCATATGTCATATTATACATCATTAGAAAGGTCCATTTAATACAAACATTTCGGTGAAAACAGAATTTAATTATCTTTATTCGTTTCAAAATGGCATCCATTTTTGTAGCCAAAATCAAAATTTATGGAATACCCTGTAATTCTTTTATTATTTGTCAAAATGACTTCTAATTCAAAATACTTATTTGAAATAAGCTAAGCTTTACAATGATATGTCACAAGACCACATTTATTAAAAAAACTAAAATTTCCCAAATTTAATATTTTTGAAAATGTTTACATAAACAAAACTAAAAAATTTTAAATACAAACACATGTCATTTTGTACATCATATTAAAGCCCTCGTTAAACTGAGCAACTTCATAATTTACACTAATAGCGTATGATTTGCATGTTAATTAATCAGAACATGATAGTACGGCAGTCCTCCTTTCATTGTTGCCATACCATTAAATTAACATGCAAGTTATATGGGAAAATGACATTTTTACATTATTACTACAAAACCATAAGAGATACGCTATTAGTGTAAATTATTAAGTTGCTCAGTTTAACGAGGGCTTTAATATGATGTACAAAATGACATGTGTTTGTATTTAAAATTTTTGAGTTTTGTTTATGTAAACATTTTCAAAAACATTAAATTTTGGAAATTTTGGAAGTTTTTTAATAAATGTGGTCTTGTGACATATCATTGTAAAGCTTAGCTCATTTCTAATAACTATTTTGAATCAGAAGTCATTTATGACAAATATTTAAAGAATTACAGGGTATTCTGTAAATGTTGATTTTGGCTACAAAAATGGACGCCATTTTGAAACAAATAAAGATAACTGAATTCTGTTTTCACCAAAATGTTCGTATTAAATAGACCTATCTAATGATGTATAATATGACATATGTTTGTATTTGAAATTTCCGAGATTCGAACCTGTGACCCCCAGTTTTTGGAACACCCTGTATTTCTACAACGTGAAAAATATTTTAAAACTATTCCTTGGGGTCAATTTAGTGGGAAATGATTTTATTTAAAGATTGTAGGACTTACTGTTGATCTATAATAGATTTGAGACACCTTACGTGAGACACCCGGTATATATATATATATATATATATATATATATATATATATATATATATATATGAATATCTATTTTCATGAGTTCGCAAACTAGCATAATCGAGTTATAGGAACGGGGATTTATGGGGTTTCAAAGGGGTAAAAAATGGGTTTTTGGCATTTTTGGACCTTAATTTTTGAAATTCAACAATTTTAACTAATATTGTGTAAAAGATCTTAAAAAACAAACAATTTTGTATTTTTAATTTGGCTTAACAGGGTACAGAGAAAAGCTAAAAATAGGTTTCCCATGTCAATCTTATGGGAAATCAACAAAACCCTGTATCTCGTTTATTTATTTCAATAACTTAATAAAATTTGGTATGTACATTCACTAGGTAGGGTTTAACTGATATTTGCTTACAACCCATGTGGCGGCAAACCTACATTCTCACTCCATTGGGGTTTATGGGGAAAATTTAAAAGTGTTGAATATTGATACAATTTGATATTTACCTTACCTAACTATTACATTTTCTAACAAAACTAACATTTTATAACAACATCCCATGGCAGCAAATCTACATACTCATTTTTATGGTGCTTTTGGGGAAAATACAAAATCTCAAGATCCTTTGGGAATTCGCTGAGTACGCAGGTCTGCTGGGACGGGGTTTTTTGTTTTGCATTGTACTGAGTGCTACTATAATAAATACAGTTCACCTTTTTTATCATACTTTATATTGGTGATAAATTATAATTAAAAGTCCTACCTGGGCCTCAGACCAAAACATACTCTTCAAGGGGCCTCAGATGTGACAAAACATTAAAATATTCAAGGAAAAGGTAAGCTTACAGGTAAATTTTAGAACCAAGCGGCACAATGTAGTCACTGCTTAGTCGCACAGACTGCGCTGCAGCCGGTGTTGTGGTCGGCCCGGCCGTGGTTGAGTAGGGGGTGGAGGAAGGTAGCTTGTCCACTGCTTCCCTTCCGATCACAAAGGCTCAAAATTTGTTAATAATTCCACTATGTTCTTCATGAGTGTGTTATATTTTATGTTACTCCTGATATTTGATTGACAACAAAAAAATAAGTAAATAAAAACAATTAAAGATGTGGTCCCCTTTTCGTCTGTGGCCCGGGGCAATCTGCCCCATCTGCATTTCCCTCCCCCCATCTGCGTTCCCCCCCCCCCCCCCCCCCCCCCCCGCCTTTCGGGGGCAATGCTTTAATGGAGTTTTTGTCATTAACTGATCATTAGTGCCGGGAACATGATTGTACTAGTTGTAAGTTCACTAATTGTAGCCGAGAATACCTTGTGGTTACTCGGCTAGCAGGCAACAATTTCCACTTTTGTTAGACACTGGTAACTTTTTTTCTTACCAGCAGCCCAAACATACGGTTATAGTAAGTTACTGCCAACAAATCCCTACAAAGTATACAACCAGTAGGTAGCATTCATGTTTCCGGAATACAACCCATAAGTTATCTGCAAATGTGGAAACAAGAACAGCACTGTGAACTCAAAGTGGCATAGACAAGGCACTAGGCGATTTCCGTTGAGGGCCGGATTGTATCGCGAAAAAAAAGGATGAGTTCGATGATTCAATTGTTTTTTTAACATGTTGAGGTTTTGCAATTATACTTCAAAATGTAGATATTCTTAGGTTGTGTATCGTCACTAACAATGTTCAAAATATCGAGGTTATCCTGGCTAATCCTTCAATCAGAATCAGAAACTCTTTATTACAATTTCATAGAGAAATGTTCAGCGTCAATAATTTATAGAATAAGTTTTTTTTTTATGTCAGGTATGTAGTCTTCCACTTTTGAATTCTTCCATGGTGTAGAAGGGTCTTGTTGTCAGCCAGTCATCCAGTGCTGTTTTCAACTGCTTTCCCAAGAGATTCCTCATTTCTGCAGGTAAGAGGTTGAAAAGTTTTCTGCCAGCGTATGACGGTTTTCTCTTTAACAGACCAAGGTGGTGAACAGGTAGTGCGTAGTCTGTAGCATGCCGGGTGGGTAGTTGTGGTGGTCAGAAATTTGTGTTAAGTTCAGCCTATCAACATACAGTATTGTCTCCCGGATGTAAAGCACTCTTATGTATATCTCTTACTTTTGAAGGAGCATTATTTGATTCAGATTCTCTTGAGTTATTCCTCCTAAGAGTCAAGTCAAATCAAGTCAAAATTTCTTTATTCACAATTATATACAAATGTACATAGGAATAGTGTCAAATGCAAAACATTAATACTCTTAAAACTAAAATTACCTATTCGGTTAAGAATCAATTTTTTTTTTATATGACATATCTTTGTTGTGAACCATCCCCAATATGTTATTTTACCTATTTCTACGAAGGGAGGTGGAAAAACTCCTCTAATGAATATATGGCTGCACCTACTAAATACTCCTTCAACTGATTTTTAAATTTAATGGGATTAGCCTCATTTTTTATTTTATCAGGGATTTTTTCTAAAAACTTTTCTTTTCATAAAATTTTAAACGATAGTGAGTTTTCTTATAGGAATTTTTATTTCTGGTATTATAATTGTGACTATAATTAACAGTGTGACCAGTGTTATTTTGTTTTGAGATTAAAATTGAGTCCAAAATATACTGACCGTCAGAATATTTAACTCTTTAAAATGGTTTTTGGCCGATTCATCATATTTTAATTTAAGCATAATTCTGATTGCTCTTTTCTGCAATTTTAGTATGCTATCTAAGTTAGCTTTTTTTGTGGCTCCAAATAAACAAATACCAAACGAAATATGTGAATGAACAAAGGCATGATAGATGTTTTTTAACGTTGTTAAATTACATAAAAATGACATTTTTGAAAGGGCATATATTCCGGAGTTGATTTTTGTTAGTACTTTGTTAGTAGTACTCACATGCTCATTCCAGTCGAGATGTTGGTCAATTGTCAGACCCAGAAAATTTGTGCATGTTTTCTGCTCAATGAGCTGTGAGTCATACATTATAATTGGCTCAAAACAGTCTTTCTTTTGAGCTGTTTTAAATTTTATAAAATTTGTTTTTTTGTTATTTAGTATTAAATTTTTATTTAGCAAATTACTTCCCAAGTTTTCTAATTCAATAAATGCGGTTACTTCTATCTGATCTAATGTCGGAGATGATATCATTAGATTAGAATCATCTGCATAGAGGCATAGTTGACTGCTTGGTTTACAGGCCAGCGCATCATCCATGTCCTTTAGATAACATAGAAAGAGCAAAGGCCCTAATATTGAACCTTGTGGGACACCCAATTTCACTGTTTTTATTTCTGATGCTATTTTAACAATTTTATTATTTACTATCTGTGTTATTTCAACGTACTGTGTCCTGTTTGAAAGGTAAGATTCAAGCCAATTTAGTGAATTTCCTGTAACACCGAGATGTTTTAATTTTTCTAAAAGTAAAGGATGACTCACACAGTCAAAGGCTTTTGATAAATCCATAAATATGCCAATAGTGTTATGACCTCCATCAATAGACTCGATGATGGATTCTAGAAAAGAAACAGCTGCAGTAGTAACCGATCTTCCTGCTCTAAATCCGTATTGAATTTGGTCTATTAAGTTAAATTGTTCAAGGTATTCACTCAGCTGTGACTGGACTAATTTTTCATATACTTTTGAAAGTGTTGGCAGTATAGACACAGGTCGATAGCTAGAAACATTATTTACATCATCTTTTTTATGCACTGGAACAATTTTTGCCTTTTTTAACTGATCTGGAAATAATCCAGAGATGAAGGAAGAATTTATCAGGTGAGCCAAAATCCTGCTTATGTCAGATTTGATGTTCTCAAGGAGTGTGACTGGCATCTCATCATAGCCACTTGAATTTTTATTTTTTAACAATTTAATTGCATTTTCCACCTCCTTCTCATCAACAGATCTTAAATTAAACTTAGGTTTAAATAACAAATTGTCATTAAATTTATTCTCACAATCTGTGCTCTGTAAATTCTTTTGTACCTTAGGGTCGATATCTCCAGCCATATTTATAAAATAATCATTAAACAAATTTGATATAGTGACAGGATCATAAATAGTTTGCCCATTAACCTTTAATGTGATATTATCATTTTTTTTTATTTTTTCTGCCAACTTCAGAATTTATTATATTCCAACAAGTCTTTTGAACATTTACCGATTCAACTAAGATAAGACAACTATGCCATATCGGATGAGCTATTCAAAAAGTGCAAAGTAAGTTGTTTTTACTGTCTCTGAGTCAGCAATAGCTTTTATTCGTTTTAAAATATACTGGCTTGTGTTCAATTTTTCGTACAGGACATCAACATGCTTTGTCCATGTTTTTCATCTATAGTGACTCCAAGGAACTTGGCCTCAAGCTTCATGTCAACATCTGGCAGAACTGGTACTAAGTCTCGCTTCCTACCGAAAGCTAGCTGGTTTGTCTTGGTCATGTTGACCACTAGATCATTTGTGTGACAGTACTCTGATAAGCCGTGTGTAATGCTATGTAGAATGATACAGCAAGCTAATCAGTGGAAGTTCCTGTGGAGATGAAGGTAGTATCGTCTGCATACATTTGAGTATTACAGAGCCCTTCCAGATGTTTAGGCATGCCATTTGTAAACAGGATGAACATTACAGGGCCTAGAACGGACCCCTGTGGTACGCCTCTGTTTACAGTTAGTGGAGTAGATCATGCAGTGTGATCCAACTCTTTATCTTTGTGTTTTATTTCAACCAGATGACTCCGTTGTTCAATGTCTGAACTGTTTTTATACTGACTATTAAGAGTTAATATTTTGTCGGCTATGTCAGCAAAGAAATGGTTGAAATGCTCTGCTATTTCATATGGATTTTATTTCATAAGTCACCTAAGTCACCGTAAATGACGGATATTAGTTAGTGGTCACGGAAGTCATAGAAAAGTCACTTATTTTTCCTTAAAATGAAAAAATCACAGTTTTTTTTGTATAAATTGAAAAAATAATGCGATTGTGAGCAAAAGTTTTGCAACTTTAGCAATGTCCCCCCATAATTTTTCTAAATTGACCAAGCAAAAGTCACAGATTTTTGACATTTTTCACCCCCAAAAGACACTAATTTTTGTATCTATTTGGCAGTAAACAAATCCTGTTAAAAAAAATGATAAAAAATGTGAAGACCCCATTTGAAAAATCTAAAACGGCCTCCTAATTAAATTCAAGCCTTTCTGTATTTATTATTTGTGCTCCGAATTTTATATCTCTATCATCAAATTCACAATCCTTCCAATAAATACCACATATCATCCTGACTACACGATATGAACAGTGTTTGTACAAATTCAAACTTTTATTACAGTATAAGAAAGTCAACAAAATATTCTCCAAACTAAGTGGTATAATTTGTTCTGTTAAATATACGCAATTCATGCTTTACTAATACTGTACAAACTGTGATTTGTAATATATACCTAATATCTGCCTAATCCAATAATTTGCTTAACCGAAAAGGGTCCTGTCCCAATTGTTCGGATTAGTTGAACTCAATATTTGTTATTCAATGTATGGTCAAATTATGCTGTTTTTTTTCAATTTCTCATTTATTTTAGGAAACTCATTAAAAAGTTGGAATTTGGATATGACATACTTGGAATTTTCAACCGATTTTCTAACCCATTAAATTATTATTGTTGTTACTGTAGTTACCAAAGTTGGCAATCATATTTACGAATAATTTTATTTATTTAAATGCACTAGAGATCGCCTCCTGATCGAAATTCGATCAAAATTTCAGTTCATCTGGACCCAAGAAGCTTAAAAACATTTTAGTACTAAAACATCTGTTTTCTTCCTAATTTTCTTGCAGTTGTTTTTACAACAGCTGTCTAATGATTCATTCAATTCTCCTTTCTTCATAAGATTAACATTGGCACTTTGAAAGCCTGTAGGGCATAGCTCTGTAGTCTGATGTGAATTAGAATGTGATTATGCTCATCTACAGGACTATACCTTTCTAACGGTATGCGCGGATTTCTCCTACGATGTACACGAGCTGAGAAAAAAAGAGGAAATGAAACATGCTTGCGTATTAATATATAGATTTCAAAATGTGAACTTAACAAGTTGAAGAGTCTTGTTAATTATTAATTAATTAATTATCGTATGGCTTTTACTGGAGGGAGATCAACAATTAACTGATAGTTCTCCTCGCCTGAAATGTCTGCACTTTTGGTTTTCTATGCAGGAGGACCAACGGCTTAACGTGACTTCCGAACCACGGGAGCGGCCTAACGATCTTTTTGTACCCGAGCCTGGAGTTGAACCCGGGCCCGCTGGGTGATAACCCAGAGCTCTACCACTGAGCTACGGCCGCTGCCTAATTGTTAATTATTGAATTAGTTATACGGTTGGAAACCCTGTATTTTTCTCATGTTTGTGAATCTAGAAGATTTGATTGTTTAAAAGGGGTTTTAAGGTTGATTCAAGAAGGAAAAATAGCTCTTAAAACATTTTTCACCCATCATACTGGTTTAGACTGTTTAAAGGATTAATTTAAAAAAGTTTAATAAAGTAGTACTTTGGTTTGTTTGTGTAAGTGATTGTCAAAAATATAGATTCCTATGTTAATCCTTTTTGAAAATTTAAAATCCCCAATTTAATGAATAGCATAACTTGATCAAACTTGGTGTATCCCCCACTTCTACAAACCTTAGGAACCCTTGGCTTGTAATTTATGGAGAATAAAAAATCTAATTATTAAACTTGTTAGGTATGTGGGTCTGTTATAGGCGAATACCTTAACTCTTTATAAGTTTTATTTTTTTACAAATAAACTTGGAGAGAGGGAGGAGGAAGGTGACCTTGGGATGATAAAGGGAGAGCAAGAGACTGATAACAAACAGTTGTTAGCCATGAGGGTCACGGTGTGGAGGTGTGTGCAGTCTGTGGTCAAAACTGAAAAACATCGTGCTTTCTCCAGTTCTCACCTTCACCTTCGTTTAAGGTACAGATAGCAATAGTTTATCTGTATTGATATCAGAACTGATTGATCAGTATTTAACAACGTTGTTAACTTTGGTGATTTAATATGCTATGGTCCTCCATTGATTGAATTTTTATGTAAAATGTCTGATTTCTACTTTATTTTGTTTAGTTCTAAGAACTTCTTAAGCCATGTTCACACTGGCCGAACATTTGTGGCGAACACAAATAATCAACAAACATTTCTAATATATCCACATCCATAAAATAATATATTACTGCGTCCATTTCTAATATATTCAGATTCAGATTCAGATTCAAAACACTTTATTCAAAAGTACATACATAATGTTTGTACATGAATGGCATCAGATTGCACATAGTTTTACTAAGTACAATGAAACTTAGGTCTAAGAAGCTTGAGCTGGTTAAATGAGGTCATCTTAGAAAAAAAAGAAATATATATATATATATATATATATATATATATATATATATAAAACAATAATAATGATAAAAATTCAAATTCTAAAATATAAAACATGTTTGAGAATGGCATCCAAATATACTTTTATTGAACAGAAAAAAATTCTTCCAAGGAATAAACAGGATTATTAATTAGAAAGTTATTTAATTTTCTACGAAACAGTTTTTGGTCATTTATAATTTTTATTTCCTGCGGTAAGCTATTATAAAATTTAATTCCTGCATAAGAGGGTTGTTTAGTAAATAAACTAGTTCTATGAGGCTCAAGAACAAAGTTGTTTCTATTTCTTGTATTATAAGTGTGTATATCTTCTAATTTTAAATTGTCCTTTCCATTACATTTTACATAAATTATTGTTTGGAAGATATATAGACTAAATACTGTAAAAAGTTTCAATTCTATAAATTTATTTCTACACGATTCATTAGGTGTCATTTTTAACATGGCTCTAATTGCCTTTTTTTGCATAACCAAAATTTTGTTGAGGTTGTTTTGTGAAGTTCCTCCGTATAAGATTAGGCCAAACTGGATATGCGAATGGACATGTGCATAATAGAGAATGAGTAGGGTACTAAGTTCACAGTAATACGACATTTTTCTTATTGCGTACACTCCAGAGCTCACCTTTGCACATACATGATCAACATGGTTGTTCCATGTTAGCTGTTCATCAATTATTAACCCCAAGAAAGTAGAACTATTTTTTCTTTCAATAATACTATTTTCAACAGTTATTGTAAAATTGCTTTCGTCTATTTCGTTTGAATAAGTGTTCTTAAGATCAAATATGATGTAATTTGTTTTGTTTGCATTTAATAATAAATTTTTGCTCTGAAGAAAATCTACTGTGACTCTTAAAAGTTGTTCGGAGAAGTGATTTAGAGTTAAAAAATTTTCCTCTGAAAGTTTTAGAGTTGAGTCATCAGCATACAGAAAAACCTGATTGTTGGTGTTAATCTGGGAAAGTTTTTTACTAAGTCCTCTAAAATAACAGATGAACAGGAGTGGCCCTAATATCGATCCTTGTGGCACAGAGTACTTAAGTTCTTTTAAACTTGATTTATAATTCATTATGGTGCCATTCTCAGTACATGTTAACTCAACATACTGCTTTCTTCCCCTAATAAAAGACTCTAACCACATGAGAGGTAAGCCATTTATTCCACAATTCTGCAGCTCTCTGATAAGTTTACCGTGACATACCCTATCGAACGCCTTAGTCAGATCCATGAGTACTGCAATTACTTTTTTCTTTTTATCAATATCTTTTATTACACTTTCTATAAAATTTGTAGCTGCTGTTATGACAGATCTACCACGTCTGAAACCGTGTTGTTCATCTTCTAAAACTTTGTTGTTTTCAAAAAATTCAGTAAGTCTATAATACATGCATTTCTCAAAAATTTTCGATAGTGTTGGCTGGATAGAAATTGGCCGGTAATTTACCGTTTCTTTTGGATCTCCTTTTTTATATATTGGAATTACTTTTGATATTTTAAGTTGTTGTGGAAACACTCCTAAAATAAATGATGCATTTATTACATGAACTAAGGGTTTTGTTAAAAATTTTGAGGCTGATTTTATTACATTTACTGGCACCTCGTCATATCCACTTGACTTTTTATTTTTCAAATTACTAATTAATTTTGAAATTTCTTCTTCATTTACTGGTTTGTTGTAAAATTTTGGCAAAATCGGATTACATATGCTATCTGTTCCTTGGTAATCAATTGGTGTGGAATCTACCATGTTTATGTAATAGTTGTTAAAAACATCTGCTACTTTTTTAGGATTGGATTCTATACTACCATTATTCTTAAGTTTAATTTTTTTGTAAGCACATTTCTTACTTTTGGGAAGATCTTTGTTAATAATCTCCCATGTAGTCTTTGATTTATTTTGTGATTTATTCAATAAATTTGAGTAGTATTTCTTCTTAGCATTATTAATTTTCTTTTTATAATTCATTTTTTCTTTTTTGTACGATTTTTTTAAGAAAAGACTTTTTTTGTTCCTAAGTTCTTGATTTAGACTAATGAGATTTTCTTTTTCTTTTTTTATGATATCAGTCATCCATTCCAATTTATGATTTTTTCCCCTGTATCTAGATTTTACTTTTGGGAATGACAAATCAAAATAGTACATAAATGTGTTGTAGAAAGTATCAAATTTATCTTTACAGGAGGATGAAAAGAGCTCATACCAATTTTCTTTTTCTAAGTATTTTTTGAAAGTTTTTAAATTTTGTTGACAAAATCTCCGTTTATACAATGTTAATTTTTGAGCCTGCTTAATTTTACTTTTTGACTTTAGCAATATTTCTAATAGGATTCCATCATGGTCTGACAGGGCTGTTATCAAAGAGCTGCTCTTACAGTAGCTATGAGGAATGTTGGTTAAAAAATTATCTATGGCGGTAGCTGAGCTTATTGTAACTCTGGTTGGCACATCAATTAAATATCTCAAGCCGTAGCTAGTGAGAAGGTTGATAAAGTTTTTTGTGTGATTATCATTACTTAAGACATTAACATTAAAATCTCCTGCCAAAACTATATTGTCGTTGATTTTTAAAAGAATAGAAATTAATTCATCTAGTTTTTCTAGAAAAATGGTATTAAATTGTTTTTTAGGCGATCTATAAAATCCGCATATTAATAACTTATTTAAATTCACTGTAATTTCAGTTACACAACACTCAAATACTTTTTCTAGGCAAAGCGCATTTATGTCAGGCCGATTTACTGCTTTATGCTTTAAACCTTCTTTTGCATAGATTAGAACTCCACCTCCCGGAGTCTTTTCTCTTGCATAATATGTAACCATATCGTAATTATTTAAATTAGTTTGTTTAATATTATTTTGTACATATTTGTGTTCTGTTATAATTACTACTGTAGGATTTATTTCTTCCAAAGTTATTAATAAAGGGTCAATTCTGGATTCTAAGTGCTCAATATTTTGGTGAAAAATACTTAGTATTTCACTCTTATTTTCCTTATTTACATGAGAGGATGTGCCAATAGAGTTACAATTTACAACAAGTTTTTTGAATGGTTTGAATCACTTAACCTAGAAATATCAGTCATTGAGATGTCTTCTATACAGTCCAAGTCTTGTGTGCTAGCTGTTTCACGAGGTGTCAGAGTTGTGTTTTCAAGTAGATTTACCTCATCAATTTTATCCTCTTGTGCCTCTTCATTCTTTTCTTGTGTCGCTGGTTGAACTTCACAATTAGACTGTTCTGTTTTCTCTGATTCTTCAGTTTGCTGGACTCCAGATGTTGGTGTAACTGAGGGCATTTCATGATTAGGGGATGAGAAAGCAACGGTTTTAGTGTCACATATTTTTTTACTCTGAAGCTCTATTTCCTCTTTCAGTGACTTTAAAAACTCTTCATGAGAGAGGCCATTTCGTAGAACTCTGTGTGACTCTTGTTTGTACGACACAATGCATATAGTAGAGTTTGTAGTTTTTTGGAAATCAACAATATTTTCTGAGAATTTTTTGAGTTCTATGTGATCCCTCACACAACCCATTGGTGAGCACAATAGTGTTTTTAGATTTGTGTGAAGGAAGTGTTTTGTCAGTTGTTTAAAGGCACTGTCGTAGTTTTCAACTGTTGGTTTGCCATAGTAATTTGATTTAGTCACAAGACTATATATTGTAGCCCCATTGTTGACCTTTTGGCATGTTAGTTTTCCATCAACGTAGTCCAAGTATTCAGGCCTCCCAAATGTGCGTCTAAAGGTAACAGCAACCCCAGCCGACATGTGCCTCTGGTGGTCAAAATCCGCTGAGATAGTATGTGCAAGTCCCACTGATTGATCATGTTTGAAAGTGTCAATAATTTCCTTCATGTCAACATCCACAACATTTATTTCATTTGGGCGCAGGTTGAATTTTGAAGAACTGACTTTATTATTTTTAGTTTCAATTCCCTCCTTTATATTATTCTTTTTTACCAGCAGTTTTGCTATAGTAATAGCAACTTTGTTTTTCCCCCTTTTATTTAGGTGCAGGCCATGCTGGGTGAAACAATGTCTCGGAAGTAGATGTAGAGGGAGGGTGACAATGTTTTGATGATTATCAATAATCTTCTCTAATTCTGCATTAAAAGCTAGAATATCTAAATCAAGCTCAGGCATGTCATATCTAAGTGGTAGGGTAGCTATTATAACATTAGTGTGTTGGGTTATTTTAATAAGTTCCTTTACGTCATTAACCATTTTTTCCTTATCCATTGTTACTGAGTTATTTGCCCCACCTATGACTAAAAGGTGGTCATCTTTTTTCAGACCCTCAGTGATTTGTTTTGAATCTTTGACAATTTTATTCAGTTTTGCCCCAGGTTTTATAACAGAGCAGACATTTGTTGTGGTTCTTTGTTGTACTAAATCTCCAAGAAACCTACCATGACTATCGGCTAGGATTAACAATTCATTTTTTGCTGTTTTTTTAGTTTTAGTCTTATTAGAGAGATTTGAACTTGCCATTTTACAGTTGATTTTTTTACTACCTGTAGTACTTGTTTTAGTTTCACTGCTATTTTGATGATTTTCCTGTAGTAATTCAAAACGGTTTTGGCTTAAAAAAGTTGGTTGTGATGATTGGATATTTCTATGTGTGGAAGTGCTACCCACTGTTCTCCAGGGCGATTCAAGGCAATGATTTTCAAGCAGATTTTTTTACTCTAATTTATTTTATTAAGAATAAAGATAAACTTTTGTTGTAAACAAAGTCAAAATATTAAATCAGATATTGGCTGCCAAGTAATAGTGTAGAGCATAACTGATAGCCGGTGTCCAGAGGTCAAAACAAAGATAAGCCAGGCCAGGTATCCTTGTCTCTGTCAATGAATGCTACGAGGGGGGGGGGGCAGGTAGAAGTCCAATGTAGCAGGAAATATACTGCTCTTGTCAAAAGTCAGTCATTCTCTTCCTTTTACAGTTTTAACACTCAGTAATTAACATTTACAGTTTACTGTGTTCCTGTTTTTAAGTTATGCAAAAAGTGATAAAAACTATTGTCAGTCTAAATTTAGGTCCAACTGTTGTTACCAATATGCAAATTATAAGGATTTTGTTGTGATGACAAACATGTGGTTTTCAGCAGCAATTTGGTGAGTTATTAATTTTTAATGTTTTTGTTAATTGAGCTCTGTACAAAACTAAGTTTACACTTTCAGTCTATAAAAACTTACTTTTAGAGTCATTCACCAATAATTTGGAATAATATCACTTTAAATAAACTTATATTTCCATTAAAAGCTATTGAAGAAATTAAAACATCACTTCACACTTGACTACTACTTGACTACTTTATATTTTACTGATAATATGATTTACACTGGAAATAAATATCAACAAACAAAGAAATGTTTGGCAGAGTACTGTCCGGCGAACAAGTTCGTCCAGTGTGGACGCAGCTTTAGATTTTCTTTTTTTGCAATTTTTAGCTTAAAGTCAACAAATTTTTTTAATTTTATTTAACAGATTCATTACATATTCTGACTTCAAAGCATACAGATAATGTCACAGTTCTTAAAATAAAGTATGATGTTTTAATAATGCTTTCTCCCAATTGTTAAAAATATAAATAGCTATCTTTAGGTATGTGAGGAGGACTAAGTACTATAACAATTAAAAAAAAACATTTAGACAAAAAAACATGTACTTCCTGCTGTAGGTCATAAAAGACTTAGCTATGAGTGTGTAGTAATAAATTATTATGAATTAATGTTATAGTCGGGGGCAATAGAACAGGCGGGTGAAGGTCAAACTAATTAACATGTAGTTAAATGAGCAAAAATCAGCTGGCTTATTAAAATACTTGACCTTGACACGCCTGTTCTATTGCCCCCAAGTATAGTATGGTATATTAACACCTTGAGTGTGGGGTACGTTAATTAACTTAGTGACACAGTGGCGTGGGTGGCAGCCTACGTAGCACTCCTGCCCAAAACATAATGGTTCAGTATGGGCTTAACCATTGCCGGGAGAGGTTGATTTGCTCACCGCTTGTTGTGCCAGTCTATATGTTGACTTCGGCGTAGTTCGTTTCCTGGTCCGCCATTTTTTAAGGAGTGGGGAGAGCAGCTTTGCATACAGCGGTCTGCATAATATTACGTAGCACTCCCGTATTATGTAACATTGGTTTATTCGTTTAGTGTGGGCTTTAGCCACAGCCGGGAGAACTTATATTGCTTGCCGTTAATTGGTGCAGTCCATGTGCTTGGTTCGCGGATGATCATTTGCCGGTCCCCCCTCGGCGCGCAGTGTACGAAGTGATTGTGTTCACAGTGTTTACAATTGTTGTTTTTGGTATTGTTTGTGCAATGAAGCAGGGTAATGATGGCGAATTGTTGGGGAATTTGTATTCTAATGATGAAAATGACTTTGACGAGAGTTCTGACAGTTATAAGTGACAATCGCCGGCACCACCGGCGGACTACGTTAATTTATGTACCGGAAATGACATCATGAAATTTGACAGAAAATAGACGCCTAGACAACTTCTGACAACTTTTTAGCAACATACTAGTGTTCACCTAGTAATTAAACAAAAAATATATTTCTGCAATTTTGGTGCGCAATTATATGGACTAGAGATCGCCTCCTGATCGAAATTCGATCAAAATTTCAGTTGATCTGGACCCAAGAAGTTTAAAACATTTTATAACTGAAACATCTGTTCTTCCTGCTATTCTATCAGTTGTTTTTACAACAGCTGTTTAATGATCCACTCAATTCTCCTTCCTCCATAAGATTAAGATTGTAACTTTGAAAACTTGTGGGGCGTAGCCCTGGAGTCCGAAATGAATTAGAATGGAATTCTGCTCATCTACAGGACTATACCTTTCTAACGGTATGTGCGGATTTCTCCTACGATGCACACGAGCTGAGAAAAAAGGAGGAAACGAAACATGCTTGCCTATTAATATATAGATTTTCAGCACTCAACATGTTAGGAAATAAAAATCAGCTCAGGTTGAGTGAAAAATCATCATAATGTAGCTAGATGAAAATTCTCCTGCATCTTCTCAAAGTATTTACTGTAGTACATTTATGTTGCAGTGTTGAGTTAGATAACTATTGCAAACCAAAATTTTGACCATATTTGTATTTTTCTTCTCTAACCACCAAGTATGATGTAAATATTATGTTTGAAATACCACCACAATCTATCTTCTTATTTCTATAAGGGTTTCGTCAATTACGTCCCTTTTTCTCTTGACCTATTGGACCGATTTTAGCGAATTTCCCATAGGGAATAAGCTATTACCGTAGGTCTCATGGTAAGACCTAAGCCCGGGACCATGTTACTTTTTTGTTTTTAGGTGCCCAGAGACCAAAAATAATAGTCATTAAAATTTATGTATATATATATATATATATATATATATATATATATATATATATATATATATATATATATATATATATATACAGTATGTATTTGTATATATGTATGTGTCCCTAGACACGATAACTCTCGTGAAAATGGTCCCAGGGGCGTACCCAGGGGGGGGGGGATATCGGGATATATCCCCCCCCGAAATTCTGAAGGGGATATTTAATTTGTTTTATTTAAAATTTTCAAGTAAAACCTTATATAATTTATTTTTCAATGTAAACATTTTTCTACTCTTAAACTTGAATGGTTTTAATATTAATATGTTCATAATTTAAGTTTCAAATGGGATGCTAAATAGGGAGTAGTGGTAGCGGGATCAACTCAAAGGGACAACTATGCGACCAACAGCCCCGAGGAGTATTACCGGTGCGGCGTTTTCATTCCCTTCCTCGACCATTTCCTTAGTGAAATGACGCAGAGATTTTTTAAGCATCGGGATGTTCTTCAAAAAATATCCCGCCTCTTTGCCGCAGAATTTAATTAAATCTGAGAATACAGACATAGATCTCTGTTCAACAACATTGGCCAAACAGTGGCCATCAATCATCTCCGACCCAGCCGAGTTTTCCGCCGAATCGGCGATGTGGAGGAGAGTGATGAAAGAAATGGGAAAGGAGAAGCTCCCCACTGTATTCCTGACAGGCTTGGATCATTGCAACGAAATGTTGTTCCCAACATTGTATACCATGCTTAAGGTATTACTTAATTACTTAGGTTAATTACTTAATTATGCTCTGAATTAATACATTACAATATCAATGTTTTTACTAGGCCAGTCAGTTTTTAAAGTAGTGGTTAAGTGTTAAATACTTCATGTTTAAATTTTTTTTTATGTTTATCAAGAAAGCCATTGAGTCAGTATCACGTCTGGTATACATTAAATAATTTTTTATTCTTTCCGTGCCTATTTAAAAGTTTTGTTATAACTGTAAAGTTGGCTTACAAACATTTCTACTACGATTTTTACAACTATTGAAGTAATAAATAATCTTTTGTAATGATTACCATACAAAATATAAGTTTACAAATAAATAACTCTTAGTAAGACTTGTTGTGGTTTATCTGTGATTTATTAATTTTAAGATGAGCGTCACGTTGCCCATCACAACGGCGACAGCAGAGCGATCATTCTCCACTTTGCGTCGTCTGAAATCATTCCTGCGCAATTCGACGTTTTAAACTAGGTTAAATGGTCTAGCCCACCTCTCTATTCACATAGACATTAATGTTTTACCTGAAGAAGTCTTGGACGTCATAGCTAAGAAGCCAAGAAGACTCGATATTTTGTTAAATTAAGTGCCATATGCTGGTGTAAGAGGGTATGTAATTATTGTAACTTGTATATAATTGCGGTGTAGGTTGTATACAACTATATAAATTTTTCCATGTGTATAAAAGTCTATCCTGGTATTAAAATTAAAGTTTTAATAGCTTATAATATATAAGTTTATATATAAGTTAAGCTTATAATAAGTTATATATATATATATATATATATAACTTATTATATATATATATATATATACACATACATATACAATATCTTCATGGAATTATGAACTGATAATATCCCCCCCCCCCCCCGAAAAAAAATCCTGGGTACGCCACTGAATGGTCCAATCGAGACCAAATTTGGTAGAGATGTGTAATCCTACATTTATTCGGATGAATTAGTAAACCAGACATATCGACCTACTGGAAGGGGTAGTTTTTGGGGGTTTTGTACCCCAGAAATGTTTTTTTTTTTTCAATTTCATGTGTAAAAACTTTAAAAAATTTAAAATTTTTATTTTAACCATTGGATTTAGCTCAAAAAAACACACAATTTAGTATTTTGAAGCTTTGCTCTATCTCCATCAATGTATTCGGTTCTGTCATTGACTATGTACACTACCGTGAATAGACCTCTCATCCAATGCATTTAGTTTGAGGCAAAAATTTGGAAGTTTCGTGTACGCCGCCACCAGAGTCGCTGCCATCGGTGTTGTTATTATTTAGGTGAATTTACAGTGCTGCAAAAACATTTCATCACGACATAAACAAAAACCTCCATTATAAAATGTTTAATCCTTGATTGAGAAGAGTGGTAGCACTGACTTGCCTATCATATGACTCTTGTACTTCCATGTACGCCCGCACAAGATCACACCACCGTCAATATGTTTCAAACATGCCTTTGCTATGAGAAGTCTACTTACGGTAGTGTACATAGTCAATGGTTCTGTATACATTGCCATTGGATACCGAGATATTAAAAAGTCTAAAGGCAGTACATTGTATTTTGGGGCTCCAATGTTAATCTTATGGAGAATTGGGATATGTTAATATTTATTTCTCTTATTAACCAATATTTTTCGATGAAACTTGGAATTCACCTTCATTTAGTTGAGATTCATCCATTTATGGTAAAAAAATCTTGGTTTTTGTGCTTATCATGGCAGCAAACCTGCATACTCTTTTCCCATGTTAATCTTATCGAGAATAGGCAAACTCCTTTAGCAATGGACAGATATTGATGAAACTTAGTACATGGCTTCAAATGGTCGAAATAAATTTTTTTATGCTAAAAACCTATTTTTAGTGTTCCCCAATACCTGCATACTCTTTCCCTATATTTATCATAAGGAGAATACATAATAAGGACATTTATTTCCCTATTTATGAGCATGTGATGATATTTGGTTTACAAGTATATATGGTCAAAATTAATATTACTAATTTGGAAATTCGCTGAGTACGCAGGTCTGCTGCGACGGGGGGTATTTAAGATTGAGGTGTAATTTTAAAGCTTAAGATATAGCGCATGGACGAATCGTAATTAAAAAGGTCATATCGTTTCGGGCTTCGCCCCCCTTGCCTTTGATTTATTTCTAGAGGGCGCTTTAAAATGTTGACCAACTTTCATTGTACGATGTTTATAAATGTAAATTAACAGCTGATTATTTTCAGACGAATTCATGCTATTCTGACCATAAAGTGTTTACAGATCTTCCCATTCATCGTAACTCTATACGTCCTTCCTCATCATTACTAGATAACATTCCCATCAATCAAAGAGGCTTTAGGGGAGAAACAATAACCTAGAGATACGGCTTACGTCAGGGGGCTCGTCGATATCAGCGGTTGAATGAACCGGGATATTGGGTATTTTGTTTTCGTTGTGTTCAAGATAACAGGTACTTCACCTGTAGGCGTAAATATTTGCGTCTACTAGATTGGACCTTGCTTATCAACTTTTTGTTGAACTTGAAGAGATAATGTGTTATCTTCGTGGACCTAAGGAATATAATTACATTTTATCTTTTAATTTTATAAAAATGAAAATGCTTTGCTTCTTATTCTAATGACTATATTGAATGCAATATCAGGGTGTCTACTGGTCACCAAAGTCACCAAAAGTCACCGAAAGTCACTGATTTTAATTAATGGTCACTGAAGTCACCAAAAAGTCACTGATTTTTCTTTAAAATGGAAGAAAAGTCACACATTTTTAGTATAAATTGCGAAAATAATGCGATTGTGAGCAAAAGTTTTGCGAATATAACAATTTTCCTCCAACATTTTCTATCTTAGAGACAGAAAAGTCACTGATTTTTAACAATTTTCACCCCCAAAAGTCACCAAAAAGTCACTGATTTTTATATCTCTTTGGCAGTAGACACCCTGAATATCTAGATGAAAATGTTGTTTCAGTAATAAATTGAACTAGTGGACGTGTAGCTCTACCTCGAGCAATTTATTTTGATACAATACAAAAGTTACATTTAGTTCTAAATCAATGAAATCCGACCAATCCAATATTGTGAATATCAATGATCTCCAAAAACTACAGCTGTATGTTAACAGATGTTGAAAATGCTCAAATCTCAATGTTATTCTAGGGAGAGAATTTAAAATTTAATCTGTGGATAGCGCCTTTATTTTAAGTCCGATTCTCATAAATTTTCAGCGGAAACAACTACGGCGGTTGAGAATTGTAGGAGGAATTCTTAACACAAAAAACCCTTAGCGTATTAAATAAGTATAGATAGATAAGTTTTGTATTACTATTTAGGATACTGACTCTAGAGTGCAGCTTCAACCTTTATTTAGTTGTAGTCCTGAATGATATGATCGGGAAAAGGCTGTCAAGGTTCAGAGGGAAGTCTAACTCTCGATATAGTCCACTGAATCCCACTTTCAATAATAGAACAAGGTTTTTAATCAGCTGTTATTTATTTTTAAAATGCACTTGTTTATCGCAGCTATCAATGGACTTTGACCTCATCACTTTGGCACCATTATCAATTGTTTTTATGCCAATCACGTCTGTAGTTTGTCGAATGCTTTCCTAACAGATTGATATTTTCAAATTTTTGTGCCACAATAGTTAATAAATTTATCCATTTTTTATTTTCTATTTAAAGTGTTGAATTTTTTTGGCTTCTACTATGTAAAAGTCACTGATTCTGAAATACTAGTATACGTTTTGCTCGAAATCGAGCAATTTATTTAAATACAGTACAAATGTTACTTTAGCTCTAAATCAATGACATCCGACCAATCCAATAATGTGAATATCTTTAATCGCCAATAACTACACGTATTTACAGCTGATTATAACAGATGTTTCAAATGCTTTATTCAGTCCCCAATGTTATTTAAATGGGAAATTTTGAGATTTCAATGTTGGATAGCGCCTTTATTTTCAGTCCGATTCTCATCAATTTTTGGCAGAAACAACTACAGACCAAGCCCTATCCAACGACACCAAAAACTTGAAAATCGGTTGAAAATTGTAGGAGGAGTTCTCAAGACAAAAAAACCCTTAGCGTATTAAATAAGTATGGATTAGAATAGAATAGAATATTCTTTATTTCTCATATAAATACAGAAATACAAAGCATACATAAAAATTTCCAAAAATATAAACAAAAAAACTAAATAGTTTTCATGGTAGACTTTTAGATTTACTATAAAAGATCTACATACTACTAGTGTAACCATAATAAATAACACTTTAATTAATATAAATTTCATATGGACATAACTAAAATTAAGAATTTCAATATGAGAAATAAATAGGGCCTCTTTAGGCATTGCCTGTGTTGAAGTTCCAAATCTCTAATCAAACTAAAAAATTCAAGCGATCAGAAAGAGAATAAAATAAACATAACTAAACAACAAAACCGGTCTCTAGCAATTTAAATTGCAAAAAAGAAAAAAAACCTATGCACAAAAAACACATGTCATTCACTGCAGAATAAAGATAAGATAAGACTACAATCTGCTAAGGTTTCAATCTTTCAAACCACGCACAGCACTTATGCCACCAGGTGGCTGATAGCCCCATTCCAGGGGCCGTCAAAGCACATCGCATACAATGCGTAGTCCCTGAGTGGCACAGCTCTCCATAGTGTGTCCTTATTTAAAAAAATAAAAAGTACGTTGAATATAGTAATGGGGGCGCTATCGTAGAATTTGAAAAAATGTTGAGGTATCCTGCTGCTGGAATAACCATTTTTACTTTGTTCAAGAAAAATGCTTTACTATATTTACTATTTGTTTTATATCTTCAGGTAATTTATTAAAAAGCTTTGTAGCAATGAACCAAAACGTCTTTGTTTATTACAAAATTAGTTTAAAATATTCATGTTAGATTGTTCTTGAATTTTTATTTTTTTTTATTCAATTAATTATACAGGAAATTTGATTAGTAGTTTATATTTATGTACAAATATTTTAGTTTAGTATTTTATCCGTTTACGTAATTGACTAATTGAAATTCAAAGTACTTGTACCAAGTATACTGACTTTTAGTGTCTAAGTGGTTTACATCAGTGCATATTTTAAGGAATTTTCACTAGGCGACATTTGGGGCACGAATACTGGCCAAATGGGGGGGGGAGGGGTTACAGATACATATATAAATACATGGCAATGTCAGGAATTTCCACTTTTCAAAAATACTTACTTAAATTTATAATTTTATTAAATATTTGAAAAATATATATTTGCTTAGGTCTTACTTGACTACTACCGTAAAAGCGTATTCACTACAGTAAAAGATCTGGTAACTGTAAGATGAGCTCTACTTACTCCTTAGAATAAAATAGATCGGAGAAAGATGCAATGTTTAAAATATTAACTGAGGCAACCCCAATATTAGTTCATAACTTTATTGAGATAATTAAAAGTCTCCCTTCATCACTCTGTAGAAAGGGAAACAAAACTACAATGGGAACCAAGGAATACAATGATATGAGTCTTCTAGTTTCAAAGTTATCAACTGACAATCTACCTCAAGGTTTTTAGTAGTCTATCTACAATATTTGTTAACATTAAAATTTTTCAAATAAACTTTTAACAATTTTGAGAGGGCCTGTGTTTGCATAGAGACGGTGCAGCGTCGGTGATCCTCACCAACGATGGGCACCGGACGGACGCGCAGCACGCTGCGGATCTCATCGAGTTCAAGGAAGCGTACCCGGACATCGAGCGTGACCTGACGGAGATGAGGGAGCGATACGCCGATGCAGAGATAGCCAACCATTGGTTCAAACAGGTAACGATCCTGACAAATGAATTAATGGGATCAGTGGTATTGGGGGGTAAGTCAAATTTTATTACATTTGAGGAAACTGGACATAGAGTTTTTAAGTTAAATTTTTGTAAATATTTATTCAATTTAACTCTAAAAATAGCTTTGGGAGGGAAAGACACATAACATTTTTGTGGCAACTCCTGAGAATACTCCTTGCTATTACATTTTCAACATTTCTAACCCCCTATTTCCACTTAAAAAGTACTTGGGAATTTATTTCCACTTAAAAGTAAGGGTTTAAAAGTTGTGAAAAATAGCTAAATAAGCATTAGTAGCTAATGCAAAAATGATATCTGATAACTTCAACAAACTGACACCGATTTGAAAGATATGATTTAAACCAATCCAGAGAAACTTAACAAGAAGCGAACTACATAATCACGTATAATCTACGTGATTATGTAGGACAGGATTATTATAGGATAGGATTATTGGGTGTAAAAAAATCCGTCCCCCCCTGTTTATTTTTTTTTATTTGTTCAGATAAACAAATATCGTTTGGGGGTGATAGTCAGGGGTGCCCAACCCCCCCAAAGGTTGTGTTACATTCATCTTCTGTGTGTTACATTCAGCTAAAATACTTCATTGCTTTATATGGTATTGGTGTTAACATTTACACCTAACCTGTTAACCACAGTTGTTGACAAAGCAACAATAATCTTCTGCTCTCAGTGGTAAAGAGGCAAGTCCACTTAAGGCCGGTTTCTCATCTAAACCTGTTTAACTTAAACTTAGTGGATGCAGATTTCATACAATCAGACTTATGAACATGTATATGTTCATACTTCCTATAAATCAAATCAAATCAAATACTCTTTATTCATATTTTTGTACATACATACACGAATAGTGTCAACAGTGTAGCACAGACATATAAAAACTAGCATTTCAAATGCAAGTAATATACACAATTTCAACTACACACAACCAAAACTAACAACTCAGAGGAGGTTTAACATTTTACAAGATATTCTTGAATTGAATACAATTTTAAATTTACTATATATTGTTTTAATTTCTTTTTAAAAGTATTGTGGTTTTGTTCATTCTTGATTATGTTAGGTAATTTTGTAAAAAACTTATTTCCCATGAATGATGATTTTTGTTTAAACATTTCTAGTCTATGGTGCTCTCTAATTATTTCAGCTTTCTTTCGGGTATTATATGGGTGAGGTTCATCTAAATCTATATTATTAGTATTTAGCTTTACAGACATAATTGTCTCAAAAATATACAAGCCATATACTGTAAATATTCCTAAATTGCTAAATTCATCTTTTACACTATCGTCATTTTTTTAATTCAGCATGATTCGTATAGCTTTTTTCTGTTTTTTATTTAATATTTTATCTATGTTTTTCTTACTTGTTGAACCATAAAGTATAATACCGAAAGAAATGTGAGACTGTATGTGAGCGTAGTAAATTGTTTTTAAAACCGAAAGGCTACATAAAAAAGACATTTGTTTTAAAGCATAGAGGCCCGAGATCAACTTTCTTAAAATGCTACTAACATGAATATCCCAACTTAAGAACCTATCAATTTTCATTCCCAGAAAGCTAGTCTCACGTACTTCTAAAATTTTATTTCCTGCAATTTGAATGTTTGGTGCAATTTGATTTCTGTTTTGTTTAGTAGAAAAGGTAATAAATTTAGTTTTATTGGTATTAAGGAATAAATTATTTAAATCAAAATAAGAATTTAAATTTTCTAATTCTGAGGAAGCCTTTAACTCCAGCTCAGCAATAGTTTTCCCTGACACTTTGAGGTTTGTATCATCTGCATACAGAGACAATAGATTGTTTTGACTATCCATTAGGGAATTAGAGATGTCATTAACGTAGCATAAAAACAATAAAGGACCTAATATTGAACTCTGTGGAACCCCATTTTTAATATTTAAAGAATTTGATTGAATTTTGTTGATTTCGCCCTTGTTTGAAGTTTTTGTCACTTCAACAAACTGACACTGATTTGAAAGATATGATTTAAACCAATCCAGAGAAACTTAACAAGAAGCGAACTACATAATCACGTATAATCTACGTGATTATGTAGGACAGGATTATTATAGGATAGGATTATTGGGTGTAAAAAAATCCGTCCCCCCCTGTTTATTTTTTTTTTTTTTATTTGTTCAGATAAACAAATATCGTTTGGGGGTGATAGTCAGGGGTGCCCAACCCCCCCCAAAGGTGATGGCGCATTCCAACCCAAAACCATATACCGCCCCCCTCCCAAAGTGAAAACCTGTTTGAAAATCCGGTATTTATTTTAGCTAAGCATACAAGCATAAGTTGCATATTTTAAAAAATGGAGATAATATAGGGGTTTTTAGCTATGAATTCATGCACATTTCCACAACAAACATTTTTTTGTAAAAAAAGTCAAAGACTCTCAGTTTTTTTTTTATAGTTAGGCCTACAATCTTGCTATTTTTGTAAGATAAATTAAATTGATGATTTAATTTTTTATAATTCTGGGGATATTTAGCCCTGAAAATTAAAAATTACGGATGTTTTGGAACAGTAAAAGTTCGAAATGTATAAATTTGTTTGAGTATAGGGCACTTATTTGCTATACACAAGCCATTATTTATCTTTAGGGTTTTTTTAACTAAGGTCATAAAAAACGAATCACTGAACATTGTGTGAGAATTTCACTTTTCTATGTTTTACGGTTTTGAGTTCTGTTTGCTTGAAGTCAGCCACGTCATCGATGATCGCGGCAAACGCATCTTCCGTTTACGGCCTCGTCATCGAGCCAGCTACACATACTCAGCCAAGTTTACAGCGCGCTGCAGTGGTTAGATTATATTTGTTATTGATGTGATATAGATCAGAAATACTTACAAAAGTTATTTACAGTTAAAATAACACACACAGCTAATCACTATGCATATAATGTGTGTAACGTGTGTGTAGTCGAGTAATTAATTGTACAGTAGTATAGTGCAATGCCCCACTACCAAAGTCACGGCGAAACTACCGTACGGCAATGTAGAGAATACACGGCAAAACTGCCGTGGCTCTTTTCCGCCGTGACGGCGATTTCGCCGTGCCGGCGCCGTGTATGCTGCCCCATTTACTCCAATGTATCTCTACATCACTGCGACTTCGCCGTGGCGGCGGTTTCGCCGTCACGGTAGTTTTGCCATGCCGTGTGTCCCCGGGCTTACATTAGGCCTACGTGTTTTGATCCAGAACAACAGGACTGACAGACTCTCCTAATTTGTATTGACATGCTCATAAGATTCATTGTTTGACTACTGCAAATTAGTACTTATTAACATTAAAAACCCCTTTTTCAATTCCCCCCCCCAAAATTTCATTCCCCCCCAAAATTTTTTCCAATGGCGCAACTTGCGCCATTAGTCCCCCCTGTGGGCGGCCCTGGTGATAGTAACTTAACACAAAGTACCTTTTGACAATATCAAATATTTTTAATAATGTTAGGGGGACGGCCCACCAGGAGTCAGAAGAAAATCTTGAATGTAAGCATAGGTTGATATGTACATCCAATTAAAGGTCTCACTTGGCAGAGTACAATGCTGCAAACTAGACTTAAAATGGATGACTCAGATGGAAATGGTAGGCGTTCAAAGTTTCCATTAAAATCATATAGGTAAAACTTAAAAATGCAATAATTTTCTTAATACTCAACCTTTTGACGTCGGGTTGGTGGCTAATTACTCCAAATGCAAAGAAGTTTAAAATTATGTATGTTGTGACAAAAGCTGATACATATCTCTGTAAGATTTCAATGGGGGACGTCCCATAGAGGATATTTAAATTGGAACTTCCTTAGCCTCTGTCACATCATAAACTATTTTAAACATCTTTGCATTTGGAGTAATTAGCCACAAACCTGATGTCAAAAGGCTGAGAATTAAGAAAATTATTGTTTTTTTTTTAATTTTACCCATATGATTTTAATGGAAACTTTGAATGCATACCATTTCCTTCTGGGTCATCCATTTTAAGTCTAGTTTGTAGCATTGTACTCTGCTAAGTGAGACCTTTAATTTGATGTACATATCAACCTATGCTTACATTTAAGATTCTCTTCTTACTCCTGGTGGGCCGTCCCCCTAACATGACTAAAAATGTTTGATAACGTCAAAAGGTACTTTGTGTTAATTTACTATCACCCCCCCAAACGATATTTGTTTATCTGAACAAATAAAAAAATAAACAGGGGAGACGGACTTTTTTACACCTGGTATGACTCTTAAATTATTTATTTTAAATAATTATTTAAATTATTTATTTTAAATAATTTAAGTCAGTGATTTTATGCACTACGTCCATACCTTCTATTGCGAGATGCATTTTTAGATATGTTCTTATTGTTTCAACCATTCTGAATGTTATACGATGCATAATAAAAATAATTGTATATTGACCATGTTAATAATTTAATTAAATGTTAAAAATTTACAATTTTGGTTTACACTGGTAGAAACCATCTTAGAGTATTAGATAAAAGGGGTGTAACTGCCCAAAGAGTAAGTAAATGAAGGGGTAAGTGCAGTTATAGTGAAACACTTACCTAATCCATCCACAAAAGTTTAGTTTTAACTCAGTAACCAAGTTATGCAAATCTTATTGTAGTCACCGCATGTTCATCATTCACTCATACTTGGCTTATATTACACTAAAAGTAGCACCATTTTGTGATATGAATGTATGAACCAACAACATCAATGATGGCTAATTATAATACTGATGGATTAAGTTAAGGCCAATGGACCACCCTATTAAAACACTGTAAAATTCCAGAGAATGACATATAAATAAACAAAATAACAATAAGATTTTTTTTCTGAGTCACCACTAATAACTCTCTCATCATTGACGGATTAATGGGAGTAACCATTTATGGCTGTAACATAAGATATAAAAGGGTTGATGTTAAGTAAAGAAAATAATTTTTGTTCTTGTTATGTATATAAAACAAACCACTTAAATTTAGTTTCAATGTTAAAATTTAGAATTCAAATATATCTTTCCTTCGAAGAGATTGCAACCCCAGAAATCCAGGCCTAAAGCCACTCATTTATCCAATTTCCTATTTACTAGAGTTTTACAATTTGATACAACGTTTTAATAATTTTCCTTGAACCTTAGGGTTCTGCCCTACTGCCCTTGTAATTTCATGTTGCAATATGTTGCAGTGATATGTGTTGTAGGTTCTCCAGTACAACATGAGTGGGGGCAGCCTGAGCCGGGGTTTGGCCGTGGTCCAGTCCTACCGCATCCTAGCAGCCCCCGAGGACAACACTCCCGCCAACATGAAGCTCGCGCAAGTCATGGGCTGGTGCCTCGAGCTGGTAACTATGTCCATACCTTCTATTGAAGATATGTTCTTACTGTATCAGCCATTCTGAATGTTATACGATGCATGATAAAAATTTGAATGGCATTTTTAAAACAATTATTTTATTTTAGAAAAAGTACATAATCAGAGGAAAAACGGATGAACATATATTAATGATGGATATGATTTTATTTTACTCAAAATAACCAAACTGATTAGTTTGCAATTTTACTACTAAAATCTAAAGTGAAAAACAAGTATTTCCAACTTGTTTACATTCTCACAAAGACAGTAATTTTTGTTGTCACGATTAAAAACAATTGTCTGATCGCTATTGTTGCAGTTTTAATATATCAGAGATACTAAATAAATTTTACGCTTGACACCAGCTGATTTGTTTTATTTCCCTAGGACAATAAAGAACTACTTTATCATTGGAATGGATATTAATATTTTCGGAACAGTACCTATTATGAAAACTTATTTTATCTATAGGCAAAAACGTATTTGAATTATTGTAACTAAAATAATAAAATTATTACTGAGTTAATAAGTGAGTAATCGTGTGTATTAAAAAAAGGTGTAATAATACAAATAGTTTATCAAAACATACACAGCCAATGGAGGTTGCTATTATGCCTGGGCATTACTCTACAGCCATGGATTTAAAATTAATGAAAAATGAATGAAATTGAATGAGTCCAGCCATGTGTATGATTATATCGGAGCTTCTCACTAACTATGTGCTATTTACACTCCTCGACTGTTTCAGCTCCACACCAGCCTAGTGCTAACACAAGACCTGATAGATCAGGCCAAGGAGAGGCGAGGCAAGCCTTGCTGGTACCTTCAGAATCCGCAGCAAGCCCCCGACGGCGCCGCCAGGCTGCTAGATTACGCCATCTACAGGCTGCTCAAGAAATACTTCCGTAAAAAGGAGTACTACATAGACGCACTTGAGCTGTTCCATACAGTAAGGCTCAGAGTGTGGGCAATTTTAAGAGTTACAGCATAGCCCCACAAAATCGATGCATTGTGGACCAAGGAACTGTCGAGTTTGGTGAAATTGAGTTTTCCGGAATTAATTTTACTCCTGCAGTTTCTCAATCCAAATGTGTATTATTGGTTTTCAGTTATAAAAAAAATCATGAGTGACGATACCCGTTTTAAGCAGTTAAGGTTCATAATGCAGTAAAGCAAACGCAGGCATGGATAAAACTCATCCAAAGGAGTAATTCTGTATAATGTTGACAATCTTGACACTAAAAGTGCCGCAAATACAGAAGTGAGTCATGCGATGCACAGTCAAACATTTTTGACATTTTTGGAGGTGTTAAATTCAAATCTCTTTCTTTTTTGTCATTAAACTCATCTAGTGCAATTGGGGAAGTCATTCTCAATTAATTACCTAATAGTTTGAAACAAAATTACCAACAATGAACTTCCGCAGCTATCCAGAGTGTCGAGTAATTAGGCTTCAAGTTTGTTGGTTTTACTGTATGTACAAAATTTTACCTTAATCAATCCCAGAAAATTCCAGGTCTTTTTCTAATTTTCCACTATCTTTTTTTTGATCTCCAAGAAGCTTCTTGAACATTTTTTATGCAGCATTTTTTTAATACCTCTAACATTTCACACACCAGATTTATGCGTGTTAGTACAATTCTTCCCATTAAAAAAATTTTGCTTTAACACATTCGCTGCGGTAACACATTTATGTTCATTTATGTTCCCATAAATGAGGAGCAAAGATTAAATTATATGCAGTATCATACATCGTAGTATACATACATTGACACTGTACATCATTGAACTGCTTTGAAACGTTTATTTGTTATAGTTCCAAATGTCACAAGTAGGTAGCAGCACTAAATAAAACAGTTTTTACAAAAGTTCTAATGTTGGACTTTGTTCTTATTTTACATGTGTGGGATTAGCTTTAATGTATAATTAACCATCCCCAAAAATGTGATTTATTCAATACGATACCAAAAATATTAACACACACCAAATCAGATCACAGCTATTTCATGAAAGGTGCTTAGATCCGATATATCAAATCTCCCCTTTAATCTGAAAGTGCTAAGATTTGACATATCGGATCTCGCCTTTCATCCAAAAAGAGCTAAGATCCAATATATCGGCTCGCCGACACAGCGGACTTAAACAAGAATATCGGTTGTCTGGATTGTTATTTCGAAACACCAATAATTTAATTAGATTTTCCATACGATCGAGATCCGAAATATTACAGTTAATCCAAAATCTTGCACAGTTAATAATCAATTTTTTTTTAGATTCTTTTCATGCCCTCACCTCACCTTGGTAACCCTAGCATTTTTCAGATGTTATATGAATAATACATTAGCATTAAAAAAAAATGTATGTAAGTATTTTCTAGCACCGAGAGGGTTGAAGGGTTATAATGAACACGTGTGTATTGGCAGGTCGGAGAGAAAGCAATGCTGGGGAAGATCCTCGACATGGACACCCGCGGAGACCTCAACAGGTTTGACATGAACACCTACAACACCATATCCAAGTACAGAAATGCCTACCACTCGTTCAAACTGCCTGTGTCCCTAGCGTTGTACATGGTGAGTGTTAGCGATGGGTCGTGAGCATTACCAATGAATATTATACCCAAAAAATCACGTTATCTGCAGCACACCGAGTGTAGTACAACCCCACTGACTCGACTCACTATGACTCAAACTCAAAATCTTCAAACACACCTACAAGGTTTGAATATATTCCAGGTATCTTGCTAATCGCTATCCGCAGTGTTATTTCACTGTTTGATCTGCAAAATGTTATGGCATTCTATGTCACCCGATTCCGTCTCTATTGCAGCTGTTTTCCTTATATATGACTGTCATCGACAGACGATATTTCTTTGTTCGATTGTTATTTTCAGCTATTAACATGGTTAAATTCGCTAGCCATTTTTTTTCTGCCGTCCAATTGACTTTAACAGCTGATATTGCACAGCATGAAAAGGCAAGAATAATATTGGCCCCTCGGGAAACTCGACTTTCACTAAGAACGACAGTGCCCAAGTCCACAATAAGTTGAGTTTTTGAGGTTTTACTGTAACAGTTAATATAGACGTTACAGCTGGCGAATGGTTAGACCAGCGAGTCCCAAAAACATCAAGCCCTTGTATCACATTAAAAAAATGTTTCATGGTAGAGAGGACAAAGTATTTTGTTTGATATTCTGGGCTCCACTTCACTTTATTTGACTAGGGCTGGCTTGTTTAATAAGATGAATTAAATTACCTCCATCTGGATACTGTGTAGGGTGTGCGCTGCAGTGAAATGCCATTTTCCCCATCCTAAGTGCACACTTTACCTTAAGGTAAGTTGAACGCCCCTATCTCGCCCATGTTAAAAATACAACATTTAAGACCCATTATCTCAGCAACTAACCAAGATATAGACCTGCAACTTTCTGCACCTTTTATAAACATCCTTATCCTACTACTGATCCTCATTTATAATGTTATTTCAACAAACAAACAAAATATGAATTTTTCAAAAAATTATAATTTTTTTACTGTTAAATTTGTATATATATTTTTGTTTCTTTTTTACCTTAACAGATATAAGCTTTATTTAGGATCCACATAACCACATACATGTAGAGAACATGTTGTGTAAATTTGGTCAAGATATCTTTTATAGTTTCTGAGATAATGGGTCATTTATGTTAAAAAATGTCGTTTCCGGGGAAACGCGAATAAAGTAGGCCTATGCCTTTGGTTATCATGGTATGGACTAATATATACTAATATAGGCCTATACATATATATATATATATACTATATATACATAGTATATATAGTATATATATAGTATATATATTTTATATATATATATATATATATATATATATATACTAATATATATATTGTTTTAGAGGAGCTAGGTGGTGTAAGAATTTCAGGCCTAGGCCTAGGCCTACGATTGTTTTCACCCTGATTCAAGGGATAAGTTCTAAAATGTTGGTTTCCCTCATATTTCATCTTTTTGAAAACTCCTTTTGGCTTCGTCATTTCTCTTTATAACACTCTATAACTACTAAGTGCACAAATCACATACAAACACCACTTTACAAACATATCACATAACCACAAAAGTTTGTAAACAATAACAATACGCAGACATCAAAGCCGTGTAAAACTACAGATGATCTGAAAGAGCACTGTTGCCAACACAACAGAAAAATATCACTGTAGTTGGCTTTTGAGAGGTAGTACAATAAAGTTTACTGTTGGAGGAAGACTGGCGACTGAAAAAATCGGCAAAACCTTTGAACGTATAATCTTTGAAAATAAAAATAAAATACTTCTATACCTCCAATCGTTATACTTTTTTATGTAAATATTCAGAAAGAATGAAATAACAAAATACAAGCATAAAAAAAATTTCAACAAAAAATATTTTTTTCGCGTTTAACTTACCTTAAATAAATAATTTTACAGTTAATCTGATACTGCATATTTTATTTGAAACCAATTATTTTTATGAGTCGCAAGCGCTGGGTTGGATGCAGTGAAGATGTACCGAATTGTCAAATTATTTGGTAGAACGTAATTTATAGATATAATAGCTTCCTTATCATTATGTTACAGCTTTAAATTTTACTTTCTGATAATTTTTTTAATTATGTCTGAATATATTTTTTACTTTTCCATGGAAACCAATTTTGTTGCATTGGAAGGATACTCCTAATTATTATGTTCTTTCTATTATGTCCATTTCTGTTAAAATAATACTTTGATTTTTATTCTTGTAGGCTGGGATCAGAGACTCAGAGTGTCACAGACAATCAAGAACCATTCAGTTGGAGATGGGAAATTTCTATCAAGCACAGGTAAAAAATAGCAGATTATTGATTCTCATGTTTTCTTTCTTCAAGTTTAACACGTTCGCGGTGGCATGGGAGCGATCGCTCCCACGCCGAACCACGCCGAACCCTAATGCCATCCTGATGGGTGCGATCGCTCCCAAGCTGCACTGCTTTACATTATGATTTATTTTTAAGCCAGGATCTGAGCTAGAAATCTGAAGCATTGCACAGCACTGCTCAATAGTACAATGTATTTTGGGACCACGTGGGTTTTTACTGGGCAGTGCTGCTGCTACGGTGGGTTTTACAATTTTTACATTCAGGATGGTGATGAGGTTTGAGCAAAAACCTCGCCGCCGCGAACTTGTTAAAGTTGTTTCAGAGTATATAGTCATGAAATCATTTATACATTAATACTCCCTTGCGTTTTATGGTGTAACTATCCTTACCCAATTTTTAACCAACTTTTAAAATTTTGGTAAGTTATTTCTATGAATAATAATAATAATAATGTTTTATTGCTTTAACAATAAATTGCATCAGTATTACAATTTTCTCAATCAGCAAACCAATTGAAAGTTTGGTTTGAAATTGTCCGCATAAAATATTACAAGCGATTTCGCGAAACTGTGGCCTGCTCAACATGTCCCTTAAATATATAAACATTAATATTTTAAAAATTTATAATTACTCGATTTTTAGGTTAATATCCTGTAAACATTGGAAATTCAATAGGTTACCTACAGAATGTAGCAACAGCTTGATTTTCGGTGATCTTTTAAAATTTAAAACAATTCAAAAGACAAAGTCTTGGACTTTGAGCATCAGACATACTAATATGTTATTTACTGTATTAGTTTCTTGTCATGTGCATCAGTCACTTTTGGTGGGACATTTTTAATTATGTAAATCTGTATGTATGTACGCATGGACAAAAATTACAGTAAGTTATATGTCAGAAGAAAATTTTTGTTACCCATCAAAATTTTAAATTAGTAAAATTATGTTTAATTATTTCCAGGACAACTTTTTTCTAGCAATCTATGTTTTATTTTACAAACCAATACTTATGGTGTCCAATACTTATAACATTTTGTAGTGTGACTTCTTCAACTGCTACGGCGGGGGGCGCTGGGACCACGCCAAGCCAGGGCACGACATCGAGGACGGCCGCTGCACATGGCTCATCGTCGTGGCACTCCAGAGGGCCTCCCCAGCGCAGCGACAAGCCCTCATCGTAAGTTGACAACAACTGCCCAGTTATTAGCAAATGTGAGAAGGGATACAAGTCTAGGACCATCTTGAAAGTAGTACTTGGTCTCCTCTTGTTTTTAAATACAAGTGGTTTAAATTACTTCCAGTAACTAATCCCAGAGTTAAGAGTTGGTAAGTATGACTACCAAGTCCGATGACTCTTCTTCTAACATGGAGTTACCATCAGGCCAACAAGAATTGTAAATTGAGCTCTTCATTTGAAAATGTTGACATTTTTAAAACAAAATAACACACAAGGCACAGCACACACCACACAAATAACATCCATTAATAACAGTAAACAAGATTTGAGACGGAGTTCTTAACCCTTGAATACAACATCTGAGGATACTTCAGATTATTAACACACCATCAGTTCACTCCAAAGGTGGTAATCCTTCATGGGCAATAATTTCTTTCCTCTTCATAGGAGCATCTCCAGCGCTTTATTGAGGTGAAAACACTCAGTTCTTGTCAGTAAAACAAAATAAACACATATAAAACAAACGAAACACGTGCATATGACAAAAAATATCTGAACGAGACATTAATATTAACATATATTCAGGCCCGGATTATCCACTAGGCCAACCTAGGCCATGGCCTAGGGCGTCAGCCGGGAAGGGGGTGTCAAACGGACCTGTTTTTTGCTACGTTTCAGTCAAAAAATTATTTAACTGCAAACATAATTTAATTTTGGGGTTTTCACATTTTTCCATTAAATTCTTTGATAACAAGAGTAAATAGAGTACTAGGTAAAGTAGAAAGAAGAAAGATTTTTCTATTTAGGCGAACTAGAGGACCCCCTAAATTGCCGGGACCCGAGGGGCTCCTTCGCGGCCGGGACGAGAGCCCCTGATATGCCGTAAAGAGTATCCCTGATAAGCGGTCACGAGCATCATCCCCGACTGGCGGTAAACATTGCTCTCTAATCGAAAGTAAATAGCACCCTTGATCAGAGTTAAATCCCGTCCCTGGCCGGTGGTAAACATAGCCTTCGACTACCGGTAAAGAGCGCCCCCAATACGCATAAATAGCGCCTGTGATCAACGGTAAAGAGCGCCCCCGACCAGCAGTAAATATTCCCCTAATTGACGGTAAATAGCGCCCCTTTGCCTTGTAAGGTTTTCCTTAACCTTGTTCCTTTACCCTGGATTTAAATTTGTTTATATATTACAAATTATACAGAGTTTTTCCGAACTCCCTGCCAATATTGTAGGCCATTGTTCCTGGACCAAAAACGAACATGAATATCATAATCATAGTGATAACATCAAAATTCCGCCAGTTACCACACAGCCGCCATTTTGTTTTTACACATATTAATTTTTATTTCCACAACGGATGGTTGTATTGAGTTCAATTTTGGCATGAATCTTTATCACACCAATGTCCATTTTGAGAGAAAATTTATTTTTTCAAAATGTGTTTTCAAAATGGCGGCAATTTAAAATTTTAAACTCAAATATCTGAAAATGGTAATTTTTTCAAAACTTTTACTAGAGACTAAAAAGTTGACAAATTAAATTATTTAACTAATGTTACCAAGTTTGTAAGGATTTGACAACAAGCAACGGAGTTACATAGACTTTTATCTTAAAATAACCTAAATTTGCATTCATTTTTATGCAAAATCATTGTTTTTCTGCAGAAAATCCCAATAACCCCGTTATTTGTTGTCAGATCCTTACAAACTTGGTATCCCATATTTGTTTTTGATCCAGGAACAATGCCCTAAAATATAGGCAGGGAGTTCTGAAACTACCTCTATAATATTAAATACAGTGGTAAAATGGTACATTAAATGATGCAAATAAAAGATTATGTCCTCGGATTACAGTGACGAAAATGCTGATCATCACTTTCGTTAAATAGTTCTGTGCTTTTATACTACAGCCAAAGTAATTAGAATGAAAAAAGCCAATGAATCGGTTTGTTTTTTTTTATTATTTTTTTTGCGGGGGGGGGGGGCGTAATTGTGACCTTTGGCCTAGGGCGTCAAAAAGTGTTAATCCGGGCCTGCATATATTAATGTTAAATATTAACATGTACTAGGGATCGCCCACTGGTCGAAATTCGACCAAAATCTCAGTTTATCTTGAGCCATTTAGATTTAAAATGTTTTATAACCAAAACATCTGTTCTTCCTGTTTTGCTAGCATTAATTATTACTAGTGTACATGTTGCTCGACATCGAGCAATTATTTTGGTTACAATACAAAAGTTACATTTAGTTTTAAATCAATGAAATCCGACCAATCCAATATTGTGAATATCAGTTATCACCAGAAACTACAGCTGTACGTTAACAGATGTTAAAAATGCTCAAACAAATCTCAATAATGTTATTGTAGGCTAATGGGGAAATTTCAAATTTAATTTATCGATAGCGCCCTCATTTTACGTCCGATTCTCATCAATTTTTTACGGAAATAACTACAGACCAAGCCCTATCCAATGACACCAAAAACTCGAAAATCGGTTGACAACTGTAGGAGTAGTTTCTTCGTTCTCAACACAAAAAAACCCTTAGCGTATTAAGTTAGATAACAGCTGTCTAATGATTCAATCAATTCTCCTTCCTCCATAAGAATAAAATTGAAACTTTGAAAGCCCATAGGGCGTAGCTAGGGAGGCCGATGACAATTATAATGTGATTCTGCTCATTTAAAGGACACTACTTTTCTAACGGTATGCGCGGATTTCTCCTACAATGAACACGAGCTGAGAAAAAAAGGAGGAAAGGAAACCTGCTTGCCTATTAATATATAGATTAATGTTCATATCTATATATATAATACGTGATGCCCCTTTTTTGTTAACGCTACTCCTCCCTTATTTCTGGACCAATTTTAACGTTTAAGGTGTCAAAAGAATGGTTTTAGTTCGTAGTTTTGCAATAAGGTTTTGGATTTTTGATATTTTAATTCTGAAGCCCACCGGAAGCCCTTAAAGTTTGTATTTTGTCCATAAGATTAAAATGGGGAACAATTGTTATTGAATTGCAAACTAAAACAGCTGTTGATTGTAAAACAGACAAACACATGTTAAAAGCTATCTGAATGCTGAATAAACGCAAGGCTAAGAAGGATTCTATTTGACTTGAATAAAAGCAATTAAACTGGTACATTCCATACTTTAATTCAAGGATTGTCTATTGTGTGGGACAAATTGTATGTTTTACCTTTTTCTCAAAATGTAGCAGGTAGATTTTTCTTGAACATTTTATTTGCGTGTATTTGGGCACAAAATAAGTTTAGTAACGTAACCCTAGAAAAATTCATGTAGGGCCTACAAAAACAAGTTTGGAAATTGAAATTTTTTACGTGGGTCTTAAGAGTTATCAGATTGCTATCGAAACAACAATGAAAGACAATAAAAATTAAAATGGAACACTGAAAGTTTGCACTTTCAAGGGTTTTCAAACTGCTGTGAACTAGGAAAAGGGATAGTTGGTTGTTGGTGTAAATTTAACTACCGGTATCGTATACCGTGATGCGATACCATAAAAAATTTAATGCAGAATGCTAGACGCATATTAAAACACCCGTTCAAAGTGTTTTACCTCCAATATAGATGATAAGCTCATTGCAAAAATGGTTTGCATGAGGAGAAATTTTAACCAAAATATAAATGCCGCATCAAACCAAAATGGACACACAAAAAATGTAGATTTTCTTAATGTTTGTGATTTCTATATTTAAATTTTGTAATTCCATGGAAAGAGGATTTAGTTTGTTATAAATAGTAATAGTATGGGCTCTTTCACTATGTCGACGACTACCTCATACAGTTCTAAAAGAACAGCCACAGTGGGGTGCTGCATAGCTCATACAGAACCGAGGAGCTGTAATGAAATATTTATTTTTATTCTGTTGTCATTTAGCCTACTTTTTATGTGTAATGAACTATCTACATCTGTGAATGTATTCTACATTTTATAGGAGTTTTTAGGCAGAGGCTCTAAGACAAATCTGCATAAAACCATCATGTAATCCTAGCTAATTTAGACCTAAAAGAACAACCACCAAATCTAAATACTATCACATTAGAAGTTGAAGAATTAGTAATGAAGATCGATTGATGAAATACCAATATGGTGTAATCTGATTTTCTCTACAATTTAATTTTCATTAAAATTAACTTGGTAAATTGCCATGGAGCAAGGTTTAATCACCAAGTACTCTGATGAATGCAGCGCATTGCGCTGCAAGGGCCCCCTAGTTCAATATTAATACTGCACTGGCCGGTATATTCATCGTATGTTAATAATGTTAGCTCAGAAGTGGCGTCACGATTGCTCTCGGGGATAGCGTAAACATTTATATGCACACACTTTCTTTTTTCCACCATGTTTTTGCAGAACTCTTTAGACTTAATACTACAGATCAGGGACATATATATACGTACAACCAGCAGTAACATTATCATATATTTTCAACTTTTATACTAGTATACCAGTATATGAAACATATTAGGTATCCCCAGAAAAATTTAAAATCAACAGACAAACTTAGCACAGAACAAAATAGAAGAACTGTTGACCTAACCAGAACAATCCTTTTCTTTTTAAATGTTTCTCGTCATGTGTCTGTGTTTTGTTCATAGTCCTTGTTTACTGAGAAGAACTTATACTTCCCAAATGTTTTAACCTCAATAAATAGTGCTGGTAGATGCTCCTATGAAAAGGGATGAAGCAATCGTACACTAAGGATTAACAGCTTTGGATTGCATTGACAGTGAGTTAACAATAGTTGATTCCTGCAATTCCTGATCGCCAATCCATTTTCATAATTAATTCAGTTACCGTATTGTAAATCCCTTCAAGTTTTTACTGGTAATCCTGGGCTAATCAATCAGTTAAAATGAAAATATTAATTTAATATTACTATAAATATATTAATGTAATTTATATAATGAACTAATATTGTATTCAAGCTATTTTAATGAATTTCCAAGAGTGAAACATTTATAGGTAGCAAGTGAAATGACGGAAAAGTAAAGTTCTAAGAATGATGAAGCACATCCAAATAAAAAACTAAAGGGCTTGCATTCCTCCTAGAATATGCTGTGTATGATCACTTTTTTTAGGTCTAGATCCTTCCAGTTAGCAATTCTCATCAATAAGCTAGTTCAATAAAAGTTTAAATCATTTCAACTTTTATTACACAATCCATTGACTCTCATGAAAACCCTTTTCACATGCAACAAAGTAATTAAGTTCACATTCAACTTATCACCATTGACTATGTACACTAACGTAGTGTACAAAGTCAATGTTATCACTTATCACTTATCAGGATTGTGATTGGCATTCTAATTGGCAGTCGTGGAACCATTCCAAAATTTCTTGTTGATTTTTGTAAAAATACGAAATACCATCAAAAATTATCGATTCAATTTGTATAAGTGTTATAAGAGACTCCATCAAAATTTTAAATCATCACTTATTCCAGCCAAATACATAACTTTTATTTTACTGTATGTAATTGAAAAAATTTCTTATTGTATCACAATCAAAATTGTTTGTATTCTGGATCAACTTTGGTCAACTGGAAGTCCAGTCAGATTTGTAACTTATAATAAAGTTAATTTCTCTCTCTTATCATTTGCAGGATAACTATGGACAAAAAGATGAAGAGAAAGTGAAGAAAGTAAAAGAAATTTATGATGAAATCGGGATTTCACATACTTACAAGATGTTTGAGGAGAACACCCTTGAACTGATCTGGACGCAGATTCAGCAGATCTCCAGGGGGTTGCCTCATCAGCTATTCTACCGCTTCCTCAAAACTATGACTGGACACTAACTCTCTCAGTGTTCTTGTTTGAAGATCCAAAAATCTGAACTATTACGCTTTATGGAGACATATTTTGAAAGGAATCGCCAGTAATTGCAACCAGACTTGCCCTAGATGCAGTAGACTCGCAGTTATCCGCACTAATGTGATAGAAGGCTGGTCCGGATTTTGGCAAATCTGGATAAATCAAAGTTGTACAAATGCAACTCTTTACATGTGACAGGTTCTAATGAACTAAGAACAACTGAAAGTTAATAGCATATTAACTTTAACTTCCTTATAAATCAAATGGATTTTGAAGGATTGCCTAACGCAAATTACTTTATATTTGGGATACATCATTAAAAAGAGACCGCAACATAAGTATTATTCTCAAAGACTATTTCACAATAGGGTGTGATGTGTATAACTGAGAGTCTGCTGCAATGTGCACCACAAGGACTTTTTTTAACACTGTGATTTGAGACAAACTCATCCTAGTCCCACCAGACTAAAAAATAACATTGTTAAAAACTGTAAATGTTAAAATGTTAAATTTGTAGCTGTGAGTGCTTTATTTATAAGGAGCCCAGAAATAGTAACTCTGAAAAACTTTGAGGATGCATAACAGAGAGTTTTTGCAACACACGGTAAACGCTAAACGCTATTTTTATATTGGTAATTTTACAAAAAGTTCGCAGTTCACGCGCGGTGGTGGAACTGGATAAATGATGTATAAAATTTACCGCTGATCACGTTTCAACAAGTTTTTCATAGCTTCAAGCAGTATAAATAGGTAAATCAACCATAAATGAAATAGCGTTGAGCGTTTACCGTATTCATTTACCGTATAAAAACTCTAATAATGAAGGTAAGTGGTGGCACGTTTCACCATATTTCCATGTACAATCTGTATTGTGTTGTGATGCTAGTAAATTCCAATTTATATCATATGTTTCAAATTAAGCATAGACTATTATATTTGGACTTTTATTTCAATAATTGTTTTTTGTAGAACATATTGCAAGTGTTTTTGTTTGGTTTGTACAAATAATATTTATTGTTTTAATATGTAGTATTTTATTTCATTTAAGGTACCTTTCACCTTTAGCTAGATATTTCACTGACCATCTATCTGTAGGGTGGGCGAAATGTCCTGGAGTAAATAATAAGGCAATTGTTTGTTTAATAAAATATTATTATAGCTCACCTTTTTCACATTCACAATGCTGTTTACAACCCCTACCCCATTCACCAGCATTACTCACAAAAGGCCACTAAAATATCCCTGTCGTAGCAGACCTGCATACGCAGCAAATTTCCAACAAAATTTTGGTATTTTTTATAACCATGGTATTGAGTCTGTAGGTTTGCCACAGTATGGGTTTTGTAAGTAAATATAAATTAAACCCTATACCTAGTAAATATACAAAAAATATTTATCAAGCTAAGATATTATTTTCATTTTCCCCATAAACCCCATAATATGAGGGGGTGAGTATGCAGTTTTGCCGCAGTTTGGAAGTTGGAAACATATATAAAATAAACTCTTCCTAATTAATGTACATACCAAGTTTTATCAAGATGTGTAAATAAATGAGCAAGATATAGCTCTTTTTTTAAACCTGATCATTCTAGGGAGACATGGTGGTGGGGTTTTGTTTGTCCTTGCTAATATCCCACTGCCCATGGACAGTTCATGAGACCCACTTGACCAGCACTTGACCGATTTACATGCAGTTTGTACCAAATAAAAGCTAAGTAGCAGATTTTATTTACTTAACGTTAGTACACTCTCGTTCATCGGAACTAATGTGGCGGACGGCCGGTTCGGATGTGAAAAAATTCCGATGAAACGGAGTCCGTCGTGAGTCATCATTTCCGCCCGTACGATGACCTATCGTGATTGTATTCACTCTTGTTTTTAAGAGAACACAAGAGATTTTATGAAAATAAGGTACTCAAACTTTGAACATGATAACAATGAACCTATAGAAATAAAAACAACACAGGAAATAAAGATCCAAAATCGTTATTCTCATATTCCATATTCCAGCAGTCAACTGACTTCCACGTAAGGCTAAGGCTAATGCCACACTAGGCTGTTTTTGTCGCGTGATAATAATCGTAACGGGAATAGTCGCTGAGGGGTGCCACATTGACGCGACAATAATCGCGGTATCACGACGGTTTTTGTAGCGCAAAAATTGACCCGGGGTGCCACACTGGCGGTAGAAACCGTCGGCTTTGGCAGTTGTCTTGCAACGACTATTACTATACGCACCATGCAAGATTAGTTGTCACTCAAAATTTCAATGTTTAGGAGCAATATAGCATTGTACGTTGTTCGTCGCCGCAGAAGACGTAACCGGCAACGAAAATTGTGGGTTCATCCAATTATTATGAGTTGTCCATGTGAAGGAAAGTTGGTTTTGTTACACCGTAATTTTTATAATCTTGAGTTTTGGTGTTATAGAGGCAGGGATACTTCTCTACCTCCATAATTAACTCTGCGTCCAAATGATCCATTTGGAATAAGCCACTATCTTCAGTCACAACGAAACACTCGACAATCAAGTACGATGAAGCGTGACTGCTGCCCGACTGACCGGAAAAACAGCCGAGTGTGGCAGGGCATTAGCCTAATGCCACACTAGGCTGTTTTTGTCGCTGAAGTTGGGCGGTTTCTGTCGCGCCAGAAATAGAACTCAAGGGATCAAATGGAGCAATGGAGGGTGTCACACCGGTCGGGAATTGTCGCTCAGTGAAGTTGCCGCCCGCGACAGTCGCGGTGGAATGGGACTGGGCCTATTTCTTCGGCGGGAACTGTCGCCGGCAACCCTGCCACACTCGGCTGTTTTCCCGTCAGTCGCGCACCAGCCACGCTTCATCGTACTTGATTGTCAATTGTTTCGTCATGACTGAATATAGTGGCTTATTCCAAATGGATGGATGGACGCAGAGTTAATTATATAATAGAGGTAGAGAAGTATCCCTGCCTCTACAACACCAAAACTCAACATTATAAAGATTACGGTGTAGGCCTAACAAAACGAACTTTCCTTCACATGGACGAGTCATAATAATTGGATGAACCCACCATTTACGTTGCCGGTTACGTCTTCTGCGGCGACGAACAACGTACAATGCTATGCTGTTAAACATTGAAATTTTGAGTGACAACTCATCTTGCATGGTGCGTCTCGTATAGTCGTTGCAAGACAACTGCCAAAGCCGACGACTTTTACCGCCAGTGTGGCACCCCGGGTCAATTTTTGCGCTACAAAAACCGTCGCTATACCGCGATTATTGTCGCGTCAGTGTGGCACCCCTCAGCGACTATTCCCGTCGCGATTATTATCGAGCGACAGAAACAGCCTAGTGTGGCATTACCCCAGCCGCGACGCGAGACAGACTGAATGACAGTTTGGGAAGCGGTTGAAACGGATGTTCACTTCCTGCCCCCTTCCTCTTTCTATTTTTGTGCAAATACTCCACGGCCTCGTAAATCACATCGATGGGTACAGATTATGGAAAACGCCTGATGACGTTTGATGCAAAATGTGATACTTCACTGTTGTGCGGGTAGAACGAATGGAAATTGAAGGCGCTAAAACGGAAAAATTATTTATTTCGTAAGAAAAAAATTAATGATATCCAGATTTTCAGTTCCGATGAAGCGGAGTTCCGATGTCCCCGAGTCCGATGAACGAGAGAGTACGTATCTTACTGTCTTAAATTAAAATATCGATATATTTTCAAACCTTTACAATAAATTTTTTTTTCTCGCTTTCAATCAGCTGTATTTTGTCTAAATACAGAGTGGAGAGAAAACGCTCAAGAAGCGTTAACACTTAAAATTATTATTATTTTTTTTATTGTTTTGCATTTATATAATTTTATTGTGCAATTAAACCCCCTATTATTCTTTATATAAGTTGGCGTTTATATCTGTTTATAAAAGTCTGGCGTATACAAAAAGTATTTTAACCATTTGTCATAATTTGGAATATTTTTTATTTTTTGAGCATATTTTTTTATTCTTCAACATTTCGGGGGGGGGAGGGGATGTGTCCCCTTTATCCCCCCGGGTACGCCCATGGATATATATACTAAACACCTGGATCGGTAACTCCGTGTTGCGAAAACGAGCCGTTACCCCCACCACTAGCCATTATTCGTGGTCAGTGTTGCCAACCCTGTGAGAGTAATTTTGTACTGTAATTTAAATAAATAAATTTATTAAATAACTACAGTAATACTGTATTTTTAGCTTATGTATTTTTTAGCCTTTCTTAGCTATGAAATGATAAATTTCAGCCTTTGGAATGTGCACTAATACATCCAAAAGCTGCACAGTACATAACCATCTTTCATCATCATAAGTACCAGGTTAACCGAGCCTTGCTCGTTGGATTTAATTATTCCCTTTTGTTATAGTGTCATGGTAAAAAAGCAATTCAATTTCCACCAACAACTAACTATACCTCTTCACAGTTAACAGCTGTTTCAATAAGTCTGCTTAACATTAATGTTTCTTTCTTTGTTTACATTTCGTTGTTATTTCATTACCAAAATAGCAACCCATAAGACTAATGTTAAAATTACCATTTTAAAACTAAATTTTAGGCCAAATTTGATTTTTTCTGGGGTTGAGGCTGTTTCCAAACTTATTTTTGGGCCAAAACACTCTTAAATGCAAACTTTAAGCAAAATCTAACCGCTAGATTTCGAGATCGTGGAACACACATCCCTTCAGAAATTGCTCGTATTATAGTATAGGATTATAATTTAACATTTTTTAAAATTTGAATGTAATAAACAAGAATGCAGCTGACGCACCAACAACAATCATGTCAGCTGATATTCAGCGCGGCGCGGTGGCGGCGCAGCAGCGGTAATATACTGGCTAGTGGTGGGTTGGGGAAGCCGGCTCGTTTTTAGCGCTATTCCGCCATTTCAGTTACGACCCAGGTGTTTGTTTAGTATATATTTAAATTGGATCAGAAGAAATTATATCTGGTTGCGGTGACAGCTGTGAAACACTCAGCAGTAATTTTAAGACATCATCTGTATAGTTAAAAATCATTTGTATTGGTATTCTTTGTTTAAAGCAATATTTCTTTCTTTTCTATATTTTCTTTTCTTTCTTTTTTTTCTTTTTTTTTACTCTGTGGGGGCTAACTGATTCATGTACCTGACATTTCGCTCTCCATAATTGTGTGCTTACTTGGTTATACTTCCCATAGACATTACTGAATTTTGTTGGATAGCTTCGTAAAACTGTGAGTTTCTATGTAGCAATCACCTCAATGCCAACTAACAAACTGTAATTATTTCTAAAGCCATAACAATAACCACCAGCTCCAGCCCTGACAACTCAGCCTGTTCCAACCCGCTTGTATTTTCATGTCGCCTAAATATACAGTCAAAACATGAATGGAACCCTGACTCTTTGAAATCCACGGCCTTCTAGATATCGTCGCTTTTCACTATAAGCACTATAACAAATCATCAAACATATATAGTATTCTACAGTATACATCATGGCGACTTACGCTAAAACTGTCTGTGTTGTTTGCATAAAGGAAGTTATTGCATCTGATGAAGGGTTGGAATGTGATGGAGAGTGTAAACGGTGGTTTCACCGAACTTGTGTCGGTGTTCCTAAAGCTGAATACTCGAGATTGGCAGGTGATAATTCTTTGCAATGGCTTTGCTCCCGTGTCGATTGCTCAGATAAAGAGCCAGAGAACTTGGCTGATTTCAAGTCCATTTTTGAGACTCTGGTGGAAAAGATTGATATTCTGACAACAAAAGTTGAGAAACTCGAAAAGGTTCCTGAGGACACTGCCATGATCAAAGATGAGCTTGCGAGTTTAAAGCAGAAGATCGATGGGTTTGAACCTCGAATCGAAACCATTGAGGCTAAGGTATCTGAAATGGAGACGAACTTTGTACAAAAACAGGATATTGGCAAGTTTATTGATCTGAACACAGCTATTGAGGAGATCAATGATCGTACTGCTCGGTCCAGAAATTTAATGTTGTTTGATGTCCCTGAATCTTCCAGCTCTGACAGTGAAGTCAGAAAAACTCACGACCTCAAGTTGATCACCTCTGTTGTTTCATCTGCCCCTACAAACATTGATATCAATGACCTTAAGAGCTTTAGAGTTGGAACTAGAACGCAAGGAAGAGTTCGACCCTTGAAGATCATCTTTAAGACCATGGAAGAAAGAAACAGATTTCTCTCTCATCTCTCCGTGGATTTGGCTCGACAAGCAGACCCCTCTCTGTCTCATTTGAAAGTGGCTCGGGACAGAACTCGCCGGGAACTTCAAGATTTGTCAGATTTGCGAAATGAACTTGACAGCCGTACAACTGCCGGCGAACAAAATCTTATCATCAAATATATTAATGGAGTTCCAAAAATTGTTAAAAATCAAAAAAACTAGTTACATCAACGGCAATCCTCCAGTGTTACTATCAGAACGTGAATGGAATCAAAACTAAAATGCATGAATTTACTCAACAAGTTAATCTGTCATCTTGGCACATAATATTATTAACTGAAACTAAGCTGGATTCTAACTTTTGTGATGGTGAGCTGATGTTGGCAAACTTTAGGATCTTTAGATGTGACCGAAGCAAGAGGTCTAGTGATAAATCAGGTGGCGGAGGGGTCTTGATTGCCGTGAGGAAAGATATTCCTAGTCGTGAGATTGCATCTCCCAGTCCGGACTTGGAGGCCGTCTTTGTCAGTGTTTCCCTGAGTAACCACGTTGATCTTTTGGTTTGCTCATGCTATATTCCTCCCTGTCATTCCACTGAAATATATCAGTCCTTCTGTATTGGAACTGAGCAGATCCTGACATCCCTCAAAAAACCTCATCGTGTATTGATAGCAGGGGATTTCAATCTTCAGAGTGCCAGATCTAAAACTGAATCGTCCAAAATGCTCAATGATCTTGCTGAAAGCTTTGAACTCACTCAACACAATAACATTCAAAACCAACGTGGTGTCATCTTAGACCTTGTCTTCAGTGATCTTATGTGTTCAATTAATGTGGCTGAAGAAAAAATTGTGTATGAGGACATACATCATCCGGCATTAGAGGTGGACGTAAAGCTTCCATTGGGCTTGAAGAAAACAAAGAAAGAATCCTTCCGTCCAAATTACCACAAATGTAATATCTCGAATCTGTCTGCTGATATTGTATCACAAGGGCTTTGCAATTTCCCCCTATCAGGAAATATTGATCTTGACTTTGATAACTTTGTATCCAGTCTCCAAAGCTGCATCAGTGCAAATACACCACTTAAAAAGATCTCCGAGTCTTCATTTCCAATCTGGTACACCACCGAGCTTAAAACCTTGATAGTAGAAAAGAAAAAGAGTCATGTGTTGTTCAAAAGGTATGGAAGTGATTGGCATTACTCTAGATTTGCATACTTGAGAAGAGCCTGTCGCATTAAATCAAGTCTCGATTATAGATCTTATGTTGCTCATATTGACTCTATAATTCCCAAGAACCCGAAGGTCTTCTGGAATCATGTAAAGAATTTGAGAAGCACTTCATCTGAGGTGACAAGTCTTAAACTGGACAATGAGGAATCCAATGATCCTGATGTTATGGCAAACCTCTTTGCTCAACACTTCTCCAGTGTCTACTCAAGTGACTTGCAAATCATCCCCAAGTATGATGACTGCTATTCAATCAATAGCGTTTCCTCTGTAAGGACATCAGTGAATGAAGTTAAAATGAAGCTCAACAATTTGGACCCAAATAAGGGGTGTGGTATGGATGAAATCCATCCATGTATTTTGAAAAGTTGCAGTGAGTTGTTGGCAAATCCTCTCTCGAATCTATTTAACCTCAGTTTCGAGAGTGGTATCTTTCCTGCATGTTTGAAAACTAGTTATGTGATCCCCATATATAAAGAAGGCGACAAAGAAGATGCAAAAAACTACAGACCAATAACCATCCAGTCTCCACTAGCTAAAGTAATGGAATCTATTGTTTTTGATCGAATGAAACCACTGTACAATGAGCTTAATCTACAAGAACAGCACGGGTTCTCTGGCGGCCGTTCTACTGTATCCAATTTGTTGATTTTTAAAGAGTACCTTCTCTCCAATTTTGACAAAGGGCAACAAGTTGATTGCCTTTTTTTGGATTTTAGTAAGGCTTTCGATAAAGTCAGTCATCCACACTTGATTGCCAAACTAAGGTCATATGGTATTGGTGGATCACTACTTTCCTGGATTGAGTCTTATTTACATCAAAGAACTTCCTGTGTAAAGTTTGCAGGCACACTGTCAAATTCGTTTCTGGTTAAATCGGGCATTCCACAAGGATCACTACTTGGACCATACTTGTTCAATTTATTTTTGAGAGACATCAGGGAAGTTATCAACACGAAGGTACTCTTGTTTGCTGACGACATTAAGATTTTTAGTCCGGTTGGGAAAGGAGACGGGTTTCTTCGGCTTCAGTCGTCGTTGGATAACATATCCGAGTGGTGCTCGACCAACGCCATGAAACTGAATCCCTCAAAATGTAAAGTAATTTCTTTTACAAGGAATTCGATCCCCCTGACTCTAATCTACAAAATATCAAATCAAGAGGTTCCTCGCTGCCATGTGATAAAGGATCTAGGGGTGTATTTCAACACAAATTTAACGCCTGATGACCATCTTGATAACATCTGTGCAAGAGCTTCAAGAATGCTTGGTCTTCTGTTTCGCGTTTCCCGATCTGGCTTATCTACTGTTTCTCTTCTTCACCTCTTCAAGTCGCTCGTCAGATCCCTGTTGGAGTATGCATCAATAATTTGGGCACCTCATCAGCTTGGCCATTGTAATAGGCTTGAATCCCTGCAGAGAAGATTCGTGGGGTTCTTGGAGCGGAAACTTGGAGATCAATTGAATATTAACACTGAACCTACTTTGGAACTCTTACCCCTGCGGCATAGAAGAGATATTGCGGACCTAATCTTCCTCTTCAAGATTCTTCGTGGTCTGGTGGACTGTATGGAGCTGCTGCAGTGTATTGAAATTAGAATACCAACTGGAACTAGGTCCTGTGAAGTGTTTTCCCGCCGTTGCTTTAGGACAAATTACTTAAAGAATTCTCCTTTGTACAGGATGCAACAGCTTGGGAATCAAGTTTCAAGTCTCGTGGACTTTTTCAATGATTCTCTTGTTTCATTTAGACGTAAACTGTTAACAACTGATTTACTTTCTAATAATTAGTTAATTATTATTTTTACAGGCATGCAAATCCGATCAATTTTTCACTGTTCACATCATTGCGTAATGTTATCATTGTACAAATGTTATTATGAATTATTGTATATTCTTATGTGTAATTGTCACCTGTATTGAATGTAATCAATTGTAGCTTGTGTATTTTTCAAGTCTAGTAAGTAGTCCACTGTTCATATTCATGGCATTCCTGTTCTCTGTTCTGTAAAATGAAGTACGTGTCCTTGTCTTTATAGATTTCTCTGTGTACAGTAGTGAGTACCTGCATTGCCTGTTTGATCTTGTCTTAGGTTAGCATATATAATTATCTTATCTTAGGTTAGCCATCTAAATTTCCAAAATGTAAGCACGTATGTAAATGCATGTAATTTGAATCTTGTATTTGAAAAGGCATTTGCCGTTGATGTACAAATAAACAAATAAACAAAGCAACCTACGGTGGTATAGTCAGGGGCAATAGAACAGGCGTGTCAAGGTCAAATCTTCCAATAAGCCAGCTGATTTTTTCTCATTTAACTACATGTTAATTAGCTTGACCTTCACCCGCCTGTTCTATTGCCCCCAACTATAGGAAGATTGTTAATTTATTTGAAATAAATTATCTATATATCTATGGGTACGCCCCGGATAACCGTTACCCGGAGACCCTGCTCGTGGTTGCATGGTTAAAATCCAAAGCCAAATATGACTAGATGAAAAAATGTTGTTTGTTGATTTTTGATTTTTTTTGTATATTCATCCATTGATTGAGAATACTTCTTTTGTCAATTTGATGCTGTATTAATTTTAAGTAATGCTGTAGACATTAAATTAAACATTTATTAAATTGTCTTATTCCTTATGATCTGTGAAAACAAGTTTGATTGGAGGTAAACCAACTTACTACGCATGGCTGCCTATCATTGATGAGTTAGTCTACACAGTTAGGTTATACATTCTCCCATAGGCTACATCAGCAGATACATCGAATATGTCTTTATATGACGATTTTGACGCAATTAAACAAAAATCGGATCATGTAGCTGGTTGGTCATCAGGTATCAAACTTTTTCAATCTCAGCTTCAGCTCAAAAAAGCATCTCAAACTCAGGTACGTTTGGTGGTACACCTAAACTTAGGCTATGCCAACTTAACTAAATTTTAATACTAGGTTATTTCAATCTTAGGTTCAGTCTAAATTTTCAAACTATACATACATGCTTACTGACAAAGTAGTTTGTGGTCCCAAGTAGACCTAGCTCTTACTTGCCTGTCACGAACTGGCAGCAAATTGTTGTTTAAGGTTTAGAAACTGGACAGACTTTTATAATGCTTTAACTTAGATATAAGTAGTAGATATAAGGAATTCATTGAAACTGTATCTTATCATCTGGATATCTCCTGTCCTTAACGGAAAACCAAACTTTCAAACTCAAAAAGAATTGACTGGATCACTGACGAAATAAAAGTATTTAGAACTTTTAAACACTCAAGTTATTCAAAATGGATCAACAAAAGACAGCAAAGTCAAACAACAGTACAACAGTCAAAAACACAGTTACGGTACAGGAATGCAATTTCAAGAGCAAAATCATCTTGTGTGAAAGAGAAAATCAACAATTCAAATTATCCATCTAAAACCTCTTGGCAGTTTATTAATGATTCCCGAATAAAACAAAGACCCACTCTTTTAAGAATATTACTTTAAAACTGAATGACTTTCAAATCAGTAACCCACTCATAGTCAGTAACATATTTAAAAACTTAACGATTTTTTTCTCAAACTTTCCCCAACAAAGTTTCTCTTAAATCAGAATGAATTTCCTACCAACAATCAGTTGGGGCGGGAGAATTTCCAGAAACTGCTAAACTTGCCGTAATGAAACCTTTATTTAAGAAAAATGATCCATGTTCCCCTGAGTGCTACCGTCCGATCCCACTACTACCCACCATATCGAAAATAGGCCTACTTGAAAAGGTGGTTTGTAATTCACTGGTGAACTATCTTTGTAATAATGGGTACGCTTTGCTAACCGATTTGGTCATTGAAAACAGAAATCTTGTAAGCTTGCTTTGGTCGACTTCATAAATTTTTGCATCGACGCCTTGGATGGGGGTGAAATGGCCCTTATATTGTTACTTATATTTTAAAGAACCCCAATCTAATAAAACCAAGTCATGAAATCCACAGTTATCATACAAGAGCAAAAAACCATACTTACATTAAATTTCACAGATTAAGCAAAACTATGAATAGTCATCTGGTCATTGCTCTGAAAATTTACAATTCCTTGGAAGGCTTAATAGATAGGTACTCAGAAAAACAGTTTAAAAATAAACTGTACTCTTGGTTACTGAAAAATCCCTTATATGATCTTGAAGAATTCTTTAAAATAAAGAACATTGCCTTTTGACATAGGCCTTATGTCACATGTTGCTATTAAGCATTTAGTATTAAGTATTGACAATTGTTAATGATTGTATAATCCTTACAACAAATAAAGATTTATTTATTTATTTATTTTATTTATTTATTGGCTGTTTCATTGACCTTTCCAAGGCGTTCACATCCTTTCACATCCAGTTCTTCTGCGAAAACTACCAGCTAAGTTATAGGTATTAGGGGAAAGGCTTTCAACTGGTTACAGTCGTATCTCTCAAATATTTAGATCTCAAATAACTAACTTAACTTAAAGTTGATTTCCTCGACCAAAATAAAGTTAGGAAATCTTCATACTTAAATCCAAAACAGAGCAACTTCGGAGTTCCACAGGGCTCAATTTTGGGCCTGTCCTTTTTCTCATTTACATCGATTCCGATCAACTCCCAGGAAATCTTCTCACTATTTTCGCAGATGACACCTCTGTTTTAACCACCCATGAAGATCTTGGAGAGCTGGAAGAAGAAACTTACATTAATCTCAATAGACCTTCTCAGTATTTTTCCAGTATTAATCTACAAATAAACCCTCAGAAAACTCAGTACATCCAACTTCATGACAAACCAGAAAAAGGATAGATTAATTATTACAGGAGAAACTCTCCTTTCAGTAGTTCTAAATGACACTGTTATTGATGACGCCTCACATGTCGACTATCTGGAAAAAGTGAGATTGGACGGAGGGCTCAGGTGGGATGACCATATTGACAAATTATCCAAACAGATCTCTTCAAACATTTTCGTGCTAAAAAATTTTCTCATTTAAATAATATTTCACTGTTAAAACTAGTTTTTTTTTGGACTGATTGAGAGCTTGATTAGACAATCCATCATACTCTGATGGTTTTTCTAGCAAATCAAACTTAAATAGGATATTTTCACTTCAGAAAAGAGTCATAAGGCTATGTGTAAAGCATATTGTAGGCCTAGTGCGTAGAATAGCCTTAAGTGTTTCACATTTCGAAAGGCTCAGCAAAGATGTGAGCATGGGAATCACAGATAGACGCTCTGATTGGAAGGAGTGGTTATCTGGAGGTCAGAAAAGGAAGGCTCCAATGTATGCTTGTATCATATATTCAATTACAAAATATTAGAATGTATTCTAAAAGTCCTACTTTGTTGCAAAGACTTATTCTCGACCCAAAGTTATCATGGGAACCTCATACCACTAATGTCATCCCAAAATTTTTTAGAGTGTGCTTTTTACTCCGAAAATTGAAAGCTTCTGTCTCTGAAAATATGTTACTTATGGCTTATTTTAGTTTTTTTTCATTGCCATCTCATATATGGAAATATCTTTTGGGGTAGCTGTCCAAGTGCTAAACAATTCCTCCTGTGGCAAAAAAGAGCCCTTCGCATAATGGTAGGAATTCCCAGCCGGGAAAGTTGTAGGCCATTTTTAAAAAAATTTGGAATTATGACTGTGCAGGCCACTTTTTGCAACAGAATTTCCTGTACATTTAAGAGAACATGAATAATTTTCATTTAGGCAGGAAATCCACAATTATACAACCAGTAATTGTCACAATCTCAATATTCAAAAGCCTAGGTTACAAAAAATTTTAAATAGCCATAAGTATTTACGGATCAAATTGTTTAATAAACTGCCTTTAGACTTTAGGAACCTACCTTTAAAGACTTTCAAGGCTAGATTAAATGATTTTCTGACAAAAAATGTGTTCTATGAACTGAATGAGTTTTTAATTTTAATGCTATGATAAGGTAAATGTATGTTTTTATTTTGTTTTAAAGATAAGATTAGTTATAACTTAAGTCATTGACAAAGTCCATTGCAACGTAACTGTTGCTTAAAGACCAATAAAGATCATTGAATCCATCTCTGTGTGTTCGACGCAATCTGATTACAAGGATTTGATTCAATCGTGTCGCTCTCTATGTTTATGTGCTTTTAAAAGAATTTATTTATTGTATAGCCTAATACCTATGTATAAAGGGTTCCTTTCAATAGTGTTAAATTGTGTATGGGAAAACTCGGAGAGTTTTTATTTCTAGTGTTGTATGCATGATTTAATTTGAAACATTCAAATAAATTGGGGTTGTTATGGACTAATTTCAATGTTTCACCAATATAAAGGCTTAGCAAGGTTAATATGTTTGTGTTTCTAAAAAGCTGTCGGCATTTATATCTATGAGAAATTTTGCAAATTGTTCTAATTATATTTTTTTGTGATATAAAAAGTCTAATGAAATCACTGTTGGGGAAGCTACTTTTTAAAAGTAGCTAGCTACAGCTACAGCTACTTTTTCAAAAAAGTAGCTTAGCTACAGCTACAGCTACATTTTCAAAAAAGTAGCTAGCTACAGCTACAGCTACAATTAAAAAGTAGCTCGCTACAATTAAAGCTATACTTTGCTACTTTCACAATCTGGTCCTGGATTTCTCTTGTGACGTATAACCACCCAATTTTCCCACTTAAAAGTAAAATTAAGTTTTTTTGAATATAGGCCTATATTTTTTGTATTGTTTTTAGAGATATTTTCATTTTAATATAATAATTTGTGAGTCTTGTGGAGCCTAGATAATGTAAACAGAATAGTGGTATGAAAATATAAATTGTCGTATAAAAAGACTTACATCAAAGACGTAAACAACAATATTTATTAAGCTATCTTCAGTTTATAACATTTTTCTTAGATCGGCCACGGTAGGGTTAAGAGTCTGCTCTACCTGCGCCATCTTAGATTTTTAGTCCCATAAGAACAATGTTAAATTCAAAAGATTACTGTTGCCTTTGAAACACTATATCTCGATAATCTTGCATAGGATTTGCATGAAACTTGAATATGTTCACCACAAGGGAATGACGGAGTGCATGGCGTGGATAGATTTTCAACAAACCTACTAAACATTATTTAAATGTAGTTTAAAAATGGTGTTAAATGTATTTAAATTTTATTCGTTATTCAAGTGGATATTTGCTTTAATTAATTTTCTATCACTTCAAGCACAAAATACTATGGTAACATTTAAAATGACATCAAGTTTGAAATTTTCCTACGAAAAACAAAATCACAGTAATGTTTCAAATTTAACATTGCTCTTATGGGACAAACTACCAAGATGGCGCAGGTATTGCAGACTCTTAATGCTGGCGTATGCACACAAGAAGGACCAACTTCTTCAGTTTTGTCGCCAATCTCGCTTTTAGGCCTACTCATTGCCACATTGCCATGATGTCGATTGTTAGATTAGACACTACATAAACCGAATATGAGTATGAAACACTCTGTAAATTATTAGGTACAAATTTACTGAGTTCGGGAAGTACGGTAAACGTTCACATCAACATCTATCATCAATCAAGGTGGTTGAGGTTATGTTGTTGAGTCGTTATGCCGATAGTCTTACAGTAACAATTGGCTATTTTTTTTAATTCGTTGACTTCGCGTAGTTTCTCATTAAGCCTATTGTAAATATTCCTTTCCTTAATTCCTGTCCTGAGCGATCCTGGAGCTGCGCAAGCATAAACTTAGTTCAGCAGATTAGTTTCTATTCTATAATATAGACGCATAACTAGCGCATCTAGTGGTCAGCAAACACAAAAGAGAACAAGACTGGTTATTGTCATTTTGTGGTTATGGTACTCAATTGAAGCGTATGGTGGTGGCAATGGATTGAAAGTAATCTTCAATTCCAACGAGTGAAAAATATAACAGCTGACTAACCTTCAAACCTTCTCTCGTGTTTATTTTGAAACCATGAATGATGAAATGTCAACACAATTATTAGTCTATGTTTTATTGAAACCAAAGTAGCGAGAAAAGTAGCTAAATAATCCGCTACAACTACTCCAAAAATGTAGCTCGCTACAGCTACAAGCTACTTATTTTCAAAAGTAGCGGAGCTACACTGACGCTACTAAAAAAGTAGCGGCGCTACAGTAGCGCGCTACTTGTAGCGCGCTACTCCCCAACACTGAATGAAATCGGTTGAGCTACCAATGAAACCTTTAAGTGTGGCCCACTTTTAGGAAAACGTTCATTAATAGGACAATTGACCAAAAATAATAATGATTAGTAAAATGTTTTTAGAATAACTTTTTATATATTCAGATCTAAAGGACCATCATATTTGCTCAGCCAAGACAATGGAAGCTTGAAGAAGCTTAATGCTTTATGCTTAGTTTTAGTTTTTGTGTTTCAGCCAAGAAGAGAAGCTTTAAGAAAAACCAACAACGTTCTAGCTCCTGTGATTGACTTAAAGTCTAAAAAAGATGACGAAGACTCTAACTCTACTTCAAGCTTTGGAGCCTATTCCAAAGTAAGTGTTGATAATCTACATATATTTCATAAAATGTAAAGTTTTGATAGTGTCTGGCTACTACTATCGCATAGTAGGCATACGTTATTTGTTGTTCAGGATAAGAACATCATTTTTTATGTACCATACATAAAACTTGTTTTTCATGTTTCAGGATTCAAGACTCCTCAACTTTTCACCCCATTCAAACAATTTCAACCACCAAGACATGGATTGGAACTTTGATGGGGTCGAATATGACCCTATGTGGCCCAACGATTACGAAAAAGTTGTGAAAGGTATGTTTAACTTTATTCAATGTAGTTCATTGTGATTTTTAGTGATTTTGTCCTACCCAAACAGTAGTTAGTTTGTTGTAGTTTTGAAAACATTTTATACTTGAACACATCTTTAAGTTCCTTTTATATATTTTTATTGCGGTAGCAAGTTGTTCAATTATCAACCTCAGATTAATTACTTTGAAAAGTGATCTGGCAAAAACGATTAACAGATATATGTACTTACCCTCCTCTATTATTATCCTGCAGATTTAAAAGAAATAAGAGAAAGAGAGAGGGAAAGAGAGGATGAGGAGCGCAGGAAGAGGAGAGAAGAAAGGACAAGAACCAGGGAAAGGTGAATAAATTATTCTATTGATTTGTCATGATATAGAGCCAACCAGTACAAATTTTCCTAAATAGCCGTAGTAAAGGAATTCATTTTTCCATTATAAGTCCTGAAACATCAGTAAAACAGAAAATTTATTTGGTATCACAACAAAGTTTTTCGGAAAAATAGAACCTTGATTTGGTAATGTATTAAAAACACTAAGCGCATTAGTAACTTTTTATGGAAAATTTTGTCTCATGTTATAGTAAATTGACAATGAAGGGGCCTGTGATTGTATTTCCTTCTCTGAAAGTTCATAAGCTAAATTTTTTTATCAGTAATCCAAAATATTATAATGTTTTTAACATAATGTTCTTATAGTATCTGAAATCAAGGGTTGGTCGGTTAAATGAATTATTTCTCTTTTATCTCAGTTAAAAGGACTAGTTAATATGACAGAAGTATATTTGTTCAGCTTTTTTTCAGTGAATTTCCCTATAGGGAACACGCTATTACGGTTGTAGTCATGGTAAGCCCTGAGGATGGTACCATGATACTTTTTTGTTTTGAGGTCCCCTAGAAGCCAAAAACATTGTTTGTTCAAATTCATGTATATAGCTACTTTTAAATCAGAAAATATTGAAAATTGAATAAATTGTACTATATTTCACATTACGGGTACCGTAGTCTAATAAAAAATATATATGTGTATAAAAAATTAATAACAAAAATTATAACATTGTAAAAATAAAATTAAATAAAATTGTAAATAAACCGAGACAAAATAGGTGTTGATATATCATATGATCTTCTACAAAAACAACTTATTTAACTGGCATGGTGGTGATCTTAAATTCAATCCTGTGAGAAATTTTGATTTCAAGACCATCTGGTGTGCCTGTTCAATATTTCTTAGAAGCTTTATGCTAGAATATTCATTTAGTTGTCGTATAGACGTTATTTGATATAGGTCCTCAAAATTTTTGTTGTGGACAGTTCCGTGTTTTGCTTAGGGCCGGTCGATGTCTAAATGCATATAAATATATATATTTACACTATAACTTTCGATGGTTTTCGATGTCTAAATGCATATAAATATATATATTTACACTATAACTTTTAAAAGAAACCTCCAATTTTGTTGAAATTTACAGTAGACTCCCTCTTAACCGGCCACCTTTTAACCGGTCTCCGCTTTAACCGGCCTACCCTGACACAAAAACAACATCTTTTTAACCGGTAATTTGTTATCTCATCATCGCTTTAACCAGCCGTATTTCACTGGAAACATAGTTTCTTATCTACTGTATCATTCAATTCAACGTTATATCATATTGACGTTCTTAAACTAATTAAAATTAACTGTCCTAAATGGAAGTAAATGCCAACGGAAATTAATGCATTTAGACCTATTATCCAGAAGACCACAATAAAGAAAGGAATTATCATTAGTAGGTTGGTTGTGGATTTCACGTGTGTTGGATGTTACCGGTAAATCATATACAGTGAGGTATTTAAAGATTTTTTCAGGTCATAATTGTATTTAAGCCTTATAAAATTGTAGGTTGGCAAATTTAAATGTACATTGGTTTAACCGGCCAATTCATTATCCGGCCGCGGCCTGGTCCCGAGGTGGCCGGTTAAGAGGGAGTCTACTGTAATATGAAGAGGTAGGGCACCGTTCTTCAGATTAAGTTGGAAAATCAGGATGATTGGACCATGAGAACAGTGTTTTATGGGGTTTCAAAATGAAAAAAATGGATTTTCAGTACAGTGTATTTTTAACCAAAAGTCTTATAATTTTAAGTAAAACTGCTTAAAATTATAGTTTTTGCTTTATGGCTTAACAAACAAACTCACTTTCATACTTATAATATTGTGTCTTTCATCATCTCTTGTATTTTTACTTCTTTTTCATGTTTAATCTTTTATATATCTATTAAATGGAATAAACATTCAGTTTCTACCACTAAGACTTTTGCTTCTTTTGGTATCGTAATTGAACTTGAGGGACTAAACTTACAGGTTTATATGCAAGCAAAATAAAGAAGGAATTAGATAAATAATTATTCTAAAATAATGAATTACCATTTTTTAAGAAAATTAATTCGTATTTTGGGTTACGTATTTATCATGCCGACTTAAAGGTTTTCTCAGGTTTCTAGAAGAGGTTGTTTCGGAGTTTTAACAGTTTTTTTAAGGATAGCTTTAAGATTTATTAAATTGAAAAAAATTAAGGGCCGGTTTCACAAAATGCAACACTTTTAGTCCCAAGGTTATTGGTTGTAAATAAATTAATGAATATGTTATAAAAATGTCTTGTATTGTTCCTTACCCTCCCCTTTACTTAAATAGAATAAGTGTTTAACTATATTTTAATTTATCGATTAATTATTAGTTATTATGCAAAACATAGGTCAAAATACAAGTCGCTCACTGTCACTGGTCATCCAGCCTAAGTTACGACGCAGCGAAAATGCATTTAAAAACAAACAAATTCGTCTGATTCACTTCACAGCTGTAGAGAACAAGACAGACTGAAAGAAATCCATAGACAAACGGGAGGATTTTCTGCAACAACTATTTATTTCGTTGTCTATAGAGCTTGTCCCTCAGAAGAGCTCCACCAAAGTCATCCAAATTGGAACCAGCCAAAAAATATTACCCCTTCAGATATTTGGCGGGATATCACTTTACGTGTAGTTGGGAGCGGTTATAAGTTGGAAGTGTGTGCTGATTGTCACACTTCCAATTTTCCACTTCCACATCCACTTCCTCTTTTTAGTTTTTATTACTTTTTTATTTCATTTTAAGTGAAATAACAGGAAAGTTTGATACCGTACCTTAATTTCATTTCAAGTCGCTCACTCAAATCAAACTTTCAGTTTTGAATATGTTACCACGAAAAAGGTGTATTTATGTTAGAAGAGTTACAACATAACCTAACCTCAAATTAAACCGGTGGTCAACATGCGGCTGTATGTCGGCTGTTGGAGTTTAAGTGTGGAATTTACAAGTCGCTCACGTGAGTGACGTAGTAAATTGTGATAAATTGTAAATATATTTAATTATATACTTTTTAATTATTGCTGGTGATAAAACACATATATTTTTACTAAGATAGCAATTTTTATTTAGGTTATGTGTTTTTTTATAGTGGTTTACGGCAACAAGAATTTGAGTGAGCGACTTGTATTTTTTGTGTGCCTGCTGCATTAGAAAACAACTTTTTATGGGGGAAAAAATCAAAATTCAGCTTAGCTGCTTTCGTTTAGAGATCAGTATAGTAACTTATGTTCAATTGATTAGGCCCAAAATTTATTTTTTTTTATTCAGTTGAGAAGTTAGTTTTTATTTTTCTCTTCCAGGAAATTAAACCATTTTGTGAAACCGACCCTTAACCTTTTTCATCGGAAATAACAAGTTGGGTCAAGTTAGGTTTGTTTTAGTTAGGTAGGCTTTAATAATAAATTGAACAGAACATTCAATAATTCACTAATACTAACCTCTATTTCACAGCCGGTTTGAGCCAGGGACTCCTGGTGCAGAGGACAGATCACGGAAAGTGTTGCCTGGTTTCCCAGGCATCGCAGAGGAGGAAGAGGAAGAGGTGGTGGAGCGGCCGGTGAGGGGGGGAGGAGTGGCGATCGCGCCCCCACCGTCCCTCCAGGAGCCCTCCCCCACTCCCCCCGCCCTGGATGCCCCTCGTGCTCCCACCGCCTGTGGAGCATCTGTCGCGGCAAAGATCATGGCCAAGTACGGGTTCAAGGTCAGTTAAAAATTTGTAAATTGTAGGGGCAGGCTCTTTTTGTACTCGTTTCATAAATAAATAAATAAAATATTCTTTATTGCTGGAGACAAAACAGGTATTGTATAGCATGCGTCAAACAAATGCAATAGGTATATTTAACATACATTGAGAGGTAAAAAATATCATGTGATTGCAATAGTAATTAATATCGAAGAAGTAACATCCAGACACTTGATGAATAAAAAAAAACCCCCTCACTACCAGGAACCAAGCCGATGTATTCTCCCTGTGTAGTCCATGAACTCCCCCACCGAGTAAAACACATGCGACACTAAAAAGCGGCTTAATTTTGATTTGAATTTTGATTCATTGTTTTCAAACCGAATAGCCTCCGGAATTCTGTTAAGGATGCCAATCCCTGCTTGAGACGGTAGCCTAGATACACTAGCTAGCCTGTGCTGATCAATTCTGAAAACATCTCTGGATCGTGTGTTGTAGTTGTGTACATCGGCACTACGTATTAGACTGCTCTTAAATTTGCAATAATAAGCAGTTTCCAGGATGTAAAGCTCAGCTAGAGTTAGCAAACCCAACTCCCGGAAGGCTTCCCGACACGACTCTCTAAATTTGAGTTTTGAAATAATTCTAATGGCTTTTTTCTGAAGGACAAAAAGGCGGTTGAAGTTTCTCTGCGAGCAACCACCCCACAGAGCGATGCCATATGAAAGGTGGCACTGAATTAGTCCATAGTAAGCCATTAGCAACAGCTCTTTAGGACAGTGTTTAGACAGGATTCTCAGCAAATACACTGCGGAAGAGACCTTTTTACAAACACTATCCACATGATCTGTCCACGTCAGCTCGTTATCCACGAGCATTCCGAGAAATTTTGTGAAGCCAACTTCTTCGATGACAGTGTCATCTATGACTGCAGTTGGTCGATGAGTATTCAGAGCGGTGCTGCCTCCAAATATCATGCAACTTGATTTTGATGGATTTACTTTGAAATTTTTGTTCTCAAAGTACTGAATACAACAATTTATCTCCTCAAAAGATTGGATTTCAATTTCATCTGTTTTGTTTGAATTGAAACAGAGAGTCGTATCGTAGGCATATTGGACAGTTTGTCCCTTTGAAATGAAAGAATTCAGATCATTCACATACACCAAAAAAAGTAGGGGGCCGAGAATCGATCCCTGAGGGACACCAAATCTCAAAGTGGTTGTATGTGAAAGAACTCCATTGACATGAACTTGTGGAGTCCTTCCAGTAAGGTATGACTTCAACCACGTATGTGGTAAGCCCCTAATACCAGAGGACCATAGCCTGTCAAGGAGTAAGTTATGGTCCACACAATCAAAAGCCTTGGATAAATCGAGAAAGACGCTCAACGTAATTTTGCGATTATCCAGGCTATTAACAATCGTTTCCACTAGGCGGATGATTGCATCTACAGTTGATTTACCCTGTCGGAAACCAAATTGGTCTTTTGACAGGATTTCGAATCTGTCCAAAAAATTTACCATCCTGCGCATGAATAATTTTTCAAAAACTTTACTGAGCACCGGCAGGATTGAAACAGGCCTATAATTGTTTGGTTGCTTTGAATCTCCTTTTTTGAAAATGGGGATAACTTTTGCAACTTTGAGCGAATTTGGAAAAATGCCTGTTCTGAAAGAAATGTTTATTAATTGAGTGAGGGGACCCGCAATGCCAAGTTGGCATTTTTTCAAAAGCGATGGTTTCTGGACATACCATTGACATCCATGGACTTCTTCGCTTTCATGTCGTTAATAGCCTTAATGACCTCCATCTCAGTAGCATCTTCTAAAACCATAGATTCAGCCGGGCCAAGCTGCTCAGGAGCAGCCGGAGGAGATAAAATTAGGCCAGTTTCGCCAGCCATTGCAAAGAAGTTGTTAAAAACACTCGCTACCTCCGAAGGCTCCCGAACTAGTCTTCCTTCCACCTCCAATTCAATTTGATTGTACATTTTCCCTGAAGATTTATTTTTATTTATGAGAGCCCAAGCTTCCCGAGAAAAGTTTACTGAATCTTTTAGTTTTTTATTAATATCGTAGCTCTTCGCTGCCCTCAAAACCTTTCTATAAATTCTTTTATATGTCTTGAAAAAAATTACAAACCCCGGGCTACTATCCCATTTTGATCGTTCCCAGTACATTTTTAACTTTTCCCTTGACACCAAAATTCCCCTTGTAATCCAATTATTTTTGTCTGTCCGTTGAATTTTTTTTAAAGATTTTTTGGGACAGAAAGAATCGAGATGATAATTTAAACAATTGTTGAAAGAGTCAAAAGCTTGTTCTGGACAATTTAAACAATCAAACAATCCCACTTTTCCTGCTGTAACTTTTTGCTTAGCAAAAGAACATTCGCAGGTTTAACATCCTTCCCATTACTAGCAATGAAAGGAAGGCGGAGTGGTGTACGACATTCGATGAGGGCGAGCTGAGCATGGTGGTTAGAAACGGCAGTTGATACGACAGTAACAGGCAAGTCTGCAATGTTCGAAATGACGTTATCAATGGCAGTCCGCGAAGTAGGTGCCAACCTGGTGGGAGAGTTCACGGACCACTTTAGACCAAACCCCATCAATGTTTCCTCAAGCGTTTTAGTTTTGTGGTCATAGACGTCTAAGACGTCTATGTTAAAGTCCCCTGCAAGGAGAAACTTCTGTCTTCTTGATGTGACTTGCTGAAAAAACTGTTCTAATTTTACAAAAAATGCATTTGCGTTACCGTCGGGAGATCGGTATAACCCATATATGAAGAGAGGTTCAGAGCCTTTCAAATGAATTTTTACCCCACAAATCTCAAAATCTTTTTCACATGACAGATTTACAGTAATTGGGTCAAATTTTGTGTCGATTTTTAGAAAAAGTGCAACTCCCCCCCCCACTTAAAGTTTGGCCTTATGTAAAAGTTCCCCAAAATATAATTTGGAATTTTTGAAAACTGCACATTTGTTTCGTTAAAGCCGAATTCAGATAAAATCAAGACATCGGGCTTGAGTTCCTCAGTAAGAATGTTAAGTTCCAAAGATTTATTTGTGGCAACCTGTATATTTTGATGAAGTATCCTTAATTTATATTCTACTTTAAAATCACCCTTAGAGTTACTTACTGCCCCAATTCCTTGATTTGCCCTTAAATTTGTCGTCTGGATGGAACTTATCACATTGTTTTTTCATATACGGATGTCACTAGTTTTTGGAGGTTATTTATAAATGGGATCTTTAAAAAAATGCTTAAACCGGAAGGAGAGTTTTAATAAACACTGTAAAAAGTACACTATTCTTTGTTGAACGGTTTATGATTTTTTATTCCCACAAAAAGAAGCCATCTCCATGAGTATCTTAATGAATGAACTGTCCTATCTGCAGCTGCAACACCTGCCAGCCACATGTTGCCTTCTCAGCTACGTCACAGAGCTATGAAAAATGCTCAAAAATACTTTTAAGGGCCATTTAAAGACATTACAACACACACAACCATTCTGTAAATTAGGGGTGTATATAATTTTGTATACTTTTATTCACATGCAATTGAACTTGATCAAACAGGTAATAGGGGACCCCCAAGTAATAGGGGAAATGTCCAATTGCCGAGAACTCTAAATTAACTAATTTATTTTATACTGTTTGTTTTAGACACTGAAAGGAAGATTCAAATTAAAGAAAATTTTGAGTTAAATATTGTTAATATCTCATATGTTTCACTGTATTTCCATTTTAGGAAGAGCCAAAGATTGCAATTACTAAAACTTCCAAGGTCAATCATTGTTTAGAAGATAGTTATTTATGATGTGTTTTTGCCCCAACAGGAAGGCCAAGGGTTGGGCAAAAAGGAGCAGGGTATCTCAATGGCTCTACAGGTGGAGAAGACATCAAAGCGGGGAGGACGAATTATCCATGAGAAGGAGATGATGCCGCCCCCTCCCCCCGCCGTCAATACCCCTCCCCCAGCCTCGGCAGCCGAACCCAAGGAAGAACCTTCAATCACCGAGATTATGCGAAGCCCGTCCAAAGTGGTTCTGCTCAGGGTGAGTGCTGTTTTAGCATCACGTTCTGAAGTGTGCAGTGGGAAAGTTCAACTGATGTAGTGACTGGCCCAAAAAATGCACTTGATACAAAAAAAATACAGTTTGGTACAAAATTGCCAAAACAGCTTGGTCATTACTGTACAGTCTAAGTATTGAAACTTCGAATGTGCATAATATGTACTATTTAAATCTAGTTCTTCAAAAATGTATTGATTATTTACCACTGTAGTAAATTCACAAGCTGAGAAAAAGAGGAAAAGAAACATGCCTGCTTATTAGACTAGAGAATGCCACCTGATCTAAATTCGACCAAAAATTCAGTTGATTGAAAACCCAATTACTTAAAAATTAATTGAATCATCTGTTCTTTTTGTTTTTCTAGCATTTGTTATTACAACAATAGCTGTCTAATGATTCAACTAATTACCCTTCTTCCATAAGATTAACTTTGGAATTTTGAAAGCCTGGAGGTGACCCGGGGCTGATGTGAATTTCAATGGGATTCTGCTCATCCACCTTTGTAACGGTATTCACAGATTTCTCTTACGATGAGCCTTCAAGCTAAGAAAAAAGTAGGAAATAAACATGCTTGCTTATTAATTGAACAAAATTGGCTGAGTACGCAGGTTTGCTATGACGGGGGTGTTAGTACTGTACAATAACATTGTATGTTTTAGCATGTATATTGCATTTGATAATCTTTTTGTAAAGCATTTGATGTTTTTTACCCTCATGAGTTTCTTTTTATTCATTGGCACATAACTAATTTCAATATATTTTATTTGCCGATGTTGTGGTTGCAGAACATGGTGGGGCCGGGAGAGGTGGACCAGGACCTGGAGCCCGAGGTGAAGGACGAGTGTAACACCAAGTACGGGGACGTGATCAAAGTCATCATCTACGAGGTGCACAACGTGCCTGCCGACGAGGCCGTCCGCATATTCGTCGAGTTCAAGCGTATCGAGTCGGCCATCAAAGGTGAGAGTTTTATCATAACATGAAGATGGTTTTGGTTTTACAGTAGCAACAAGATTTCTCAGTCACTTAACTGTTTTGATGTTCTGGGTGAAAATAGAGTACTTAATTAACCTTAAATTTTCTCACAGGGTCCAATCCAAGCTAAATTAGGCCTGGTCCTGGACTACCTTGGATAACAAAAAACTCATATAATACGAAAAGTTAGGAAAGACGTGAAAATCAAGCATAAAATATATTGAAACTGTAAATACAATGTATTACACAGTAAAAGTAATTTTTGAACAATAATAGCGTATTCCTTATAGGGAAATTCACAAATGCTATAATATGAAGGTGCAACGGGGGCATTTTTAAATTAAGGTCATTAAATACCAAACACCCATTTTTGACCATTTGAATCCCCAAAACCCCATTATCACTATCCCATCATGCTGATTTTCTAAATCATGAAAATGAATTTGGACCTACACCTTCATGCCTAATTTCATAAAAATCAGTGGCCACTTTCATAAATACCATAATCAACAAACTTAACAATTGGTGTTTTTGGCTACTGTGAACCTCAAAATGAAAAAGTAACATGGTCCCAGGCTTAGGTCTTGCCATTTCTACTACTGTAAACCCATACTACTGTAGGTCCCATAGTGTATACCCTTCAGGGCATTCACAAAAAATGGCTTCTGATGACCTAAGACCCTACAATAACCTAACGCTACTTCAACTTTGCTTACTTTAACTTATTCATCTTCTGTTCCAGCTGTTGTCGATCTGAATGGCAGATTTTTTGGCGGCAGACAGGTGAAGGCAGGCTTTTATTCCTGGGAGAAGTTCAACAATTTGGAGCTTTTAGAATAGTTTATTTAAGTTAGTGATGTATATAGCTTGTACTTTTGTTTAAATATATCATAATGGCATGATAAATTTTTCCTTCCTTGATTCCTAATCAATTTATTTACAACTTGCCATGTAATAGAACCATACAGGATACTTATGGTCAAAAGTATCTACAGTAGAACTTCTCTACTAACCGTCACCCTCGGGTGCAGGACTATGATTGTTAAGGGAATAGGTGGATAACAGAAATAATGTTAGAAACCTGTACAGAAAGTATATTTAATAGGATTTCAAAGAAATTGTACACTATATGCTTGTGAAGCATACAACTGGATAATACACATGTATATTGAAATTACGTAATGCGAAAGTAAAACAAAGCTGCTATTCAGTTTTACTTAATAAATCCCATTTTAGGTGACAACAACAGCTGTTTCCAGTGGAAAAGCACCAGAAAAGCACTAAGTACGTCACATTTATTTGACAGTTGCCAACAGCTGAAGGCCAGCTACATCACTGGTGCAAATAACATTTGTTATTTGTTGTAGATTTCACCTACCTTGGTTCGTTCTAGATACATTGTGTTGGTCCAGAGTAAGCAATTTAATTTAGTACACATCACAGGGTTACTGGAGTTGCAACGTACTTTAGGCAGGACACCCTGCCTAAAGTTTTACTTGCAAAATTCAAAAATTTTGCAAATCAGATTTTTGTTAATCAGATTTTATGAGATAACAGTGATAAAGTATGCAGGCAAGCAATTAATTAAACTCTTAGTTCTTTAAATAAATTAACCATTTATTAGCAGTACTTGTTCTGCAAAGCTTATAATAGCTAAAGTAATTCCTCTATTCAAAAAAGGTGATTCAAAAGATCATTCCAATTTCACCACCTCATAAGGTATACATCAAATGGCATCATTAAACTAAATTACAAATACACACAGTCAAAGCATTTCAAAATAAATCATACTTAAGCTAATTCATATAGAGGAGAACTTAGCAAACATTTCTCTTAAACTTTTTAAGATTGTTGTCTATCTCCCTCAATTCCACAGGAAGCTAAAAATAAAATTTAGCATCTGCATAGAATGTTTTCTTGTTAAAAAAATTAAAGTCTTTGGTAATCAATAGCAATTGTATTTCTATTTCTAGTGAAATATGAATGAATATCACCAAGCCTGGGAACCAAATTATTTTTGCATAATTGTTTAAAATGAATTACTGTATGATAAACATAAAGACTTTAGACAGTGATTATGCCCAAATTAGAAGAGCAATGGCAAACAGAACAATGAAAATTAAGATTCAACAAGGTGCGTATCGTCCTTTTTTGAAGAAGTATTTTATCCAAGTTCTGTTTTGAAGTACTGCCATAAATTGCAATTATACCAAGTGATTGATGATTATTTATATAAGCACAAATTAAGGAGTTTTTTGGTATTTATTGAACAAAATTTTGTCTTTCTATACAAAGCATATATGCCTGAAGTGTCTTTATTTTAATACATGGCCAACATGAAAATTCCACATTAAACATTCATCTAAGATCATACCTAAAAATTTTGTTGAACAGACTTTTTAAAACTTTGATAATTTATTTTCAATAAAGGAGCAATGGAGGGTTTAAGGTGGGTACTTAAAAAATTATTTATGCATGTTAGACTTTGCATACCATTATTTTCTAAATTATTCAATGAACTATCGCTAGTTTTTAAAATTGCATCATCCGCGTACAGACACAAATTCTTTGGTGGACTATTCTTAAATGAAAGTGAAATACATTTTAAATAACAAAGGGCCTTTTAAAAGGAACCTTTAAACAAAGAAATAATAAATAAAGGGGATTTAACCTTGTGGTACACCATGTCATATCTGAGCTAGTGAAGAGTGGCTAAAAACTACTTCATTTTTAAAATTACTTTTTTATCTCAACAAATTGCCTTCTACTGATTAAATATGATCTTAACTAATTTCGGGAAATTCCCTTAAAACACACCATTAAATACTCTGCTTAGGTCCAAGAAAATCCCAATAATGTTTCTCCTTTGTCTACAGAATTAATTACTGAATTAACAGAATCAATACCAGCAGAATCAATAAGAGAAATATTTGATAAGTTCTCCTCTATATGAATTAGCTTAAGTATGATTTATTTTGAAATGTGTGTATTTGTAATTTAGTTTAATGATGCCATTTGATGTATACCTAATGAACAAAGGTATTTTCAATTCATTTCAATTGCTCTGCCACAAAATCTACCAAGTTGATAGCAGTAAATATAAAAGATACCGTAGGGCTGAAAGGGTGTGGTGTTATAGCACTCCCGCGGCTTGGTGGCACACACCCGATAATATTTTACTGCCGGGTTCAAGGTTGGTCTCTGAGGAAATTATAAATTTTTCCATAAATAATTTTATATATAGGATTTATTTTTAATTATATAATTATATAGTAAATAATACGGTGAATCATGAAGTTAAAAATATTGTCATGCTCTTCTTCAAAGGTGTACAAGTCTACCTTCCTTATTTGTCAGCTTTTATCATCATTTATTTTCAAATTCTTCAGAATTTCTGCAGCTTGTCTTCTAACCTAAAATCATAAAAACTTGTTTATTAACAACTCAAACAAAAAATTTAATACTTAATTAAAGTTTGTAAAGAATTGTATTATATAACTCAATGGCATGCAAATACATGATTATGATTAAAAAAGCTTCCAACCCAACTGCACTTATCATACTTTGTAGCCACCTATATAGGAAAAAGTTTAACGTCCAAATCAACCTCGATTTCTATTTTCGATACTTCAATATAGAGGGCTTTGTGGGATACATGGCAGTATAGAGGGTTAGTGGAAAAAAACGAGGGTGTTTTAAAAATTGGAGACCTAAGTTAATGTTTAAGAGATGGTCAAATATGTATGTGAAAAGTCATGTCAGGTAATTTATCAACCTAAGTCAACATCACTCCCATGGTTTGGATGCATGTGCCAAAGGGTTCTATATGGTCTTTAAATGGCTCTATATGGGTGAGTCGGTGGCGTAGTGGCACCAGACTTCAGGCAGCGACAATGTGGGTTCGAATCCGTGTTCTGCCAGTGAATTTTATCAATACCATTCACCTGTACTGTAGCGGCTCACCCCCTTACTTTGATGATCCACACACAGATCAATGATCTATGTGGATGGGTCAAAGTAAAAAAAGGCCTGCCAACCTTGTAACGTGAATTTCTAGCTAATAAAAATAGTGATGGTTATACGAGGTTCACCAAAACTTAGGAAATTCAGTCACTGGTAAAATAAAAAGGAGTTCCTTGGAATCGCTCAGCACGGTCGCTGGGATAATTCCAGGGGTCAAGTAACCCACAGCCAATTGTTCCAATGGTTCAGTTAATTTTACTTACAAGAAAGAATTCAGTAACTTAGTAGTTATCAACTCCTAGGCAGATCTTTAACGATCTAGAATTAACAAACTTACTTGTCACACTAACACAGATTTTAAACTCCCTATGTTAGGTTTCTGAAAATAGGCTAGTCTAATAGAATTTAGAAATAAGTCAAATAACTTCACCAGAGTAGGTTACAAGTCACCTTACTGGTTGCTACACGTTTTCACCAGACCTGTGCGAACCGGTCGTGGTTAAGGAAATAACACCTAGGAAACTAAATAATTAATTAAACTATTGCAACGAGGAAGTTTAACTGGATAATATGTATTCAACTAGCTCGTTTGAATTTCCAATGGAATGTCAGACGTTTATTGCAGAGATATTCTCACTGCTAGGGGACGACTCAACCCTAGCCTGTTACAAAAGAACAATCAACGTCTACAAATAATATTTAAAAGTATTACCATTAACTTAATTAAAACTATACCTGAAGACAGGAACGAAATCAATCGGTTAATAAATAAACACCGATCCACTAAAACTAAAAAAAACGAACGCCCAATTCCAATCCTCCGCACTAAACTTAAAACTTATACCACTCCGACGAGCCAAAGGTTTAAGTAGACGTGTTAGCACGGTAGACAGAACGAGAGTGAGAGCCGGCTCCCAGCTCCTTTTCTTGAGCTCCCAATTTCTTGTTGAATTCTGATAACGGCACCAGCTGTACACTCCAGTTATCACAACAGCTGGTTGCAGGCTACCAGGGTCAACTCCAAAAAAAAAAAGGATCGCGTCGTAACGTCTGTTTTTTGTGACGTAGCTTGGAGGACGAACGTCATGTCGTCTGGCCTCAACCGGCGTTTGAGGTTATGTTATTGTTTACATGGGGTTATAGTGACGTGAGAGTTTTATTGGGTTTTATGGGGTTTGTAGCGGCATTATAACACCGAGATACAACCTTCTTTAAATAATGGGGAATGAGTCTATTCCCAGGGCTGTAAATATAGCCTTCCCCAGTGTTGGACACTGTGGGAGGAATAAGTGCTCACTAGGCCTAGGTAAGCCTGTCACCTCGGTCGTGAAACAAAGGTTAATAGTGACCAGTAACGTAGGTAAGTGGTCAAATTTTACCCCCCTACAAATTTGGATCGTCACACCCCCTCAACACATCGGAGTAAAAAAAAAACAATAAAAAAAAATTATCAAAGCTCACCCCAAAATACAAATAAAGGTACCAACTGCTGGAACAACAAAAATACTAAAAAGAAACTCAATGGCAGTTCACAGAATTTATTTAACTATACATCAACTGGCAATACAACGTCAGTTTTTACCATAAAAAAAATTTTTTTTTTTTTTTTAATGACAACGGTTACCCTAGCACACATTAAACCCGAGGGCAATACGGTTTCAGGTCTTTAACGTGCACCGTCTGGGTATGGTTACTGTCACCATCCATCACCTCATAAAGGTTAGCTCCTTTCTTACTGGTTATTGTACAGGGACCGTGAAATTTTGGGGCTAGTTTACCTACAATGGCATCTGCTCCGGAGGACAAGACGTGAAGCCTTCGCATCACCTGATCACCAGCACAGAAATTCACCTCGCGACGACGAAGGTTATAATTCTTGGCTTGCTTCAGATACGCGGCCTTGAGGTTTTTCTGCGCCACCTCTATCATCCGTTTGAATTCCAAGTCTCGTTTACGCTTGGTCTCGCTCAACGGAGGGTCGTCCGGATTATCCGACGCTTCGACGGATGGTCCTCTAAGGGCACAAGGAGGTTTCAATTCACGACCCAGACACAGCATGGCGGGAGTGAACCCCGTGGATTCATGTACCGCTGTGTTGAGGGCATATTGAAATTCACTCAGGTGGTTATCCCATGCTCGGTGATTATCTTTCACAAACTGAGCAATCATGGTCTTCACCACCCGGTTTTGTCTCTCGACGGGATTGGATTGTGGACTATACGGTGCGGTCGTTTGTAAAACAACGCCCCACTCTTCTGCCAAATCGTGGAACATTTTAGAAACAAACTGCGTCCCGTTATCCGTAATAATCACATCCGGTGCCCCATGTCGCAGCAAGATTGCCTTTAGCTTCGTCACCACATTCTTAGCGGTTGCAAATCCAATGGGCGCTAATTCGGTCCACTTGCTAAAAGTGTCTTGTACCACTAAAAGAAATCGTTGCCCCTTCGCTGACCTGGGCAGTGGGCCAACTAAGTCAATAGAGACTTTGTACCATGGGCCATGGGGTTGACGAAAATACATCTTGCCCGCGGGCTTAGCCTGGGCTACTTTATAGGCCTGACATTGCGCGCAAGACCTAACGTAGGCCTTGACATCAGCGCGCCAATTCGGCCAAAAGTACCCAGCGGAAATCCTGGCAAGAGTTTTCTTCACCACGAGATGACCAGCAGTAGGGGTGTCGTGATTCTCGTGAAGCACGTCCCGAATCTTCCCTTCTGGTACACACATCTTCCGCAACGTAGGTTGGTTCTTCCTAACAACCAGGCGGTACAGAGTGTCAGAACTGACCTCATAGCGTGGGTACCGCCCAGGATGTTTACTTACCAACTCCTTAGTCCGTTCGTACCAAGACATACGTTTACCAACCCCAATCACGACATCCGGGGAGTCACCGCCTAAGGGTTCAGTTCCCACCCCTCCGACGGCGGTTTCATCCGATGCTGACTCTTCGCCCACCGCCTCGCTAGTCTCCACGCTGGAGTCACCACGGGGGGTTACTGTCACCCTCTCAGCCGCGGTTTCAGCCTCCAGACGCTGCAACTCCTTGGCACCTCGTCTCGTCAGAACTCCCACCTCGTAGGTTTCAAGGTTCTTCGGATCGACGGGTAGGTGTTGATCGTCTGGGACCGGTTGCCGGGACAGGGCGTCCGCCACACGGTTCAGAGTCCCTTTGCGGTACCTAATCTCAAAATCAAATTGTTGCAGGTCCATGACCCACCGAGCCAAGCGTCCACTGGGCTCATGAAGTTTCAGGAGCCATTTCAGGGCAATATGGTCGGTTATTGCAACAAAATGATAACCTTCTAGATAGGCCTTGAATTTACGTACCGCCCACACCAAAGCAAGACACTCCTTTTCCGTGGTTGTGTAGTTCTGCTCTGTTTCCGACAACAGGCGGCTGGCATAAGCAACGACCACTTCTCGACCGTTTTGTCGCTGGGTCAAAGCAGCACCGAGCCCAGCGTTCGACGCATCAACCAAACGTTTCGGCGAAATCAGGACAAGCGAGGATAGGGGCAGAACATAAGGAGCGCTTGAGTTCCCGGAAGGCATGATCTTGTTCAGGACCCCAGGACCACCTAGCATCCTTTTTCAGCAGTCCTCGTAACGGCGTTGTCACTGACGCAAACTTCTCCACGAAACGACGATACCAAGAAGCCAGGCCAAGAAAACTACGAAGTGCCTTGACATTCTTGGGAGTCGGGAAGTCCTGGATCGCTCGAACCTTCTCCGGGTCTGTGGAGATGCCGTCGCTATTCACCACATGACCCAGATACTTAAGTTCCTTCTGAGCAAAATGACACTTCTCAGGGTTTAAACGGAGGCCAGCCTCCGTGAGGCGGCGAAAAACAACCCTGAGGAGTTCAAGATGCTCTTCGAACGAGGACGACACAATGACTAAATCGTCAAGGTAAGCGAACGCTTTCGGTTCCAACTCAGGTCCAATAACTCTGTCTAGCAGTCGCTGGAAGGTAGCCCCGGCAGAGTGCAAACCGAAGGGCATCACCTTAAACTGGAAGAGTCCAAGTCCTGGCACCGTGAAAGCTGTTATGGGGCGACTTTCCTTGGCCAAAGGCACTTGCCAGTAACCTTGCTTGAGGTCCAAGGTACTGATATACTTGGCCTGCCTGAGTTTTTCGAGTATGGCATTTATCCTTGGCAAGGGATAAGCATCCTTGATAGAGGAGTCGTTCACCTTGCGCATGTCGATACAAAAGCGATATTTACCCGTCGGTTTTTTAATCAATACAACCGGGGAGCTCCACGGGCTTTCCGATGGTTCAATCACACCATCTCGCAACATGGCAGCTACCTCTTCGTTGATTATCGCTTGCATGGCAGGGTTACGTGGATAATGGCGTTGTTTGATGGGAACCGCGTTTGGTTTGAGACGAATAACATGCTCCGTCAACGGGGTTCGCCTAACAACAGACTCAAAACAGGGAAGTTCCTCCACTAAAAATTTACGAAGTCGCCCTTCTTCGTTATCCGACAGGGGTTGTAGGGTTCCCGAGGCACAACGGAACCCTTCACCCACTGCATCCTTCGCAACCTGTGGGACGTTTATTTGGATAAGTTTTAGTTCCTCAATACAACTCATCCCCAAGACAACGTCAGTCTTGAGGCCCGGAACGAAGAATGCCGTGAAATCATGGGTGACACCAGAGATCAAGATCGGTAACCGGTACCTATCTTGAATGCGGCAGCCCGAACCATCGGCCATTCTCAATTCCGCCTCAGAGGTCTCCGGTTGTACTCCGCGAGTCTGAAGATGATGGACAACCTTCTCTCCAATAAGGTTTACAACAGCACCGGTATCCAACAAGGCAATAAAATCTGAATCCAAAATCACGATACGAGTAAACGGGCGGATATCAGACACGTGTGAAGATTCACCGGCCGAACAATTGAAGTTCCCTACGAATCCAAGCCAGTTTGTCCACGAGTCGGAGGTCGTACGGTGCTTGGGCGCTGCGGACTCAGGTGACCTCCTACAGACTGAGTCCGGCGGGAGTTTCCCGAGCGGCAGTCACAACGATAGGTATATACACCTTCTCGTTTACACCGGAAACATTTCAGTACCTTAGGCTGAGTACAATCACGGTACACGTGCCCCTCGACGTCACAGTTGTAGCAGATGGGAGTCCTGCGCGAGGTAGACCGTAGCGGTGAAGCGTCCCTGCGCGATTCGCGTCGAGGACTAGGGGACCGGTTACTGGCACGCGGCCGTGCAGTCCGGTCGTCAAACGACACCCGTTGGTTTGAGGGTTTATTCCCAACCCTATTATTCACCTCCGTACGGTTAGGTTGCACAGGTGTTGCTGGCGCTGGTGGTAGGAAGACTTCGGGTACGGTACGGTCAGCCACCGCGATGACCAACGCCCGATCGCCGTGGCGTTTGGCGACATACGCGGTTTCTGGGACCAAGGCCTGGGACGCAGGAGGGGGCGGTTTGAAAGTTTTTCTTTCCCGCAACACCTCTTCAAACTCCTCAGCTCGCTCAGAGAGTTCCGCCAAGGAGGTGAAGTCCTGCCGTCGAACCATAAATTTATATTCGGGCCTCATATTCCTATACACCAAATCAATTTTTTGTTGGTTGGAATAAGTACCTAGGCGTCGAATAAGGGTTGTGAGAGCAATAACGAAGTCCCGGAAAGGCTCCCCTTCACCTTGTGTTCTTTTCCTGATCTCTTCGTCGAGGTTTCGGTGATATGCCGGTGGGAAGAACTGGGCTTGGAACATTCTAATAAAATCGGGAAAAGCGTCCCAAAGGTCCCGGTTATTCCTGTACCAGAGCAAGGCTTGTCCATGCAAAAGCTCGGGCATAGCTTTCAGCAACTGGTCCGGGGAGAGGGAATAGGCTTCTCTAAGCTCCTCTAGGCGTTCGAGGAACGACACCGCATCCCGTCTGCCGTCGAAGCGCAAATTCCATTTCCTGACCAGGTTGCATAGAGTCGGAAACGTTTTATCAACGTTATACGGTGTTTCACTAACAACCATATCTCGCCGATTTATGGGAGCGGAGCCGGTATCCTGGAAAAAGGAGGCCTCACCCAACTGCGTAGGCTGTGTGACATTCCTCAAGTCCATCTGCGAGGAACGCAGATCCGCCAGACGATGGTTGAAGTCCGACTCCACTAAGTTAGGCCCAGGCGTGGGTTCAGTGTGACGGCGAGCTTGGTTGAAGTCAAGGCGTCGGCCTTGCACCAAGCCGTCAATCACCCACTGCACGTAGGCTGGATCAGCGTTAGGGGGTAATCCGAGAGACTCGCAAATACCTGCCAGAGCACCTGACCTAGAGCCACCCCGCGGGTCATCCATGGGTGACCTAGGAGCATAGGTTACTGTCGTGGTTGTCGCAATCCCACTACATGTAATTACCGTAGTCGATGGGGTTGTCGTCACCCCGCTGGCTGTCGTAACCAACATCGACTCGGTTGTCGTTGCCATTTCTAAATCAACTCAACAAGTCAACCAAATTAAATTGGTTTACAATTTCTACACTGCTTGTTTCAGGTTAGGCCTATTTCTTAACTAAAATTGAATAGGCTAAATGGTGATCAGTATTAGGCCAACAAAATAAATTTAATTATAATGTTTATTCCTCCAATACACCCTAAGATAAATTTCCTACACCGAAATTCCCCAATAAAAGAAAATGGTTATAGCGTCATTAACTAGCCTAGCCTTTAGGTTATATTCACCAATTCAATCACAATCAGTTACCCACCTAGAGCATTATAACACCGAGATACAACCTTCTTTAAATAATGGGGAATGAGTCTATTCCCAGGGCTGTAAATATAGCCTTCCCCAGTGTTGGACACTGTGGGAGGAATAAGTGCTCACTAGGCCTAGGTAAGCCTGTCACCTCGGTCGTGAAACAAAGGTTAATAGTGACCAGTAACGTAGGTAAGTGGTCAAATTTTACCCCCCTACAAATTTGGATCGTCACAACCTCTTTAAATAAAAAAAAAACTTTAAAGCAGTAATTTTAACGCATGCATGTAATGTATCACTAAGTTGCTGGGGATCAGATTCCAGTCCCTAGAGAAAAAACCCTCTTAAAGTCCTTAAAACTTACACGAACATATGGAAATACATGTTACATACTGTTATTTCTTTGGGATAGGTTTTAAAACTTTAATAAGTGTTTTATTTTTTTAATCAAGAGAAAAATGAGCAAAGCTACATTCTAATGCTTGATAGACGTTAAATTCATGTAGGCGTCACATAGGCAAGCCTGAATTTGTAGCTTGGTGTTGTCTAAGGCCCCATTTATGCACGCGATTTGTGTCGCGCGACTTTGAGAATGTGCCAAAAAAATCGTGCGTTTTCAAGTCGCGCGATTTCCAGTACTACCAACAGCTTCACTGTCAGTCGAGCAAATGGACCCATGCGTGGTGTACGGTTATTTTATGTTGGTCAAGAAGAGGAGGCGACGATGGGACGTTCACCCTATAAATTCTGCTCGATATGCAGACGGAGCATTTCGAAACTTGTACGGGTTGTTGAGAAACGATACCGACAAGTTTTTTTTAACTATTTTAGAAAGAGAGTAACCTCTTTTGATGAGTTAGTTGTTCGGCTTAAAGGTGCAATAGATATTGAACCAGGTCTAGTGCAAGGATTGGCGTTGCCTACACAAGAAATGCTAGCAAAAAATTCTTCCGTGTTGAGGGTAGCCATATCCGCTCCTCATCAATGGTCAACGCAGACTGACAAATACAACAGGTGGCGTACTGGTGGCAGCACTGCTCACCGATGTCGCGCGTTTCCAGAAAACGCGCGATTGCATAAACGGTACCATTTGGCCCAATGTACTTTGACAAGTCGCACGTTTCTCTAGGAGAGGGCGATTTGATTTAGAAAACGCGCGGCACAAAAAATCGCGCGACATCATGCCGCGTGCATAAACGGTCCAATTGAACTCAATGCTCCCAGGAATCGCGCGTCTCAAATCGCATGCATAAATGGGGCCTAATACAGCTGTTGGCATCTGTTGACCACTCTGGGTCAATAGTCAACTCTGGGAACGTGAGTGAAAAAAAAAACCGGCAACATCGCTAAGAAAGAATAATAGAAATCAGCTGCCAGATGTTTAAATTATAATCACTCACACCCGTCTTCATTCTAGAATGTATCAGATTATTGATTACCTACCTGATCATCCTCGTCAGAAGAGCTCGGGAAGTCACGTGCTTGAGTTAAATACACATAGGCTTCTTTTGGCCGTTGCAACTTCAACAATGTCTTGCCAACCATCAACAGGTTCTGACTGCAAAACAACTTACATCAGTTTACTGGGTGTAACCATTGACTATGTACACTAACGTGAATAGACCTCTCATCCAATGCATTTAGTTTGAGGCAAAAATTTTAAAGTTTGGTGTACGAGGCACCAGAGTCGCTGCCATCGATGTTGTTATTATTCAGCTGAATTTACAGTGCTGCAAAAACACTTTACCAGTACATAAATATAACTTTCAGTTATAAAATGTTTCATCCTTGGTTGAGAAGAGTGGTAATACTGATTTATCTATCATATGTTACGGGTACTTCCATGAACGCCGCACGAGATCGCACCCCCATCAATAGGTTTCACACACACCCATGCTATGAGAAGTCTACTTATGATAAGTACATAGTCAATGGTGTAACCCAGTTCAACAATTTTTTACAAACAATTGTTTCACAAATAATTCGAATTAGCAGTTGCATTTATTGAATCATATGTATTGGATGCATGATTTCTTTTGAAATGCTTTGACTGTGTATATTTGTAGTTTAGTTTAATGATGCCATTTGATGTAAACCTTATTAACAAAGGTATTTTCAATTCATTTCAATTGCTCTGCCATAAAATCTAAAGCGTCCTTGAAAGCAGAATGTCAAAATTGTGGAATACCTGTTTATTTACCTGTTTGATTACTAGGTAGGGTTCTTAACAACCCTACCTAGTAAAGTAATGTATATGTACCTTAACAACCCTGTATATAATGTATGTATATTTATGTGTATATTTCATTTGTATTGAAAAATGCAGACCCAACTGTAATAATTGCACAAACAAGAGAATGTAGTTTAAGAGTATATTTTCTATAAAAGCATAATTCAGTATCTAAAACTATAGACACTAACAAAATTTAATGATGTAAGTAGCAAATGACAGCTTTTATGCAAGTTTCTGAAATCCACACCAGTTGTCTACTTAATAGTTATTGAGAGTCTACCATACCAAACACTAAAATTTGAAGAGTAACTTTTATCTTACTAGGAGTACGCTTATTCTTCGCGAATGGGGATGAACGGACTCAAGATAGACAACCCTAAATTCATTTTAAAAAATTAAATAAAAAACCTTCGAACAATAGATTAAAAAACACAAATAAATTCATACACCTACTAAAATTTTCATTAGGTTCTTTTTCATTTCATTAACCCTTGACAGTGGTGTAAGAAAATAAATAAATTAAACTACTAAACTTAAAAATACTTACGGTAGAAAGGGATAGGCTATTTATCGGGATACTTTTTACATTTATTCAAAACTTATTTCAGAGTTAGTTACTGTACGTTAGAATGACATCATAACCTTTGACACAAACTGATTGTTTACTACGACATTTGTTTACTTCTACAGCCATCAGCTGATTGCTCAGTGACTAATGGATTTTTCTTTTAGGATGGATCTATCCGTTTCAATCATTACAACTTTTATTACTTCATAAAACCCTTTTAGTCCATACAATAGACAGATTTCTGGTATTTGTAAGTTATTTTTTATATATGCTTGGAATAACAAATTATATATTTTGAGTGGTATTACAGTGAGCGGGAAATAGTTTTCAAATCCTTACTCTATACCTGACACATAGAGGTTGGTTAAAAACAAACAACTCTTATGGGAAATTTAACTGAGGATCATTACAATTTGATACAGTGTGTAATATTTTAATAATAAAATTATTTAATATTGGCATAAAGGAGTCGCTTTAAGCTGGATTGAATCATACAGGGTGGCGCAAAAAGAATGGTCACATTTAAAATGAAACGAACACCAATGGTTTTACATATAACTTTTAATATATTGTTTCAGAATACTCCAAAGTATAGTCCATTACAAAAAATTACATTGTTAGTAACATACTTGCAAGAAAAAATCGGTCAGTTGAAGAGATAAATTATGTATGAAAAATGACTTCTGGCAGATGGTGTCCTTCCTCGTGGATACACTCTAAAAGTCTTTCTTCGAAACTTTCAAACACTTTCGCCACCACTTCTTCTTGGATTGCCGTTATTTCTGAACGGATTGCATCTTTTAAGTCAACTAAGTTTTGAGGTTTAACCATCAAACTCATTACCTAAAAGTAATCTCCAAAAACCTCAGCAGGTAGAAGGCCCTAAACAGAATCACAGATGTAAGAAGAAGAACTTTAGAAAATTGTCTATAGAGTCAGACAGCCAAAAGAAGGAAATAGTTTTTCCATTGGATAGACTACTTGGGCAACATTTTGAAGTCTACGGTCATGTACAAAGTGGCGCCCCTATAGAAGCTATCGTTAAATCGTCGGCCACTAACAAAACATATGATGCCTACACAAAAAATGACTTTCTAGTTTGGCTCGGAGGGACAAATAATGTCGCATCTAACAGTCTGAAAGGAAAAGATCTCTCAGCCTTTGAGTTTGTAAATTTTTTGGAAGATGAGGCAAAAAAGTATTCTCACACCAACTTGATAATATCAACAATCCCACAGCGTTTTGACCTGCAGAAGAACTCAAAAGAAAATATAATGATAGATGAAATAAATCATTCAATTAGATTCCTAACTAACAAGTACACTCATCTAAATCTTCTTGACCTGCATCTCTATATTCTGAGACAAAACCACACTAAACATGGCTTACACATCGGAAGAAGGGGAAAAAGAGTGGTGGCCTCTCTGATAAAAGACATCATCTCCTCCAAACTCCCATCACCTCTTAAAAACCTTGATCACCGTGATTCAGAACCTTCCAAAACCCTTGGAACCATAAAATCTCCTGGAAAGGAGATTTGATGATGTAATAATTCTTATAGGTGGAACTAATGACACTCAGCGTGGTCTGACTCCTATTTACTCTTCCCTCGAGGACAATCTAAGAACTCTAAGTAAAGATAAAGCTGTAATTATAACCACAATACCAAAAAGATATGACCAGAAGCATGATAATCCAATTCAGGATGACATTTCCCTCGCAAACAATTATACAAAAGAGGTGGCAGCTAGGCTAAAATCAGTTCACTATATAGACCTCGAGGATTTCGAACGCTTCCATTTTACCAGCCATAATTTATATTTGAACAATAGAGGAAAGAATAAACTTGTCCATCTGATCACAAATAAAATTAAAAATATATATATGAAAGATAATGTACAGTCAAAAAATAAATCAAGTCATCCTACTTATGCTCAAGACACAAACGCCAAACCTAAAACCTCCAGTAAACCTAAAATAACTGTCACTGACATGCACATGTCTAAACTAATAGAACAACACAGAAATAACAGATCTGTAGTATTTGCCCACAGCATCTCTTCGGATTTCAATGACCCCCGTCATATGTCAGCTGGCGTTGCTGTAGTTTTTAAAAAACACTATGGTAAACCAACATATTCACAATGTCTAACACATCACTTAGCCCTACAAAGCAGTACTTTTGGTCCTTCAGTTTACAGCCTAATAACTAAAGATAAATATTATGGGAAGCCAACCATCTATGACTACAATAAAGCATTTCACGACTTGACTGTAGACTTTAAAAGAAGAAGTTTTCGTCACCTGATATGCTCCCCTATCGGTTGTGTGCGGGACAAGATTAATTTAAATAAATTCTTGGATAATTTAAAGGAATTTCAACATCAAACAGGAGCAAGTATAACAATCGTTTCCTACTACCAAGAGTCTTTTAGAGAGCTGAGGAATGGCCTGTCTCATGAAGAATTCCTTGTGCAAATCAATCGCTCACTGAACATCAAGGCGCCACCATCTCGCCAATCCGCTACTTTAACCTCACCAGACATGACCTCGACCTCGCCTGCCACTAACATAACTTCGCCTTTAGTGATGACACCGACACCAGCTGCATCACCAGCTACAACATCAGCTACTCCAACATCAGCAGCCCCAACATCTACAGCCACAACATCGCCACATATAACTTCACCAGCTAGAACATCGCAAGCTACTGTGAATCAATGTGAAATTTCCTGTGCTTCTTGTGATGGTTTTGTGCCAAATAATTTTGTTTCAGTGCAGTTAATCAATAATACACCTCTATTAGCTGAATGCACTCAAAATTTTCCTTTAACACCCGCAGAAACAGTAACTTAAGAGGTCAAATACAACAAAATCGTAAACAAACTTCTGTATCAGTCCCTAAATTGCCGTGCAAAATAAAAATTCTTCACCATAATATTCAAAATTTAATAAGTTGCGTAGGTCCTTTAGAAATAACATTAAATGAAATAGACCCTATGATTGTAGTGCTTTCTGAACATAATTTAAAAGATTTTGAAATAAACTGTTTCAAAATTAATGATTTTAAGGTAGATGCTTTTTACTGCAGAAATTCATGCGCAAGAGGGGGAGTTATGATTTTGTCCAAAAATAATATTGAGTGCACACAGCTATTTAAAACCTCTGATTTGTGTGAGGATAAAGTGTTTGAATTTTGTTGTGCCAAATATGTCTTTAATTCTCTTAATTTAGTTGTAATAGGTATATATCGTTCCCCTAGTTCCAATGTTTATGATTTTCTTGTCAAACTTAATGTATTAATTTTAAATGTTACAAAAAAATGCCAAAATATCATTATTACAGGTGATTTCAATATTAATGTTTTAAATAACACTAATGAGGTAAAAGATTTCAAAATTGTATTAAAAAGTCATGGCTTTAGATACTTGATTGATTTCCCAACCAGGGTCTGTGACACCACTGCGACTGGTATAGATAACTTTCTTACAAATATGTCAGAAAATTTGTTAAGAGTTGAAGGTTTAATCACAGTTTTGTCCGACCATGATGCCCAATTATTGGAAATCTGCTGTCCAGATAGCAAATTAACTCTTAAAAGTAATACTTTTTTAAAGAGAAAGTATAATGAGTATGACAAAACAAACTTTTTAAGAATGATTTCAAAAGAAAACTGGTTTAATGTGTATAATTCAAAAGTAAAGGAAAAATTTGATTCTTTTTTTGATACATTTTATTATTATTTTGACTTGTGTTTCCCCAAAGTTAAATGCAGAGAGCATAGTGACATTAATAACTGGATTACATCTGATCTGATCAAAGCAAAATCGGTACTTGTTACTCTAACTGAGCAGTACAGAAGTAATAAATGTAATAATCTCAAAACTTTAATAAAAAATAAAAATAAAGACTATAAATGCAATGTTTTAAAATCTAAGAAAGATTATTATAATAATCTAATTTGTAATTCAAATAATACTTGCAAAGCCACATGGAAAGTAATAAATAAGGAAGTTAAAATGAAAGAAAATACAAAACATAGTAATATTAAACTAAATCATAATGGACTACTGATTGATAATCCTCAATCGATTGTTTCTGTCTTTAATGATCACTATTCCAACATGGTCGACTCTCAAATTATACCGGAATTGAGAGCTTTAACCTCTTTAAGTAATAATAAGCCAAAAAATAATAATAATAAAAGTAAATTGTCATTCTTTGAGCAAGTGACGGAAAAAGACATTGATAGCATAATAGATTCTTTCGACAATAAATATTCTTCGGGTTATGACGACATACCAATGCCAATTATAAAGCTTGCAAAAGATTCTTAAAGAAACCTTTGGCACATTTAATAAACTCTTCTTTTATATCTGGTATCTTTCCCACACGCCTGAAATTATCAAAAATTGTTCCCCTCTTCAAATCAGGAGATAACCAAAAAGTTTCCAATTATCGACCATTATCATTGATATCTTCCTTCTCAAAATTATATGAGCGAGTTGTGGTCAATCAGCTAACCAATTATCTGGAACATAACAACCTAATTGCCAGCGACCAACATGGTTTTCGAGAAAATAAATCTGTAACAAGTGCAAGCATTGAATTCATAGAATCTATTATAAACTCAGTTGATAAAGGCGAAAAAACAATCGGTATATTTATGGATTTAAGCAAAGCGTTTGATAGCATCTGCCACAAAAAATTATTTGATATACTTTTAAATCTTGGAATAGAAAACAGAGCCTTGTCATGGTTAAAATGTTATATGACTGACAGAAGCCATTACGTTGAACTAAAACATATTAACAATTTCAACCAATTATTGACATTTCAGTCTGGTAGTAAACCATTAAGATACGGCGTTCCCCAAGGAACTATATTAGGACCAACATTACTTTTATGCTACATCAATGAAGTATCTAATCTGACTGATTTTGGTAAAATCACATTGTATGCGGATGACATCAATATCAAATTATCCGGAAAAAAATCAAATGAAATTGAGGTGACTGCTTTTACTCAAATTACAACTATTCAACAACATTTAGCTGAACTTAACCTCCTAATTAATCCAGTTAAAACTAAATTTGTTAATTTTTCCGCTTCACAAAGAAAAACTATAAATAATTCAATTAACATCTGTTTAAACAACTATTTTCTTGAAGAAGTTGATAGAACTCAATTTCTTGGGATATCTGTTGATAACCATCTCAATTGGAATTCTCATGTGGCACAAGTTTGTAAAAAATTGGCCTTAGGGATATTTGTCCTAAGAAAAATATCACCAGTCTGCGACATTAAAACTATGAAATCAGTTTACTTTGCTTTTGTAAATAGTCACATTTCATTCGGTTTGTCCGTTTATGGTAATACCTCAATAGATAATCTCAAAAAATTTTAGTATTACAAAAAAAAAGCTTTAAGAATAATGTTGAAATTAAACTGGATTGAATCAGTTAAAGAACACTTTCCAAAATTGGGGATAATGATCGTGTTTAGCTTGTACATTTTTGAATTAATATTAATTATTAAAAGAAATTCCAACTGTTCATGGCAATTAGGTTTTAATCATAGTTACAATACGAGACATAGGAGCGCTCTTGGCTATGATACCCATAACTTAAGATTTTACGAAAAAAAACCTTCTTATGCAGGTATTAGATATTTTAATTCATTGCCGTCAGATATAAAAGATGTAACAAATTTCAATAAATTTAAAAAGAAGCTAAAAAATTTTATGATTAATAAACCTCTGTACTGCTTAGACGAATTTTTTCAATAAAATTATTGCTATTGGGTTTACCATGTACTTTTCCCCCTGTTAATTTAAGTTAATTTAATATCTATACCTGTATGTAACTGCCTGCATTGATGTAAATCATGACGCCATTCTGTATGTATAAAATGAATAAAGGATATTTTGATTGATTTGATTGATTGAAAGTTCCTCTACAGTGATGTGACAAAATTGGGTCAGCCAGACTCCCTGCATACCTCTCAAGTATTAGATACTCAAACGAAATCCTGGACCACGCCGGACTGTCATGCTCCTTCAGATCTCCAATCATCTAACTCACAGCACATCTCATCAGCTCCTCTTCTGCCCCCTGTTCAGCCAACCGTAGTTCAGCTACCCCCCGTCAACTCTTCTTGCTGTCCACAACCTTCCAGATTTAGTGTCAGTGGGTGTAATTCAGTCAATGGTGTCAGTTTTTTAGGGGTGCGTCCTTGGGCCCCCTTTATCCAAGTGTGAGTGGCCATCATTTAAATTTAGATAAGAGCAGTGCTACAAAGTGGATTAAAATAATGGTCATAAATTGTCAATCATTAAGAAATAAGTCAGTCGAGTTGTCCGTGGTCTTAGAAGACTTCAACTGCAACATCGCACTTTTAAGTTGGTGCTCATGGAGTTTTAAGTTGGTTTTTATTGGTTGCTCGGTGAAGAGTTGCCATTTTACATTCCTGCAAATTTCAAACTTGGGTCTGCTTACTGCAGGCAACAAGATCCTCATGGAGGCTCTTGTATACTTTTAAATCAAGACTTAAAATTTGAACCAATTGATATTTCCCATTTAACAGAAGTTGAAGTCTTCGAAGCCACGTGTATATATTTATTGGATTACAATGTTACTTTGGTTTCTATATACAGGACCCCTAGCTCTGGTATAAATAAGTTTATCTCAGCCCTAGATAATTTTCTACAATTTATCTCAATGAAAAAACCTTTTAGTTCTTTGATTCTTGGAGGAGACTTTAATGTAAATATCTTAAAAGTAGATAATAATACAAAGAATTTTATAAATATTCTGAAATCATAAAACCTTTATTGTGTAAATAAAGAGCCCACAAGAGGCAAAAGCTGCTTAGACAATGTTGCAACTAACTTCAGTGTAACTGATTATAAGCAAAGACTGTGGAAGGAAAAAATATCTGACCACTCTATTTTATACTTTGAATTTAAAATTGTAGAAACAGTAAATGCAGAAAAAAGAGAAATTTCTTTTAGAAAATTAAGTTTAGAGAATCTTAGTAGCTTTGCTCACAGTTTAGATCATGTCAATTGGGGTCCACTCTATAATATTAATGATGTCGAAAGTGCTTTCTCTTACTTTTTTCCAAATTGGTACATTTGTATAATCATTCATGTCCAGTGGTTAGGAAGAAGGGAAATAGGACCAAAAGAAAAAAAATGTTCACTCTGGTTCAATGAGTCTCTTAGGAATAGAAAGAATACTCTTATTCTAATGCAGGATATGTTAAAGATCCCTTTGTATGAGAATAATTGTCAGCTTAAATTGATTTATATTAACTGTCAGAAAAAATATAGGGCTAGTATTAAAGAGGCAAAAATAAGACATAATGAAGAGTTTATTTACAAGTCAACCAACAAATGTAAAACGGCTTGGCAAATCATAAAGGCAGAGTCAAGGTTGATGAAGGTTGATGGTGACCCTTCACCATTCTCAGCTGATGAGTTTAATGACTGGTTTACAGACTTCGGTAAAAGCTTGCTTAGTAAGTCTTCTAATGTTACCACCAGTGGCGGATCCAAGGGGGGGGCTAAGGGGGCTATAGCCCCCCCCTTGGGGGCCAAGGTGGGGCGCCGCGGCGGCCCAGAGCGGGTGCCGGCCCGTGTCGGGCGCAGGCCGGGTGTGGGACGCCGGCAAACCAGCGCACGTTTTTCCGATATTTTTCAATGTAAACTACTTTGTGTCTGTTATGCACACTGTGAAATAAAAACATCACCCCTAAAAATATTTGTTTTAAAAAATGATATTATAATGCCCTTTTCTGGTAATTCAACTAGACGAGACTGTCATTTTAGTGTCTCTATTGGTACGCCATCTCAATCGGTGGGGCACCAATTCTGAGGCTTCCAGAGTCCCTCTGTGTGTGTATGCCGAGTCTTCGTATAGTTACGAGGCGGAGATGGGGAGTGACGTATTCCATCCTCAAGTTTAAGGGCATTTTTACATCGCGTCGAGCGACGCCACGAGGGCTTGCGCCCGCCGCGTGTCGCTAGAATCGCTGTTTCCCTTATTGGATGACGCGCGACAGACGACCGTCAGGCGCCAGGTGTAAATGCTCCTATATAGTGCAATGTACTTATTTTACGTGCCTTGAAAGATGCGATGTATAATAGGGGCCTAAGTGGAAGTGGCGGAGGCGAAGGGGAATCAAAATTACAACTAGATTTTGTATTTAATGTTTGGTTGCATTGCGCGCGCAAACTTTTCCTGTCACAACACGAAATCAAGAACAAACAACAGACAGTGCAGAGCAAAACGCAATTCTGTATGTGTTATGTCTGATAAACCCTTTTTGATGACTACCTATTGATTCAAACGAGATCACTTAATTAATTATTAAGATTCATTATAATAAATAAAGTAGTTCTAAAGAAGGTTATGTCTGAAAAAATAAGACTGGTTCATTTTAAAGAAAACGACAATATGATTAAATAAAAGACGACGAAAAGCAGTCTAAATTACGTTCAAGTTTGTATCAAAGCCAGAGTTTTTTTAAGCCAAGTTTTTAACTGGAGGTAAAATTCGTTAAAATAATTACTAATTCAAATAGCAATCATAAATTTTTGCAAAAATAGGATACTTATAAACTAATTATAGTATATATCGGCACTCGATCCCTACTAACAAAAAAGTATATTATTATACTCTAATATTATTGATGAGGTATATTTGTATTATGTCTATAGCCTATGTATGTAGGCCTACACACGGATATCGAGAAAGGCTCCAACGATTTTCTTCAAACTTTTCAAATAAAGCAGTTCTGGGATAAAAATGATTACAGGTTTCCATGTCAGGAAAATCTTCTTTAGGTTCTTTGTCTATTGTTATACATAAGCCAGATAATTTTTTATGTTATTTTGATCTGCAGTATTGAAGACCACATAAATTGAAAGAAGACTATTTACCGAGCATTGTGTAAAATTTCACTTTTGTAAGTCTTACGGTTGTTGTTGTTGTTGTTATTGGTGGATAAGGAGACCCCAGCCGAACCGTTGAGCACGTCTGCCTCAAAATGGGCATTTTGCGCAGGCCCCCGGAAGGATGGGATATTGAAGGAAGAGAAAGGGTGAGGCACGGGACAGACTGTCCACTCATGTTCCAGCTAGGGGTTTCTATGCCCGTCGCACTCCCTCTCCCCCTGCTGTCTTGAACATATGTTCCAGCTAGGGGTTTTCATGCCCATAGCATTTCTACTCACCCCCTGCCATCTACATATATTCCAGCTAGGGATTCCATGCGGTTCGCATTAACCCCCCGCTGTCTTGAACATGAATGGGGTTTGGAGGAAGGGAAATTGTCATAGTGGACAGCCAAAAGACTTACCACAGTGTTATGACAACTTCGTTTGCTGTACCCAATGTCAACTTCGCAACTAGTATAAACCAGTTTTAAAGTTGTCCTGGGATAAGTCTTACGGTTTTTCAGTTCTACATCCTTAAAGTTAGAAATGTAACCGATGATCGCGGTGAGCGCATTTCCGCCCGCGGCCTGACACCGGGCCTGCTACAAGTACTCAGCCAAGTTTACAATGCGCTGCGCCGGTTAGGTTATGTTTGTTATTAATATATAGGTCAGAAATACTTTCACTAACTCAAAACAAATCACACGGTAGTGATAAGTCATACATAAGACCGACTAGACAGCTATAACTAACCCAGCGTCACACCCTTCAGCGGAGATGTGTTCGCCACGATCATCGGTGACATAGCTGACTTTAAGCAAGCCCAACTGAAAAACAGTCAAACTTAGAAACGTGTAATTTTCACACGATGTTCAGTAGTTTCAATAGATGTCACACTATTAAGGCCGCACTTCGAATAACATAAAAAGTAGTTAGCTTAGTAAGTAAAATTAAGTTCTTTCGTTATAATGTTTACCAATGGTTACGTTAATTACGTTAATTTTTAACAATGAATGGTCTTATGAAGTACAAAACTAAAAAAAGAAATAATGAAGAAGCTGACTCAACGGTCAAAGTACAAACCAAGTGTCCTAGTTAACATGTGGTTTTGCATTGCAGCCAGCTACCGGTACTTAATTGCCGGATATGGTACTATAATAAAAACGATAATTTTTTATTGTACTTTGTATTAGTGATTATGAATATTTAGATATATAAAAGTAAAGTAAATGGATAATACAACAAGCACTTTTTAGAGTTGCTATAAGTTCACCACATGTGATCTACATAACATGTGCGCCAGGCCTATAGGCTACGTAATCTAGTGGCTAATCCATGATGAAATGTACTGTATTAATAAGATTATAAAATATTAACCTACCTACCTATTACCGACTTAGTACATTAAAGTTTAAAGTGTTAACATGAGAGTGTACCATTTCAATACGAAATAAATATAATGAAAATTTAGATAGCAACAGTGATAGGCCTATAAAAAACTAACCAAATTTTTTAAGGTTAGTGTATGCATTGTACTTCACGATGCAAAAGAAATTCTCATTAAATATTAATGATAATAAGAGCGATGAAAGTTGGTACATTGGCCAAACTGTTGTTTGTAATAAAAATTGATTGGCGATTTAGTATTGTTTTCCAAAGATGGGTCAAGAAATAACATGAAACTGCTATTTCTAACACTCAAATTTCAAAAACTTCTCGGGGGTGGGCCCCCGAACCCCCCGCCGGTCTGGCCCACCGATCGGGGGGGGGGGGGGGGGGGGGGCGCAGACCCCCGGTTAGCCCCCCCCTTATTAATGTTCTAGATCCGCCACTGGTTACCACCTCCAATGATTTCCATAAATTCATGCCTAATCCCAGTATTTTATCAGAGGAGTTCAAATTTGAATCTATATCTATCCCTGTTCTACATAAGATCCTTAAAAGTTTAAAACCATCAAAGAATGAAGATGTTTTTGGTTTAAGCAACAATGTTGTGAAGTTCATATCCTCTGTGATCCTCGAACCCGTGGCATATCTTGTGAATCTTTCACTTTCTCAAGGCTATTTCCCCACCTGTCTCAAGATGTCCAAAATGATACCCATACACAAAAAAGGCAACAGAGATTGCCTTTCAAACTATCGCCCTATTTCAGTTGTTCCTGTTTATTCAAAGGTCTTAGAAACATGTGTTAAGTCCCAATTATTTCAACATCTAGATAGAAATTGTATTCTTTCAAATAGTCAGTTTGGCTTCATACCTGAATCATCTACCATAACAGCCTTGGATTGCGTTGTTACTGATATTCTGTCATCCTTTGAGGCAGGTGAGCATCTGAGACTGGGACTAATAGACCTACAAAAGGCTTTTGATAGTGTCCCACACCGAGTTCTTCTTCAAAAGTTGTCATTCTATGGAATAAAGAACCACAATTTACGTTTTTTTGAAACTTTTCTTTGTGGGAGGCAACAAAAGGTAGTCATCGACAATCAGATATCACATCCAAAAGAAGTTTTTGCTGGGATCCCCCAAGGTTCTGTTTTGGGACCGGTATTATTCATTTTATTCATAAACGATCTACATCAAAATATTCCACTCTTTTGTTATATGTGTGTTATTTTGTATGGCATTTAACATAATATATTAATTATTACACACAGTAGAAGTAGTGTAAAACTTTATTTTCAATAAATACAATTTACTAAAAGAGAACATTATTCTTAGTTTTGTTTTTACACAAGATAACAAACAATCATATGTTGATTATTTACAACTGTTAAATGTAAGTTACAGGCAGGTGAGAATATTTCCCATTATAGTATTTGTATATAATTAGGCCTAATAATTTGACACACTCCCTTAATGGGAAAATATTCTTGATGCCAGTTATAACTCTTTAAACTGTCAATGAATCTCTAAACTTTTTGAAGGTTTGTGCCAAAAGAGGCTTTGTCATTAAATCTGCTATTTGACTGTCAGTTGGACAGTATTGTATCTCAAATTCTCCATTCTGGTATTTTTCGCTAAGATAGTGATATTTGACTTCTATGTGTCTTCTGCCCACCAAACTTAATTGTCCAGATTTTATCAGCTTTATTGAACTTTGATTGTCCACATAGAGAATTACTTTGACTTGCTTTCCTGTTATCTCTTGAATTAAAGTTTTTAAATATGTGAACTCTGTGCAACACTCAGCTGCCGCAATGTATTCAGCTTCCGTTGTAGATTTTGCCACAATGTTTTGCTTGCGCGAACGCCAAGATACTGGTCCATCACCACGTACATTATTACATAGCCAGTGGTACTTTTCCTTTTCTCTTTGTCACCAGCATAATCTGCATCGCTGTATGCAATAAGCTTGAATTCTTCTGTATCTTTTCCTTTTGACTTGCAAAACTTAATTCCTCTTGCTTGTGTACCTTTGAGGTAACGCAGAGTTCTTTTAACATTTTGTATATCTTCTTTCTTAGGATTTTCCATGTACCTACTTTCGTAGCTGACTGCATATGACAAATCTGGTCTAGTTTTACTTGTCAGATATAATAAGCTTCCAATCATTTCCCTGTAGTTTGAATAATCATCACAAGATGTTATATTTTCTTCTGGGTTTTGAGGAGTTATTGGAGTTTTGACCGCTTTGCAATCCGCCATGTTATATTTTTGTAACAGTTGTTTAGTGTACTTTTCTTGGGATATGTACAAACCATCACTCCCTTTTGCCAGTTCCATCCCTAAATATGTTTTTGGATTTTCATTTCTTGTTATTTTAAACTCTTCATTCACCTTGTTCATCAACTGCTCAATTTGTTTCACGTCCTTTCCAAAAACGATACCGTCGTCAACATGGATTGCTATTATGATACTTCCTTTCTTGTCTTTAAAAATGCATTGATCAGTTTTTAGTTGTTCAAGTCCTTGTTGCTTTAGAAAAATTGTTAGCCTTTTATTCCATCTGCTTGGTGCTTGTTTTAGACCATACAGTGCCTTTTTTAGTTTACAAACTTTCCCTTTTTCGTTATAACCTTCCGGTAATTTCATATATATTGTTTCACTCAATTCACCATGTAGAAATGCTGTTTTTACATCAAATGTTTGGATTATCATGTCTTCTTTAGCAGCTATTGCAAAAAGCAATCTCAGAGCACTTGTATCAACAACAGGACTGAAGATGTCTTTGTAATCAATGTCATCTGAGTTTTGTTGACATCCTCTAACTACAAGACGGGCTTTATAACGACCATCTTCCTTAATTTTGAAAATCCATTTAGCTGTTAATAATTTCTTACCATCAGCTTCTTTTTCATCAACTAGTTCCCAAGTCTTGTTAATTTCAAGTAATTGTTTTTCTTCCTCTATTGCTTGTAGCCATTTGTCTCGATCGGGACTTTTCATAGTTTCATTGTAAGTCAAAAGCACTTCGTCTTCATCAGAATAGTCTTGATATCTTATTGGCCTTCTTATTACTTCTCTTGGTCTAAAATTATATCCTTCGCCTTCTTTATTATTATCCTGATTTCTTTCTTCATTTATTGTTTCTTCATGTTCTTCTTGCACTTCATTTTCTCCCTCAGTTGATTCTTGATCACTTTGCTCATCATGTCCCTCATTTTCCTCATTGATGAATTCGTCATGTTCTTCAAACAGTTGTATATTTTCATACTTGTTCTCTTCATTTTCACAGAAAAATGAAAAAGTGAAAATCACATCTCTACTTACAAAGTTTTCTCGGCTTACTGGATCCCATAGCCTGTATCCATTTAGTGCATATCCAACAAACATAGCTTCTTTACTTCTCGAGTCAAGTTTTTTTAGAGGTTTCACAACTTTTGCATAAACTTTCTTACCAAAGATTTGAAGATTATTCAAATTGGGTTTTTTACCATACCACTTTTCTGCTGGGGTAGTGCAAGATCCTGATGTGGGACTTCTATTAGCAAGGTAAGCTGCTGTCAACACAGCTTCTCCCCACATCTCTTTATCACACTTTGCGTCAAACAACATAGCTCTGGCTTTATTCATTAAAGTCAGATTTAGTCTTTCTGATTTCCCATTTAATTGTGGAGTGTAGGGAATAGTGAAATCTAGTTGGATACCCTTCTTTTTACACCAGGCAATAAATTCAGTGTTCTTAAATTCCCCACCATTATCACATCTTAATTTACTGACTTTCAAATTGAAATGAGCTTCAGATTCAGAAATATACTCTTTAATATACATAGACACTTCACTACCTGATTTTGTACTTAACAGATATACTTTGCAGAAATGTGTGTAATCATCAAGCAATGTTAAAAAATAATTCTTACCGTCATATGTAGGAGGATCGATTGGACCACACAGGTCACTGTGTATTATTTGGAGTGGCCTTTCAGCTCTTTGTCTCTCAGTTTTAAATGGTAGTCTTACCTGTTTAGCTTGAGCACATACTGAACAGTTCAAGTTAACATTTTTCTTCTGCATACCTAAATCTATACCTTCGCACATTTTAGGAAGATCCTGCAGATTCTTAAGATTCAAATGACCTAATTTCTTGTGCCAAGTTTCTAAATTGTTACCATCTTTTTCTGTCATCAAAACAGACTCGTTTTGGGTTAGATTTACTACATACAGTCCATTTTCACATTTCTCACCCTCAATTACAATAGAATTCTCTGGAAATTGAACCCTGTTTTTTAAAATGTATACCTTTTTATCATCAAAATATACTGAACCTTTATTTTCTGCAATTTTACTCACTGACATGAGATTTTTAGACAATTCAGGAACACAATACACATCTTTCAATACACATTCATCATATTCAATTGAACCAACGCCAGTTACAGACATACTTTGACCATTTTTCGCTGTATTTATTGTCTCAGAACATTGACCTAATTCTTTAAAATATTCGTTTTTACTTACCATGTGAGAACTTGCTCCACTATCTACAATAAACTTGCAGACATCATTTTTTACATCCGCTTTGTTTGCCTCAGGTTGTACCTTTTTGATTTCACTTGTGAAAGCTACTTTAGCATTGTTGTATCTTTTATGTTTCTCAGTTACACTTTTGTTTACATTCTTGTTCCTGAAGAAACAGTCCTCTTCTTTATGGTTTGTTTTCTTACATATTTGACAAGCCTTGCGTTTAAATTTGCAATCTTCATCATCATGGTTACTTATTTTACATCGAGAACACCATTTCTTTGGACAATCAGCTTTAAAATGTCCTGCTGCACCACATGAAAAACATGTCGGCTTCTTCTTATTCCTATAATTTGTTTCTGCTTTAAAAGATACATTTTCATTTTCTCTGTTGCCTATTTTCCATTTGTCCTCTTCTAGTGTCAGTCTTGATATAAGATTTTCAAGAGTTTTATTTGTCTCTTGAGTAGAATCCCAGGCACTACTGAAGTGTTTGAATTTTTCTGGGAAAACAGTCATTATTTTAGACATCATCATTTGTTCCGATATTTCTTCATCAAGACATTTTAGTTTACATACAATATTTTGAAGTTGACTGATATTTAAGTTAACATCTTTGGATTGGTCAAACTTGAAATTGTAAAAATCTTGTAGTAATAAACATTTTTGTTGACCGGTTTCCTTCTTATATATTCTCAATATTGTATCGTACATTTCCTTCGCCGTTTCACATGACATAAGATGAACTTTTACATTGTTGTCAATGGTTCTTAGTATGACATGTTTGGCAGTTGCATCTTTGGCCTTCCACTTCTCTATATGTTCAGCATTTCTTCCACATTCAGCCAATGTTTCTGACCCGTTTACAATATCCATTAATTTCTTTGCGGTGAACAATATTTTCACTTCAAAATTCCACATTGGAAATGTGCTTGTATCTTTTAGTTTTTGGATACAAAGTATCTCATCTGTATCTATTTTTACTGATGCCATCTTTACTGTTTTTACACTGTTTTTACTTTTAACTTATTCTACTTATTATTTTATTGCCCATAACCTTTTGTTATATGTGTGTTATTTTGTATGGCATTTAACATAATATATTAATTATTACACACAGTAGAAGTAGTGTAAAACTTTATTTTCAATAAATACAATTTACTAAAAGAGAACATTATTCTTAGTTTTGTTTTTACACAAGATAACAAACAATCATATGTTGATTATTTACAACTGTTAAATGTAAGTTACAGGCAGGTGAGAATATTTCCCATTATAGTATTTGTATATAATTAGGCCTAATAATTTGACACACTCAAAACTGTTTTATACGCAGATGACATTTCCTTTATCACATCTGGCAATAGCGTAGAAATGGTTAAAGCTGATATTAGTAAGGGAATTGATAATTGTGCCAAATGGTTGGAGGCTAACTTCTTGGAAATGAATGAAAGTAAAACCGAAACAATAGTCTTCAGTTTGAGATCCGATAATGTTGAGCAACAAAATTCTGTCCGCTTATTGGGTATTGTACTACATGCAAAGTTATCTTGGGAACCTCACACTCTTCACGTAATATCCAAATTATCCAGGGTGTGTTTTCTGCTCAGAAAGCTGAAGAATTCTGTCTCGGAGCACATGCTTCTATTGGCCTACTTCAGTTTCTTTCATTGTCACCTCATTTATGGAAACGTTTTCTGGGGTGGTAGTCCTGGTGCAAAACAAGTGCTTCTGTGGCAAAAGAAGGCTCTTCGGATAATAGCGGGTATTCCACCCAGAGAAACCTGTAAACCTCTCTTCAGACACTTTGGCATTATGACTGTGCAGGCAATTTTCCTGCAACAGAATCTTTTATACGTGAAAGAACACATAAACAAATTTTCTGACAGGAGAGAGGTCCACAATTACGAAACGAGGAATTGTCAAAACCTCATTAACTGTAAGCCTAGACTGCAAAAATTCTGCAATAGCCACAAATAATTGCAAATTAAAATGTTTAATAAGTTGCCCATTGAATTCAGGAACCTGCCCCTGAAGTGTTTTAAAAGTAAATTAAACAGGTTTTTGATGGAAAATGTATTTTATGATGTGGAAGAATTTTTTAATTTTAGAGGTAATATTCGTTGAGTTAGTTTTATGTTACTTTATATGTACATATTTAAAATTAAGTTTAGATTAAATTGACAACGTCTATTGCTCTGTAAAGAAGATAAAGATCAATAAAGATCTATTGAATCTATTCAGGTCTGTGCACGTAGACTTTTGACTTTAAGTAACCCCAAAGAAAAAAGTCACATGCTGAGAGGTCAGGTGACCTAGCGGGCCAGTGGACGTCTCCGAATCGCGAGACGACGTGGTGGGGGAACATCCGCTTCAAAAAAATCATAGAGTCGTTGGCTGTGTGGGCTGTAGCCCCGTCCTGTTAGAACCAAATGCGTTTTCGATTAACACGTAATTCCCGCAGTCTTGGCATCAAAAAGTTAAGAAGCATGTTAACATAACGTTCAGAGTTCACAGTCACTGTAGCTCCATTCTCCTCAAAAAATAAGGTCCAATAATCCCCAATTTGGAAATTCCACACAAAACTGTTACTTTAGCACTGTGGAGAGGCTTTTGGTGTAGTTCTCTAGGATTTTGAGCTGCCCAATACCTACAGTTTTGTTTATTGACGTAGCCGTCCAAATAGAAGTGGGCCTCATCTGATATCATGAGCACAACATTATCTTCAGAGTACAAAATGTCCAACATTGTTTCACAAAAACGTCTGCGTTTCACAAATTCATGTTCATAGAGCTTTTGTGTGATCATAATTTTGTACGGGTGAAACTTCAACTCATTATAGAATGCGCTGCAACGAGCGACGACTGAGGCCCAAAGTTTGAGCACGACGCCTGGTGGAGCGACGCGGACTTTGAACTACTGACGCTCTCACATTATCAACATTTTCTGGAGTAACCGCCGTACGAGGATGCCCAGTAGATTTGCCACTCATTACAGAACCTGTTGTCCGAAATGCAGTCACCCAGCGTGATATTGATCTGCGATCAGGAATCGGTCCATCGCGTGCAACACCAAAATGTTGTCAAAACAGCCGCTGCACTGTAATGAAAGATTCATTGTTTTTTAAAAACTATTCCACGGCATAAACGCGGTGCTCTACTGTCCATTGCGCCATTTCGCGGCAAACTGGCTTCTATAGCCGACTTGCAGACGGCCGACAGCGGTTCCCTCCCCTCCCCCGCCCCCAGCACTACGCAGTTCAAATCTGACCATCCGTTTCGCGCCACCCGTACTTGGCAGATAGAACCCAAATTGTTCAAATTCCCATCAAGAATAAAGAAAATTGTGTTCAGAAATTTAAATCAAAACCACTCATTATCCATTCAGGAGTGATTCAAGGCTCAGTTCCTGGCCCAATTCTATTTATTCTTTACATAAATAATTATAATCAAAATTCTTAATTTTCAAATATTACTTTTTTTGCTGATGACACATCATTATCGTTATCAAATGTAAATGAAGAAGATTTGGAAATTGAAGCTTTTAAAGAATATAATAAATTAACAGAATGGTTTTCGAATAACAATCTGACCATAAACACAACAAAAACAAAATTTATAAATTTTAGCATAACTCCTCAAAAAAAAAATTGAACATAATTATTGAAAATCAAATAATAATAAAAAAAACTAATACCATAAGTTATCTTGGAATAACATTGGATGAAAATTTAAATTTTAAAAGTCATGTGGAGATTCGGTGCAAGAAGCTATGTTAAGTTGTATTCATCATAAGAAGATAGTCCCTATTTTGCACAAAAGATATTCTCATTGCAGTTTATCACTCTCACTTTGTTTCCCAAATGAGGTATGGACTGCCAATATGGGGAATGGCTAACTCTCATGTCAAAACACCTTTATATTACAAAAAGCAGCAATCAGAGCTATTTTCAAACAAAGAAGGGGCCAGTCATGTCAAGAAATTTTCAGAAAATACCAATTAATGACTTTATTCTTTCTATATATATGACACTTTAACTTAATGAGAAAAAATTCAAAATTCATACTGTAGAAACCAATCACACAAACATGAGCCTAAGAAAAACTAATAAAACTCTAGCCATCTATCACAGAACATCATTTTATGAAAACCATTAAATATAACTGTACCAAAATTTACAATCCCTTCTTACTGAAATTAAAAATATATATTCAGACCTAAACATTTTTAAGAAGAAATTAAGAAGCTATATTATTGACAAGAGCATTTATTTAATGGAAGATTTTTACAAAACAAAATAAGAAATTATGAATTTTAAATTAACTTAATTTTCGATATTATATGTAAGTTTATGATGTATGGGCTAATGCAATTTGTTAATTGTCAGCCAAATAAAACATTGATTTGATTAGGTTATTACTGCTCAGAATAACTTAAAAGACAAACTTTAATCTAAAAACTACACTTAAAATCTATGTAAAAAGTTTGAATCCTATCTGAGACTTCCTTTGAAAGTTATAATCGGACAGGGGTTGCATCAATACACTAACGCACCAACAGTTATATATGAGGATTTCTTACTTATTTGGAAAACCAAATACCAAGTTAAACAAGAAAAAAGAAAAAAAAACTAGTTAAATTAGGACAACTCAATATTTATGAATTTGACCATCCCCCCCTTAAAAATTACAAGCACCTAACCTCTGGTTATTTAACCTTATGACTGCCCAGGCCCATAAGATGATGATTCTTCTTTAATTCTCGTCAAAAAGATTCTGATAAATGAAGAAGAATCATCACCAAACAACTTGGCCATAAATTTCTACATTGCATCGAATAAGGCGTATCAATACTGAAATAAAAACTACTTAGTTGTAAACGCAAAAAAAAAAAAAAATTACAACGTGCTTTTTGGAAAAATGCAGGAAGAAATCTCAGAGCTGACAGTGTCAATATAAAGTCAGACCAAATTTCTAGGAATGATTATCGATAATGCTCTGTCCTGGAACAATCATGTTGATACAATCTCCAAAAAGCTGAACTCCTGCTTGTACGTCTTGAAAAGGGTAAACCTTGCCAGTGATTATGTTACAGCAAAAACTGCCTACCAAGCCTTGTTTAAATCCCACTTACGATACGGCCTTACAGTTTGGGGAGGCACAACAGCAGGAAACCTCAAATTCTTTTTCTCCAGAAAAGAGCAATCAGGATCATGGTCGGCCTTGGCCCAAGGGAGAGCTGCAGAAATGCCTTCAAAACTACAATGTGTTAACAGTCATCGGCCTATACATCAACTAAGTAATAATGTATGCCACGATCGAACAGCTGCAATGAGGCCATGATATACACACATACAATACTCGTTAAATATCAAACTTTCACCTCCCTCAACATCACACTTTGTCATATGAGAGGAAACCATCATACATGGGGAGGAAACTCTTTAACCTCCTATCAGACGATATAAAGATGCTGAACATGAAGAAATTGAAGACAGCCCTGACCAACTGGCTCATTAACCGACCATTTTACTCCATTGATGAGTTCCTTGGCTGGATGAAGAGCCACTAGGCCACTGAGGAAAAAAATATTTAAAACTGATGCCATTGCATTTCTTTACGTTATGATAGTAAATAATTTGTCTATTGTTTTTAGCTAATAGCGCTGATGATTGTTTTACTTCCCCTAGTTGTCAATGTATGCGCTTCTTTTTACTTTTCAAACTTCAAAATAAGAATATTTGTTTACGAAAAGCAAAACATTGGCATAAACTCACATGAGATATTAAACAGCTGTAATAAATCTCAGTGGTTGTGATTGGTTGGATTAGAGGTAATGGGAGGGAAAAATACCCCCATTACAAATAAACGAATTTATATTCGTTCAATATTTTATTCGCTTTGGTCAGCGAATTTCCAAAGGAATTTTATATTTTGTATTTTCCCAATAAACACCATAGGAATGAGTATGTAGGTTTAAAACTGCCATGGGATGTTGTTAAACAAAATTATTTCGACCATATGAAGCCACATACTTTCATAAATATCTGTCCATAAATAAAGGAATTTGCCCATTCTCTATCTGATTAACATGGACATGGACAAAGAGTATGCACGTTTTCTGAAAAGATAATTAGAAAAACCAAGATTTTTTACCACACATGGATGGATGACCACATGAAGCTAAATACTAAGTTTCATAAAAAAATATTGGTTAATAAGTGAAATATTAACACATCTTTATTCTCCATAAGTTTAAGATTGGAGCTCCAAAATACAATATACTGTCTTTAGACTTTTTAATATCTCGGTAACCAATGGAGATACAGCAAAGCTTCAATCTACTATTTTTTGTGTTTTTTTTTTTTACTATAATCAGTGTGTTTTTTTAGCTAATTCCAGTGGTAAAAATCAAAATTTTTAAAAATTACCTACATACAAAAATTGAAAAAAAAAATTATTTTTATGGTACAAAACCCCCCAAAAACTACTCCTTCCCGTAGGTCGAGATATCTGGTTTATGAACTCATTTGAATAAAGGTAGAGTTAACATCTCTACCAAATTTGGTCTTGATCGGACCATTTTTACAAGAGTTATTGTGTCTGTCGACACATATACAGGGTGTTCAGATTCCACCTTTACAAACTTTTCCAGGTTATTATGTAGGGCGAAACAAAAAAAAAATTATATATATATAAACATATGTTCTAAAATGCTTTGTTAAGCCGCTAGCCGGCATTTTGTTTTTACACTTAAAAATTTTAATTTTCATAACGGGTTGTTGTATAGACTTCATATTTGGTATGTACCTTCATCACACCTGCGCTCATTTTCAAGAATAAAATTCTTTTTTTTAAATATGTAATTTCAAAATTGCGGCCATTTTAAATTTTTAACATCAAATATCTTAAAAAAGGTAAAATTTATCAAAATTTTACAAGAGATAAAAAAGTTGACAAATTAAATTATCTAAACATTGATACCAAGTTTGTAAAGATCTAATAACAAATAACAGAGTAATTGCGATTTTTATATCAAAATAACCTAAATTTGCATTAATCATAATACAAAATCAATGGTTTTCTGCAGACAAATCTCAATAACTCGATTATTTGTCGTCAGATCTTTACAAACTTGATATCAATGTTTGGATAATTTAATTTGTCAACTTTTTTGTCTCTTGTAAAATTTTTATATAACTCACCATTTTGAGATATTTGAATTTTAAACTTCAAAATGGCCGCCATTTTGGAAATACACATTGGAAAAAAGTATTTTTTACTGCAAATGAGCATTGATGTGATAAAGGTACATGCCAAATATAAACTCAATACCACAACCCGTTACGGAAATAAAAATTCTTAAATGTAAAAAACAAAATGGTGGCTAGCGGCTTAACAAAGCATTTTGGGACTCATGTTTATGTGAATTTTTTGTTTATTTTGGCCTAATAATAATAATAATCGTATGGCTTTTAGTGGAGGGAGATCAGCAATTAACTGATAGTTCTCCTCGCCTGAAATGCCTGCAATTTTTTGTTTTCTATGCAGGTGGACCAACGGCTTAACGTGACTTCCGAAACCACGGGAGCGGCCGAACGATCTTTTTGCCCCGAGCCGGGAGTTGAACCCGGACCCGCTGGGTGATAACCCAGTGCTCTACCACTGAGCTACGGCCGCTGCCTAATAACCTTAAAAAGTTTGTAAAGGTGGAAGCTGGACACCCTGGATATAAATTTTAATTACTATTGTTTTTGGTCTCTGGGCACCTCAAAACAAAAAAAAAGTAACATGAGACCTACGGTAATAGCTTCCTTTCTATGGCAAATTTGCTAAAATTGGGGCATTGAAATTCTTATTTCTACCGCACATTTATTTTGAACAGGGTATAGTACAGATTGTTATGGTACTTAAAAGTGAGGATGTTAACAAATCACCATGAATAAAAAGGTAAAATTAGGAAGAAATTAGTTCTGTGAATACAAAAGTTAATTGTAACGTAAACATAACTGATCATACCTGTAGAACCTAGGCTGTACCTCTTCCGCCTTAGTGAAGTAGAGGAGAGCTTCCTCAAATGAAGACTTTGGAGGCTCAGCAAAAATGGTGGCTGCGATCTTCCTCTGGACCCAAGGCATGTCTGCGATTTGGTAGCACCTAAGGGTGAGTACAAAGTCTGTACTGCCTGATTTTACAGACAAATCTTCAATAGTCTCAAATTAATAGAAACAAGTCCATGGTTGGAAAAAGTCAGTGTATCTATAATATTAATAGGCAAGCATGATACTTTTCCTTCTTCTTTCTCAACTTGTGCGCTTAGTAAGAGAAATCCATGCATACCGTCAGAAAGGTAGTGTCCAGTAGATGAGCAGAATAACTTTAAAAAAAAGTTTATCTTATGAAAGAAGGGTAATTGATTGAATCACTAGATAGCTGTTACAGAAACAAATGCTGGCAATTCAGGAAACATACATATTTCAGTTATAAAACATTTTTAAACCTAACTAGGGAACCTGTACCGCTCCGCAGCATTTAAGCTATGCAATCTAATTGACAACTTTATTTTTATTTGATTAATATAAAACCCAAATCTGAGATCAGTCACAAAATTGTAAACAAACTAAATTTATAAGTTGGCAATACATTTTTTATTATGTATTAAAACAAACAAAATGCAATACTATCTATATATTAATAGGCAAGCATGTTTTGTTTCCTCCTTTTTTCTCAGCTCATGAGCATCGTAGGAGAAATCTGCGCATACCGTTAGAAAGATATGGTCATGTAGATGAGCAGAATCAGTTTCTAATTCACATCGGACTCCAGGGCTACGGCACATCGGACTCCAGGGCTTCGGCCTACCGGCTTTCAAAGTTCCATTGTTAAGGTACCTTCTTATGGAGAAATTATAAAATTGCTTAAATCATTGGACAGCTGTTGTAATAACAAATACTATAATAGCAAATCAGGAAAAACAGATGTTTTAGTTATGAAACATTTTAAAACTAATTGGATCAAGATCAACGGGATTTTTGGTCGAATTCCGACCAGCAGGCGGTCCCTAGTACTAATAAAAAATCTTGCTATTACAATTCTTCCTTCCAAACAATCTTGGTTGTCCATCAAACCCATGTTCAGTTTCACACCTTTAAGTTATCACACTATTTTCCTCATGATTAGGAGACTTACAACTGACAGTGACTGAAGGCCAGTTCAGGAAAGTATACTCCTGTTCGGCCGATCTGTCTCCGAGATTTATTGACTATTATGTGAAGTCCCAGAATGTGGTGAAATGCAGCCTGATACATTGGGCCACTAATATGGGGTCTTAAAATTCAATGCAGAAAATTTTTACTAACTTGCTCTAATGCATTGTAGACTTTTATACTTTGACTTGAGAATAAAGCCATTTTATCTTTAATAGTTTTATCTCCACTTTTCCTTTTAACATCAACAACCTGTCAATCTGACATCTCTTTTAAGGAACCAGCATCCCAATTTGAACTACATTAATCAGTTGATGGATAAATTTTATGATTTAATCTTTATGATTTCAAATAATTTATACCGGTAACCTTTTGTGCTTGCAGATATGTCACTTTTTTTCTTCAGGAAACTATAATGCCTAGTGTAACTCAAATTCATTCTTTAACATTATCAACAGTATAATTGATCAAAGTTTATGTCTATCTTCAATTCCTTCTTATAGTGTGAAAAATCAGTTGCTCATAGCAACCTTTAAGTTATATTTCCTATGATTAGAATAACTTCAAAATTTTTTATTTACATTTAAAGAATCACTAAAAATTTTGACCAGTGGGCCTAGTTAGGATTACCATACTTGCTAAGCGCTTCAACATTTCTGCTTATTTTTAATTATAATAAAAAGGTTACTTTTGATTTTGGAATCTACAAGAATATTTACTCAGCAAGTTCAGTCTTATACATCCATTACGATTTTGTATGGACTCAGATATTACAATCAATACAATATTGATTGTAACTGATAGTACTCCAATACAATATTAAAATACAATCAGATATTTTTTCTTCTCCTGGCAGCCATAAAAGAGAATAACGATATTTGTTTCTCTATTTAGGTTCTTGGGTGACAGGGGAAATTTACAATAGCCTGGTATATAGAATGCTTAAATTTCCCCTGTCACCCGAGAACAGAAACAGAGAAACAAATATCACTAAACAAATAGCAATGTCTGATGGTTATAGCCCCAGCAAAATTGACAAACTTATAGATAAACATAACAATAAAACTCTTGATTTCTGAAACTGATATAACCACTTCATCACAAAATAAATATGTCTGAATAGAATATAGTCATTTTACCCATAACTTTATTTTAAAAAATCTGAAAAAACATGAATATCATTATCTCTCAGGACAACTAAACGAATGAAAAACAGCATATCTTCTCAATCAAATGTTAAAGATAATATCGAGAAGTCTGGTCTATATAAAATTAATTGTGTTGACTGTCCAGATTTTTATATAGGCCAAACAGGTTGTTCTTTTGGCCAGCGTTATAGAGAGCACCGCCCTAGAGCAGACAAACGAAAAGTCAAAATTCGCACAACACCTTGTCAACAAAAACCATAGTATGTATGATATAAACAAAGGGTTAGAAATATTGCATATTTTTGGCAAAGGAAGAAGGCTTGATTCCGTAGGTAGAACAGTATGAAATTTATAGAAATTTCAAAAATAAAGACAAAAAAGATTTTATTTTAAATGAATAGTTGAATTTCAAATCCCATACAATCTTCAATGCCATATTTTCACACAATAGTACAGCCCAAACTCAAGTCGACCGTTGTCCAGCTGATAACAGGAAAGCGGTGGGAGGGGTAACGAGAAAAACTCCAGTCTGCTCTCCGTTCGGGTCGTGGTGCGATGTACGTGTGCGTGGTAGGCCTACCCGGAATGTTAACTGTGTCTGTGTCGTGTATGTTTATTTATTTATTTTGACTGTGTTGTATTCTATAAATCTGTAATTATTCTGACGCTGTTTGAATGCTGTACACTGTACTTCTATATGAATAAAGATATTGTCTATTGTCTATTCGTTAATTTTAACTTTTTAACGACTCGTTTTTGGATGAAGCATTTTTGTGATCACCTGAAGATGCCGCTGTAGCGGCGAAAAATGTCGTAATTTGATATGATAACGTTTGAACTGTAAGACGAGGTATGTAACCTATTATTAGTCTTGAACATAAAGTTGAATTGGAGCGGTAACAGAAGATAGAGAGGACCCGATTACATAACAAAGATTTGTTGGTAAGGCTAAATATCACTTTTGATATTAATGACTCTGCTTGTAGCAATAAGTAAATAACTCACCTAAGTTGTGTCATTTACATCAAAGTAGTACCATTTTTTTTTTTTTTTTTTAGCGAATTTCCCATAGGGAATAAGCTATTACCGTAGGTCTCATGGTAAGACCTAAGCCCGGGACCATGTTACTTTTTCGTTTTGAGTTGCCCAGAGACCAAAAATAATAGTCTTTAAAATTTATATATATATGTATATATGTGTCCCTAGACACGATAACTCTAAAAAAAGTCTAAAGACAGTACATTGTCTTTTGGGGCTCCAATGTTAATCTTATGGAGAATAAGGATGTGTTAATATTTCACTTATTAACCAATATTTTTCGATGAAACTTGGTATTTAGCTTCATTTGGTTGAGATTCATGAATTTAAGGTAAAAAAATCTTGGTTTTGTACTTATCATGGCAGCAAACCTGCATACTCTTTTCCCATGTTAATCATATGGAGAATAGGCAAACTCTTTTATTTATGGACAGATATTGATGAAATTTACTATATGGCTTTATATAGTCGAAATAAATTTTTTCTATGCTAAAAACCTACTTTTAGTGTCCCCCATGGCAGCATACCTGCATACTCTTTCCCTATATTTATCTTAAGGAGAATAGACATTTATTTCCCTATTTATGAGCACATGATGAAATTTTGTTTACAAGTTTAGCTGGTCAAAATTAATATTACTAATTTGGAAATTCGCTGAGTACGCAGGTCTGCTGCGACGGGGGGTATTTTTCAATACTAAGTGAAACTTAATTTAAAAATAACATAATTACGTACCAAGAGCCAAGCATGTAAAGGGTGGTTGCATCTTTTGGATTCAACTCTGCAGCTTTCTGTAAAAATGTATGTTCAAACTATTTATTACAAATTTGTTATGCAAATGTAGAATAAAAACAAAAACAAAATAAGGTTAATTAGAGAGTGGTCAATTGTTATTTCGGCTTTAAGATGCAGGCTTTTTTCAAAAGAGATTTCAACTGCCTAGGCACCTTACAATAGCTCTAAAACCTGTAAAATTGTCAAAAAATATTTATACTCACAGTAATACAGTAATACTAATGTCATTCAATAGCAAAAATTATCGGAAACCTTTTTTGTACTATTTATTGTAACATCACAATTTTTTTAATGGTATCACAATCCTTTAAGGAAAAAAGTGGCTAATTTAAACTATGATTTCTCTGTTGCTTTTCACTGGACACAGCACCGGTCATGGTGAGCAGAGTGCTAGGCAAATGGTGTAAAACATGTATAAAATGTACTTTTTTGAATTGCTACTTCCTTCTAATCTATCAGCTGTTTTACATAATGAAATAACTTTAAACAATTTAACAACTAAAACTTATTTAATTTTTAATTCACCGACTATAAAATGGAAAATGCACAGTATAAGAATGTATTTTTTTTCTTTCCATTAAAAGAATAATACATTATAATTAAATTTTATATGTTTTTAAGGACTGGCTATAAAAAACCCAAATCCTAGTTGAGCATTTGCTTTTCTACTGTATTTAGACAAATACCTTGTGTGTTTACAATCAGCTGATTGAAACATTGCAAAATAAATATCAATCAGTATTGCACTGAAAATTCGGTATAGGTCCGGTACAAGACAAAATACCATCATCGGTTCGGTACGGTTAAGGGCATGGTACGAATCGGGTTCGGTACGGATTACAAATGCCAAAAATATTAATGTATGGACTTTAGAAAAACGTAATTAATTAATATTTTGTTGTAATCTCTTTGTTTTTATGGATTAACGCATAAAAAGAATGGCTTGTCCTCATCGCTCAGCAACAAGATTACAAGTTAACTAACGTGTACCGTTCGCAGAGGCCATGAATATTAATACAGTTTACGGTTTTATGTACATTGTGTTTAAACAAGGGGTGTTTTTAAATTTATTCACTTTTATTTTATTGTGAAACTATATATCTAAAGAGTTTTATTCACTATATTTCATTATAAATTTTACATACATCCCACATATTTATGCATCAAATCATCATAAAGTCAACTCACCAGCATGTGGGCCTTGACCTTGTCCAGCTGGGATATCCTCGCCTTGATGCCGTCGTACGTGGACCGCGCGTCCAGCAGGACGCTCATCCACTTGTGCACAGCCCAGTGTTCGCCATCCCGTGTGATCGCGTCACTAAGTGCCTCATACGCGGCTGTCACCAGGCGCCCGCGCTCCGGCTCTGCCGTGCTTGGCTGCTGTGAATGCTTGTACTGCGCTCGACCTAGACGCCACAACACCTCCACATCTCCACTATCCTGTACACAATGAATACCAACTTTCTCTTAACCCAGACAAAACCAATTACCTCTTCATCCAAACAAATCATAAAAGAAATCTTTCAACTTTTCATCCTCACCTGTCGGTTGGAGATACCCAGCTGACAGGGTTGAGTTCTTCAAAATTCCTTGGGGTGATTTTGAACTATGGTCTAAATTGGAACGAACATGTGAAGAATCTCAATAAAGAGCTATCAGCAGGCCTGTACGTCCAAAGACACACTGTCAATCTCGCCACCCGTCTCGCATTACTGGCATGACCCCAAAGGATTACACCATAGCTCACATGGCAGGGAATAGACCATGATAGGCCAGAACTAGATACTCCGGTGTTACGAGAGATTTAAGCTTCCTCAGGAGAAAGTTGATGCGGGAAAGTTTCTAACACAGTATACCAATGTGTGCATTCCAAGTTAGCCTATCATCTACAGTTATGCCTAACAGTTTTACTACCTTATTGTTCTTATCCAACTTGGCTTCGGGACGAGTCCACAGCGTGCAAAGAAGCTTCTTAGGCAGGGCACCCACTACTTCGGGATCGGCTCGGCTCAGCCGGAATCGGCCCGGTGAGTAAATTTGCTTTGCATGTAACGTAATGGATCGGCAAATGCCGATCCGTGCCGTGCCGTCCCGATGCAGTGCGCGCGTCTCCATTATGTTATATGCAAAGCAAATTTACTCACTGGGCCAATTCCGAAGTAGTGCGCGCCCTGCCTTAGTTTTTCCTTCATTCAGTTGAAGGCCATTGAGCTTGAACCAATTCCTGGCTTCTTCTAAACAAAAGTCGGACCCCACATTTAAGGCTAGCATATTATCGCTACGATTGACTATAGTAGTGTCATCAGCATGCAGAAGGGCATCATGGCTGTCCACATGGAAGTCGTTAATAAGAATTAAAAAGAGACTAGGTCCTAGAGTCGATCCCTGCGGAACTCCACTTGTGATTAGGACTGTGTTTGGACTTAGCCCCTTGCAATGAGACTACTTGATGTCTACCACTGAAGTATGAACTGAACATCCCAAGAACAGCACCTCCAGCACCATACTTTACAAGTTTTCTGAGCAATACTTCATGGGATAATTATCATTAATGCAGTCAACTCCTCTAAAGCTGCATGGTCAGTGATTAACAGCATAGGAATGCAGGTACGAATGCTCTGCCAGCCCAGATGAGATTAAAGATATCCTTGTCCAAACAGGTAAAGGCATTGTCACTGGTAAGCCTGACGATTCGGTACTTGCTTCCAACAATGTCGTTCAAGGTCTTTCTCTTCATTCCAGGCCGAGTTTTTGGAACTGTTTGCAAAATGTCACTCCTGACATTATACTTAAATGTATTTTATTTATTTATTCTTCCAATGGTTACACCATTTTACGTGAGAAATATATACTTAATATAAACACAAGATGGCAATATAGATAAACATATAATGCTAAACATATAAATAATGCTAGATAAACAAAATATAGTAATGCTAGAACAGATGAAATAGGAACATAAATTAGTAGTAACAAATAATAAAAACAATTGTGATAACATTCATAACCTAAATACAAACCAACCTTAACAATATCGTAACAAATAATAATAACAATAGAGCAGTAACAATAAACAGCAGCAATATACATATATATAGTAACAATAACAATAACAAGAGCCTGCGGCGCAACTAGGCGCAACAAGGTGACACCACTTATGCCTCGACAGTAAAATGGCACACACTACCGAAGCACATACACAATCGCAGTGTGTGGCCCACTAATGGCACCACCAAAGGACTGATACTGGCACCACAACACTGGCTGGCACACTCATCAACGCACAGACACGTTCACAGTGTGTGGCCCATTAATGGCACCACCTAAGCATCATCACCGATAGCACTAACGATGAATCAACATCTTCCTATTAATTCATATTAAATATAGTTAAAAGTTTTAGGAACTCCCCTTGCACTGATGACTATGTCATGTCAACTGACTTGATTAAAAGTATCACTGTTAGCCTGGTTAATTTTTTCTATCTGTGATATTATACTGTAGGCCTAAACTTTTTCTGTGATATTAATTTTAAGTAGCTGAACAGAAATCCTCATAGTCACTCTTGTAATGATATGGTACGGTAACTCAAAACTATTCATGGAAATATAGCCAGTCATTTTGTTCTACACTCAAATTATTTATAGCCTAAGCCTAATATTACGGCACATGACGAAATCAATTCCAATATTGTATTTTTGAAAGATGGAATAAATGACTATTCATTGATGCTATTGCTAACCTCTTGCCAACGTTTTTAACACATGCCTCACTCATGGTGTTTTTCTTAACAAGCTCAAACTATCCAAAGCAGTGCCTACCCATAAGAAAGATGACCCCAATCTTATCAGTGGTTTCAGACCTACAGTATAATCCCTGCAATAGCCAAAGTTTTAGAGACCTTAATCAATAAAAAGCTTTACAGTTACTACTTTGACAACAACGACTATCTGTGTAACAAGATGCAACATGGGCTCCGAAGGGGAAAGTCAACAGTGACCGCAGTTGAGGCTTTGACTCTCATGATTAGTGAAGCCCTTGAAAAGGAAGAGTCGGTTTTGTTAACCCTTACTGATTTGAGCAAGGTGTGTTGACTGTGTGTCACACAAGATTCTCCTAAAAAAGCTGGGCGCTTAAGGTCTTGATGGTGTTGTGATACATCTTTTCGAATTTAACCTCAGAGACAGAAGGCAAGTGTTCTCTGTCCATGGCGCCACTTTGCATGTGGCTATGGTCTGCACAGGCGTTTTGCAGGGATCGGCCCTAGGGCCCCTTCTTTTTTTGGTTTTTATGAATGACCTAAAACTTAATCGGGAAGCTCTTTTTTATGCCGATGACACCACCTCATATCTACCGGGTGCGACATAGCTACAATTGCATCAGAGGCCTCACAGCTCTTCGAAGAGGCTAAGACCTGGTTCTCCCACAACAATCTCCCACTGAATGAGGACAAGACCCAGTCATTGCTTTGCTCATTGTGGACCAGATATGAGGAGGCAGTATTACATGGAGACCACACCGCTGTAAAACTCTTAGGTCTAATGGTAGATAGTAAATTAAATTAGGGCCCACATGTAGACGAAGTATATAAGAAATTATCCAGGGTCAACTATATCCTGAGGAAATTAAAATCATTTTTCACCTGTGAGCACCTTATTACCACCTATTTTGGGTTTCTCCATTGTCATGTCAACTATGGTCTAGTCTTTTGAGGTCATGATCCCTGCAGCAATCGGATTTTCCTCCTGCAAAAGGCTGTCATCAGAATTTTATCATTCTGTGGCTATCGTGATCACTGCAGACCAATCTTCAGCAGATTATTGATTCTCACTGTTTATGATAAATATATCTTAAATTCCCTACTTCTTGTAAAAGCTGACCTCAACTGGAACACTAAGATGAGACTACGCCAGCACTCACATAATCTGCGTAATAAGAATGACATTGATATACCTAGATGCATTTGCACATTAGAGCTTATATATTGGATAATATAAAAATGAAAATACAATTTTTCGTTCGTTATCCAATATTTTAGTATTTTTATTGCATGAGGCCTTTTGACACACAAGCTGTCATCATCAGATCTCACTCCATGAGACAAATCAAAAAGTAAATATTATTATATGGGATTAAAATACAATCATATGTAAAAAAAATTATAAAGGATAGAAATAAAGTAAAATAAACATAGAATTTTGATTTAAATCCCACTACATACTATATACATTTCTTCAGAAAATTTTCATTTAACAACTGAGAATTTAGAATTGATCCAGTATCATTGTTTAATAAAATGTCTTCTTGTGTTAATTTAATGTAGTATGTCTCCCAAGCATTAAGGTATTTTGGTTTTATTATTTCTTTTATTATATGACTTACCTGTAGTTACTACAAATTGTGAGGTGATTTTATATGCTGATGACACCTCTTTATTATGCTCGGACTCTGACATTAGCAACTTACAAAACATAATTGACTATAATTTAAATCAATTAGAAGAATGGTTTACAATAAATGGACTTAAGTTAAACCAAAATAAGACACAATTTTTGCAATTCATAAATCGTAACACAAAACAAATCACTTTAAATAATTTCCGGTCAATAAAAACAGTAGAAAATACAAATTTTTTAGGCTTACAATTAGACAACAATTTGAAATGGAAGTCTCATATTTCATTCCTTCTAAAAAAATTACATAAAGCATTTTACGCTATTCATTTTTTGTCCAATATAACCGACTTAAAAACCCTAAAAATGATTTATTTCGCCTATTTTCATTCAAGAATAATTTATGGAATTGAATTGTGGGGGAATTCAGTTGAAAGTAAACAAATATTTAAATTGCAAAAGAAAATGGTGAGAGTAATGTGTAAAAAACATCCTAGAACCCATTGCAAACCGTTATTTCAAAAGTTAAATATACTGCCATTACCCTCTTTATTCATTTTCAAAAGTATTATGAATATCTTCAATAGTAAAATTGATATTAAAGATTTAAATAATAATCATAAATTTAATACCAGACATAAATATATAAACTTTCATTATCCAGCTCACCATTCAAATCTCTTTCAAAATTCTCCATTTTACATGAGTATAAAACTTTTTAATTCTTTACCCAACAAAATTAAACATATAAATGATGAAAGAAAGATAAAAAAAGAAATCGGAAATTTTCTTCAAAGGGAATGCTTTTATTCAATAAACGAATATCTAAATTTTGAGAAATAAACAATGAAAATTGAGAAAATGTATTTTAGTCATATTTTTTGTGCTTTTAAAATGTAAGAAAATTAATAATGTAAAATATATATATATATATATATATATATATATATATATATATATATATATATATATATATATAAATGCATATCACCTGAATTTGTTAACTCCAGTAGTATAAGTAAAAAACTATCAAAATTATTGTTTTTTAAAACATTGCCCAACGACAACATGTTGTGTTTATGCAATAAAGAATTTGTATTTGTATTTGTATTTATTTAGAATTCAGGTTGTAACTTAAAACTGAATGTCCTGTAGATAGGCAATGATGAGCAACTGCAGATTTTTCCGGGCGGTTAAAATTGAAATGGGATTGATGTTCATAAAACTTGTTTTCAATATTCCCTTCACTCACTTAAGACACAATTCTGATTAGATTCAGATTCAGATTCAGATTCTTTATTGGTCACATAACATTTTCTAATTCCAGCACAGCTGGTAAAACAGGTGACAAGTCAGTGATATAATAACTAAAACTAAAGAAAAGTTGATATACAGTCTTTGTCAAAAAACTTAAAAGTACACACAAAATATCACAGTTAAAAAGAATCAGTTAAGAAATCGTTAACACAATAATATACTTTGTTTAGCAACAGAGAATGAACTTCTTTCTTAAATGTATTAAAATTTTTAATATCCTTAATTCTATTTTTTAACTTATTATAAAGCTTTTTTCCAAAATATTGAGGCAGTTTTTCAAAGGAACCCAATCTATGAATTGGAAACTGAAAGTCATTTCTATTCCTAGTCTCATAACAATGAAAATGTTGCTCTTCCATTAAAATATTAAAATTAGACTTTATATACAACAAACATTTAAAAATGTACATTGAGGGCAAAGTTAAAATATGAAGATCTTTGAACAAGCCTTTACAAGATGTTCTGGGAGTTGAGTTTGTCATGATTCTCAAATATTTTTTCTGTATTTTAAAAATGGACAACAGACCAGAACTGCTACCCCAAAGTTCAATCCCATACTGCATTGAAGATGCAAACAACGCATGATACACAATTAATCTTGTTTTTAAGTCAGTAATATTCTCAAGGACGTACATTTGAAAACAAAGTGAATTCAATTTTTTTGTCAAAATATCAAAATAAACTTTCCAATTTAGTTTGTTATCAACTACAAGACCAAGAAACTTAGTGGATTCTACTATTTGCAAATTATCATTATTAAAAGTTATCTGATGAAAAGGTTCCTGATTGCGAGAAGTACTAAAGTTGATAATATTGGTTTTACTACTATTTAACTTGAGTCCATTTGCCTTGAACCACACTTGCAATTCAGTGAGTGAATTCAGAATCATTTGATGTAAATCTGCAAAGTTACTTGATTTAAGAATGGCTGTCGCATCATCTGCATACAGAAAAAGATTGAAATCAACCCTGTTTGGCAAATCGTTTATATAAATTAAAAAAAGGAGAGGGCCTAATATTGAGCCCTGAGGCACACCCCTGGTCATGTCTTTCCAATCTGATTTAAAAAGAGCATCATTTTTGTTAATAACAGTTCTTTGGCATCGTCCTGACAGGTAACTTTTCACCCAAGATATTGCAGAGAAAGAGAAATTATAAATTTCTAACTTATTAAGAAGGATTACTAACCTGATATGGAAGAAGAGCCGAGGCAGCTTCTTGAAACTTGTTTAAACTAAACAGTTCATCTGATTTCGCAATAGCTTTCTGAATTTCCTTCTCAAGTTCAACATGTTTAGGCTGTAATACTTTTGAACTACCTTCATTTGGTTTTGATGACAAAAATGGAACTGTCCAAAGAAGAAGGAATGGTCGTTTCGTTCTCAGAAATATTAAACTCAAACATAAACCCTGAAAAACAAGAGCGGTTTAAGCCTAAGAGTGACTTTCCAACATTATTTATTTTTTCATCTGCAGATAAGGCCTACACCAGGTAGTTAATATTACTGATAATTTACATTGTTGAATTAAATTGCTGTAAAGAGCGTACTGGTACTTCTAGACAGGGCCGCCGAGAGAAATTTTGGGGCCCGGGGCAGAGTTCCGGTGTGAGCCCCCCCCCCCGGCTAGGCCCATATCCCTACCCGCCGTCCACGAACCACTTTAGTGATTCATAATAATATTTTATTTGAATTATTGTAAGGTACAAGTAAAAATGTATTTAGGTATACAGTAGGCTCTATATGAAATATTATATTAAACCAACGTCTAATGAAATAATCTGAAGAAACCACACTCATTTCAATCAAATGCAGAAATATTCAGAAAAATCTTGTTTTTGGCTGTATGATAGACTTAGTGCACTGATACTGATCGCGCACCACAACATCGCGTCTACAGATGGACTGGTGGCGCGAGCCAGCGAGCACGGTGGTGTTGGTGTAGCTCTCCAACGACGGCTCGGGGCGGCGCGGCGGCTGTTTACCGACACAGGGCTTCAAACCGCGGAGACTCATAAAGGCAGATCACTACTCAGGTCATAGGTTTTACTTTGTTACCGTTTGATGATTTTAGTAGGTCTTCAAAAATACAAATATAGTGTTACTAAAAAGCTATGAAGCAGTAAACATTTTGTTACCGTAAAAAACAAAAAAAAAAAAAAAAAAAAAAAAAAAAACGCTTGAAGATGAGGCCCCCTGTCTCTTGAGGCCCGGGGCAAACTGCCCCCTCTGCCCCCCCTCTCGGCGGCCCTGCTTCTAGAAAATAAAACTGACATGGTATTTTTTTTTATTTAGAGCAAAAGTGCATGTGGTGAGTGTATTTTGTTAGTAAACTCCTATAGTAATTTAATAACTATGCTACAAGTAAAATTATTTTTAGTTAAATTTTGGAAAATATGTTTGCAAAGTTGACATATTTTGTAAGCTTCACGGACCCAACAAATTTATTCCAATTAAAATGCATTTTCCAGTCAAACTGCATTATTTTTATAAAATGATATATCTAAAATTATTGATTGCTCTTAGAGGAACATGTCAATATCATAACATTCACGTTTAATGTTCTAGAAGTAATTTTAAAAAGTACGATCTCCCAAAGCAAATTACTGTGTCCCGTGCATCACAAAAAACATCTGTTTTTTCCCTACTGACCTAAATAATTAAATTATCTTTATTATAATTTGTGTGCAAAAGTATTTTGTTATGGTCCATCAAAAAACTATAAAACTGTACTTTTATTTTGAATACCGTTATATGTTTTTTTTCTAAGACTGTGAAGCACGGGATATAAGTAAGAAGATTAAGGTAATAAAGTCTCTTTTACAAAATATATATGAGTTTTATAATATTTATTTATCAAATTAAGTTGACTTAAACACATCAGATTAAGTTTGAACTTGAAATACAAATTTAACACTATTATTTTAAGTTCTGTGTCTGTATAACTAGTAAGCAGTTTTAAACAAATTTCATATGAAAATAATTTTTTTTATTGATATATCTCCCTTGACATAAAATGTGCTCTGCAAAAAACTTATCTTGTTAAATAACTTTACTCATATGAACTAATTTACAGCATTAACAGAATATTAACAATATACAATTTATATATAAGTTATTTGAGACAATAAAATGGACAATGAAATCAAGACAAATAAGTAACTATCATGAATACAATACAAGAAGCAAAATTATCTATGAACAACATTGTAAGAAAATATTTAAAAGAAGCCTACATACATGGGAAATAAATTTCTATCAAGATTACCAAAAGAAATAACATCGATTTCAAACAAAAACAAATTTAATATCAAGTAGAAGAATTATTTATTGGAAAATCCTTTTTATAATTTTGAAGAATATTTGAGAGAAAAAATGTTAAACCAAGACAAATTTGATGTAGTTTTAATATATAGCTGTAATGTATATCAACTTAAAAATTCGAGCCTTGGCATGTAGGCTAGTTGATGTTTAAATACCCCCGTCGCAGCAGACCTGCGTACTCAGCGAATTTCCAATGGAATTTCAGATTATTTACTTTCCCCATAAAACACCATAGGATCGAGTATGTAGGTTTGCTGCCATGGGGTGTTGTTAGAAAATCTAAGTTAATCAATAATTGGTGAATGAAAACACAAAATTGTATCAAGCTATGGCAATTTTTTATTTTCTCCATAAACCCCCATGGGGGTGAGTATGTAGGTTTGCCGCCATATGAGTTTTGAATGCAAGTATAAGTTAAACCCTATCTAGATAATGTACATACCAAATTTGATTAAGTTATGTCAATAAATAAGCAAGGTACAGGGTTTTCTTGATTTTCCATAAGAATAACATGGAAAACATATTTTTGGATTTTCCCCGTAAGCAGTTATACTAAGATAAAAATTCAAAATACCAAATTGTTGGTTTTTTAAGCTCTTTTAAATGGTTTTAGTTAAAATTGATAAATTTTGAAAAATGAGGTCCAAAAATGTCAAAAACCTATTTTTGACCCCTTTGAACCCCCATAAAACCCCGTTCCCATAACCCGATCACGCTGGTTCACGAACTCATGAAAATAGACCTGGTCTTACACCTTCATACCAAATTTCATCAAAACCAGAGGTTGCTGTCAAAAGTTATCAGTACCACGGACACACACACATATATATATATATATATATATATACATATATATATATATATATATATATATATATATATAGATATATAGATATATATATACATATATATGAAAATGATTGAACGGTGTTTTTGGCTTCTGGGGACCTCAAAACGAAAAAATATCATGGTCCCGGGCTTAGGTCTTACCATGGCTACTACCGTAATAGCGTATTCCCTATAGGGAAATTCGCTAAAAAATACCCCCCGTCGCAGCAGACCTGCGTACTCAGCGAATTTCTAAATTAGTAATATTAATTTTGACCAGCTAAACTTGTAAACAAAATTTCATCACGTGCAAAATAAATACCGGTAGGGAAATAAATGTCTATTCTCCTTAAGATATAGGGAAAGAGTATGCAGGTATGCTGCCATGGGGGACACTAAAAGTAGGTTTTTAGCATAGAAAAAATTTATCTAGACCATATAAAGCCATATAGTAAGTTTCATCAATATCTGCCCATAAATAAAAGAGTTTGCCTATTCTCCATATGATTAACATGGGAAAAGAGTATGCAGGTTTGCTGCCATGATAAGTAAAAAAACCAAGATTTTTACCTTAAATGGATGAATCTCAACCAAATGAAGCTAAATACTAAGTTTCATTCAAAAATATTGGTTAATAAGTGAAATATTAACACATCCTTATTCTCAATAAGATTAACATTGGAGCCCCAAAAGACAATGTACTGTCTTTAGACTTTGTAATATCTCGGTAACCAATGGAGATAGAGCAAAGCTTCAAAATACTAAATTGTGTGTTTTTTTGAGCTAAATCCAATGGTCAAAATAAAAATTAAAAAATTTTTAAATTTACATATGAAAAATGCAAAAAACCCATTTTTGGGGTACAAAACCCCCCAAAACTACCCCTTCCTTTAGGTCGATATGTCTGGTTTTCGAACTCATCCGAATAAACGTAGGATTACACATCTCTACCATGAATTTGTATTGTAAATAATGCAAATTAAAGTTATTTTAATTGAAAAATCTCAATAACTCCGTTATTTATTGTCAGATCCTTACAAACTTGGTACCATTGGTTAGATAATTAAATTTGTCAGCTTTTTTGTGTCTAGTAAAATTTTTATAAAATTTACTGGTTTTGAGATATTTTAGTTTAAAATTTAAAAATGGCCGCCATTTTGAAAATACACATTAGAAAGAAAAAAATTTTTTCTTGAAAATGGGCATTGCTATGATGAAGAGACCAATTCGTATATGGGAGGTTGAAATTGTGGTTCGGATCCCACGTTAAACTGTAGGTCCCTAGATACCATTGGCTGTTGGGATATGAATTAACAGTCCTGTCTAAGGAGAATGTCGGCCTTAGTCAGTAACAAGACTACAAGATCGCGCCACAATCATCCTACACTCATCCTTCATTCATACTTGGCTTTAAACTACCTATTGAGTTAGGTCGCCATTTCAATAAAGGTATTAAAGGTAAAGGTATAGGAAGGTTCATGCCAAATATTAACTTAATACAATGATCCATTACGGAAATAAAAATTATTTTGTGTAAAAAGCAAAATGGCGGCTATACGAGTAACTTTTGAGTTTTCAAAATTTCGAATATGATATTTTGACTTGTCTATGGCCCAGGAATAATACTTGAAAAAGTTGGTAGAGAGTTCAGGGACACCCTGTATATACATATATATACATATATATACATATATATATATATATATATATATATAAAATTTTTAATGACTATTATTTTTGGTCTCTGGGCACCTCAAAACGAAAAAGTAACATGGTCCCGGGCTTAGGTCTTTCCATGAGACCTACGGTAATAGCTTATTCCCTATGGGAAATTCGCTAAAATAAAAAAAAGATGATGTATTATATTAATAGAATATGCGGTTAGTTATGTACATGCACTGTTTTGTTTTATGTTAAGAAATGTGTTTGACTGTTTTCATGTTGTAATGTATTTGACTTTGTCTATTGCTGTACAGCCGAATGACAATAATATATTTATTTACTTATTTATAAAAATTTTTGTAATTTTATAGTCCATTTTAATATAATATATCAACTAGTCACTTTAATATAATATATTTACGGTAAAGTCTTGGGTCATGATATAACTACTTAGTTGAATTTTTTACTCTATGGAACATAGAGTATAAAATTCTTACGATCGACTTTAAATTTCACTTGGGCGAATTTTAGACCCCCAAAAGGCTTTTTTATTACTAATTTGATTTCAATGAAATTCTCAGGTTAGATTTTAAGTATTTTAAACTAGGTAATAAACTATAATCGAGCAATTATTTTCAAGTATTAAAAAAGCTTATTTTTTGGAATTTTTGACAGAACTTTAGTTGTTTAGGCTACATGATTTGATTAATGTAGTTGCTATGATCAGTTTATATTCCCCCACCGCAGCTGAGTTGTCGTTGTCGCTGTGTATGCTGAAAACAATATAACCTCTTCAGATTTGTTTACATCTGCTCGCCGTTATGTTACGTTTTTAAATAAAATTTAATTGATATTTTGACAGACCTATTTGTTAAATTAAATAGATCAACACCGATGTATACTTGTCGAAGTTATAAATTATGCCAAAAGATAGGCATATTGTGGAAGTCTCTAAAGTCTCTCTCTAAATGAATCGCTATCGAACGGAATTATGCGATTAACTAATTTATGGGATTCATCTAATATTTGGAAAAGATTTAAATGGAACAAGTGATAATTAGAAAGTGTTGTGCCATTGTAGCCAATGTCTCAGGTAACGAAATATGCATTAAGTGTTAAGTAAGCGTAATTCTACAATACTTACATTACTTGATTTTTATTAATTTGCAATCATGGATTTTAAATTGTATTGTTTTTTCGCTCTATAATCTATTTACCTTTAATATTATAAGCATAATTATTATTAAGTTACTTGCTTGTTTTGAGGTCTTAGCTAAAATCATTGTTTGTATGTATTTATTTGTAGGCTAGGCCTAGGATGTACGCCGGTTGACTTCGGACGGTTAGATGACGTTCCACTCTTCACATTCGAGGAGATGGAAACCTCCGTTCTCTCCCTAAAGAGCAACAAGGCTCCTGACCCGGACGGATTCCCAGCGAGGCTTTAAAGAAATTATTTTCAATTAATGCTGACTTGTTGTTGAGAATGTACAACGCCTGTTGGTAGAAGGGGTGTTTCCGGCTCCCTGGAAAACCGCCAGACATGTACTCATCAGCAAGGGCAAAGGTGATCCCGAGCTGCCGTCGTCCCACAGCCCTTTTTGCATGTTGGACACGGCTGGGAAGCTGTCCGAGAAGCTGATCCGTTCCCGCCTGACGTCTGCCGTGGAAGCTGCCGGGTACTTATGCCCCCGTCAGTACAGCTTTAGAAAGGGGCGGTTAACGATTGACGCTATCACCGAAGTCCAGAGAGCTGTGAAGAGAGCCGAGAGCCACAACCATTTCTCTCGCTGAGTAGTGCTTCTTGTAACGCTTATGTCAAGAATGCCTTTAACTCGGCGAGGTGGGTCGATATGCTGGATGCGCTTCGCAACACCTTTCGCGTTCCTGCATATCTGTTGCGACTCACCTTTTGCGGATTATCTCCGCTCTCGAAGCCTGATTTACGACACAAGGGACGGAACGTGGACGATGGAAGTCACTTCTGGTGCCGCACAAGATTCAATACTCAGCCAGGATCTCTGGAACGTTGCCTATGACAGCCTCCTGAGATCGGAGATGCCTGAGGAAACCACTTTGGTTGGGTACGCCGATGATGTCGCTGGCCCAACTAAAGTTGAACCGAGTCATGCGTGTGGTCAAGACATGGATGTCCGATCACGGTCTCTCGCTTGCTCTCCGTAAGACGGAGATTGTGATCCTTACGAAGAAGAGGATGGACACCGTCGTTCCGTTCCGAGTGGGAAGGGAGGTGGTCCAATCAACTCGTGCTGCTAAGTACTTCGGGATTATGGTGGACACCAAGTTAAGCTGGAGGGGTCAGATATTCCGTACGGCGGACAAGGCCGCTAAGGTAGTCACTTACCTTAGTAGGCTTATGGCCAATGTCGGGGTTCCACGATCCAGCAGAAGTCGTCTGTTGATGTCCGCGGTCAGTCCGTGATTTTTTATGGAGCAGAGGTGTGGGCAGACGCTCTCGATAAAGAGTAGTTCAGGTTGCGACTCGCCCGGGTTCAACGTCGAGCGGCGCTCGGGGTGTGTTCTGCCTACCGGACAGTGTCCTAGCCTGCCGTCCTGGTGGTTGCCGGAGTTATCCCTGTCAAGCTCTTGGCAGGAGAGAGGAAGGCAATTTATCAGAGACAAGGCGAGATTAAAAGGACACGGCAAGAACAGAAAAGCGCTCCCGAACCTTCCAGCAGTGGCAACACAGCTGGGAGCAAGACACCCGAGGTCGATGGACTGCGCGACTTATCAAGCCAGCCAACCATGGGTGGAACGGCGGCCAATTCTTGACAATTCACGGCTATCTCGGTCGCACCTGAACCGGATGGGCAGACCGGTCCACCGGACTGCATTTATTGCCCGGGCGTTCCCGACGATGCGGAACACACATTCTTCCGCTGCCTCCATTGGGAAGGGCCCCGCCTGAAGGCCACACAAAATTTTTGGTGCATTTTCGGTGGACTCGGTCTGCCAAAAGATCTTGGAGGATGAGGGCAACTGGGATTGTTTATCACAGTTCGTCCGGGGCATCCTCCTGGAAAAGAAACATGATCTGGACCGCGAAGTGGCCCAGATCCCTTGATCGAGTGGCTGGATAAGGAGTGAGCCCCACGGGCATAAGCCAAGATGTAATGTGATAAACAACTCCAGGTTAGAATCCTGAAGAATAGAGGCGAGGTTTTTTAGTGGGTAAACCCGTTTTTAGGGGAGCCCCACACTACAGGCTTGCCACCTGTGTGAGTAATGCATTTTTCTCACCTCTCCCTCAAAAAAAAAAAAAAAAAAAAAACATAAAAAAGCGTCACCTAATAACTCAAAAAGTGAGTAAAAAATTCTTGTACGGGACGGACATCGGAGCGTATTCCTAGTATATAAACATATATTATTTTTAAGTCTGCAAAACCTTAAAAAAAAAAATGTAACACTCGTGGGTATCTAAGTTTATTTATTTAATATTGAACACCCGGAGAGTCAAATAGCTGCCAGTCAGGTATGACTAGCGCGCCCTTCCCCCGCCCAACAGTGATTTCTCCCGCCCAAGCACAGTTGATTTGCCGAGAGGTTAGGTGTAGTGGTGTAGAAAGTGTGTTAGCTTTGCTAGCCTACCAAAAATACAATATACAGTATCTAATTAAACACGTAACCTAAACCCGTAGCACGCTCAAAACTAGCTAATTACCTACATGACGAAGGCCAGTGTTCAACTGCAGTGCAGATGAAGACGCATTCACTGAGATTTTTTCAGGAATGGATGCCTTTTTCCAAGTTGAATAAAATTGGTTAGCTAGGCCTAAATGTTTTTGTTTTCTTTTGGATTTAAAACTTTGCAAATTGAAAAAAATTAGGCTTGAAAGGAGGGTGTCTATGCTTAACTTATATACTATATAGGCTACCTAGGCTACATTTTAGGGATGAGCATCGATGGCCGATGTTTTCGAAACATCGATGTTTTCCTTTCGATGTTCGATGTTTTTGCCATCGATGGTGAGTTACCGATGTTTATCGTACATCGATGTTTTTCGAATTTTACAATAAACGATGTTTTTTTTCTGTTTGATATTTCTAGTCGTAAAAAACGAAATTGTTGGTTTTATTTTTACCAAGATTGTAAAAAACCCTACTCTCAAAATAAAAATTAATTTTGTTATTATACACTACTAGATTGGAGATTCTCTAAGGACGCGACTTATTTCATAAGTAGTATTTCTTCACTCAATTGACGATACCCTATGAAGCTGGGAGTGAGAGGAGGCAGCAATAATCCATTCATCGTAATTTGTAACTATTAAATATGACGAAATAAATACATTTTTTATAAAGTTTGATTTAAATTTGTTGTGTGTCCCTATCCTTTCCACGAAACTACGGAATTTCAACTAAAAGATTGATGTTTTTATCCAATGGCCTTTTTTTACAAAATTCGGGATTTTCATAAAAAAACATCGATGTTTGGGTCCGATGTTCATCGATGTTTAGAGGTTGATGTTTTCCACACATCGATGTTTTAGTTCGATGTTAACATCGATGGTCAACATCAATGTTTTTCTATCGATGCTCATCCCTACTACATTTAATAGGCCCTCCACATTCATTAGGACACCAACTAGGCTAAGTTAAAACTTATGTGAGGAAACAGTTTGCTCACTGGTACTTTTACAAACACTTACTGTTATCTTCTTGAATTTGGAGGTTGATATATTTTTAGTTTCAAATGCAGTAAAAGAATAATTTGGCAACTGAGCCACTTTAAGATTTTGAATTTTGTTAATTTTTAACAATCTGGTGACTAGGATGTTCATATACGACATAATATTTCAAATTAGAGTAGGCCTACCGGTATTTTAAAGACAAATAAGAAACTAATGATTTCTTTTAATTAATAATATTTTTCTCCGGAAAATGTTGAGCACATTCATAGATTTATTTTCAACTAGACAACACAAAATTACTCAATACTCTCACAAGACTCACAAGTACAGTGACAGTGACAGTGACAGACAGTTGAGTGGTGACTGGTGACATTTGAAATATTGAAAGATAACAAAACAACAAAACATAAACAAGAGTCAACAACAAACAACCAGACGACGACGTGACGACGACAAAATTGTTTTACTGTATCATGATTGAGTGAAGAAATGCAACAAGGATAAAAAATATGTTATACCATTGACTATTGATACTACTGTATGGCATCAGCATCCATAGTCAATGGTTATAGGGTGAATGCACCAATACACGACCAGTTAAGACTTTTTAACCTCTTACTGCCCAAATTATTAAATTAAAAGAAAACTATTTTTCAGTTAGTAAAATTACGTTATTTAATGTATTTTATTTAAAGGGTTCCCTTGATTTTATCAAATTTTTATTTTGCTAATTTAATAGGTTTTGTGGTTTGTCACGAAAACGCATCAAATGGGCAACAAGCCCAAAAGGGGTATGTACTGAAAATGAAACAACGGGCTGTAAAGACTGGCTGGGTAGCTGCAATGAATACAAAAACTATTCATTGGTAGCTGAGTGGTTATAGTACTCGCCTTTAGATTCAAAGGTGGCCGGTTCGATCCTGAAGAAAGTTGGTAGCTTGTTAAAGGTTCGATTCCGGATTCAGTTGCCATTTGTCACTAGGCTTATTAATTAATGGTGCTTTCTAACAACTATTCGATGTTAGTAATAAGACTGGGGTTTGGACCGTTCCCCGTCAAAACGTTAAAAATGCCACTGGCGTAGATAGACACAAAATAAAAATTTGAGTTTTGATTTGAAATATACTTGTTAACAAAGTTAATCTTATATTTATATTTGATTATTAAAAGAAGAAAAAACAATGAATTACAACATTTTAGTGGTTTGTAAACATATATAAATACCTACAATATTAAGGTATGAAAAGGGGAAGAAAATAGTTACGTTTCATTGTAAGGCATAGGGGAACATTATTGCTATTGGAACACTCCACTTGAGCAATGACATATTTTGCATCTTTGAAAAATAATCATTGGCCAATGACCTATACCGTATAGTGTATTGGGGTTACTATGCGTCGTAATTACATTGATACTGATTGTTCATGCAACAGCATTGAAAAAGTCTCTTCTTATAAATATTTGGGGGTTATTTTTGATTATCGCATGAAGTGAGCAGGTCATTTCCGGGGCTGCCCAAAGCCAAGCGGGGCTCCAGGGATGAGACTTGACTGGGCCCCCTCCCACCCCTCTTTTTGAAAAGAAATTCAGGAAAAGTGACAATTCATTGACAGAGATATGTAATGTTGGACACTCATATTATCGGGAATATGAAAACAATTTAACATTTTATTTTTCATTAATGTACAATAACATTCACTCAACTATCCCTCTTCATGCTCCCACATGCAATATGCCACTGTCTTCTTTAATACCAAGCCCTTAAGATGTAGCAACGTCACAACTCTTTAGCCCCGATCAGGGCCGTAGACAGGTTTAACGGGCCTCGGGCAAAATCACCTGACCGGGCCCCTCACATGCTGGAAGAGGGGGGCCCGGAGGTCCTCCCCCGGAAAGAATAAAAATGTCAGTGTTTAAAAACACAAATTTTGTTTACACCACAGTTTAACTAAAAATATTCAAAGTATCATTTATATAAGTGTAATGCTAAATATCAAGAATGAAGAGGGACAAAGCCAGCGATAGACGATGTGACGGGATGACAGGATTGGCAATCAGGACACGATCGGTGTCATTCACTCGGCTTTCTGCGTAAGTATTCGCTCGGCCGATCGGCTGTGAAGTGTACGAACTGAGAAGGATGCCATTACTGAGTGAGTATTCATTACTAACACAAGATCTAAGGTAGAATTACACGGTTTCTGCGATGCGTCCGAAAGTGGTTACTTACTTATTACAGCAGTTATTTACTTCAGATGTTAAAGATCTGATGGTACAATAGATGTCAAATTTGTGTTAGCAAAGAGTTATTTGTCAGTAAAAAAGCAAAACCTCATCTGATTCATCACACTCACCACGTTCAACCTACAGTCATACTCACCTTAAAATACGCACCATAGTTCGTCAGTGTTTCAAACAAAGTATTAAAGCAGTGTTCACCTTCAGACCTTCCTTCGCCCCGCTACCACCACCTTGCCCCACCCCCTACTCTCACGGCATTCACCTAATACAGATTCAACTCTGCTTACCGGCTTACCACTACAGAAACTTTATGAGAGACCAGTACTCCGAGGCCAGAATATAAATTAAGAGGGGGCTAAAGGATAGAGTGATTATTTTTCTATGCAGTCAAGTGGTCACAACCATACTGGGTTGAGAAACAATATTCTGTATCGGTGTGAACTATGGCTAAAGAAACGCTGCTGTACTTCAGCACGTGTAAATCTCAAACAAAAAAAGATTGAAACTATGACCATGTATATAATATATGGTTTAGGATGAAAAAATTAAAATGATATACATTACACTGTCTTTATTAGGCAAACAATGTATGCATGGTCAGTAACAGTTTCTGTTTTCTATCTATTGAGGGAGGAGATTTGGCCACAGAAAGTAGGCCTCTTAATGCTAGTCAATGACTACGTTCATAGCCTGCGCGCCCAGCAGTTTCAGCGGCTGCGGCTTCAAGACTGTCATTATTGAAGGTCTCGCAGATAACAAATTCATCATGCAGTGCTTCACCTGCTCCCATTTTGCACCTTCATATTAAGTCCGATAAAGGTGGGAGGGGTTTTTAATGAAAGATTAAGACTTGGGACATTTGATTCGCTTTTTTTATATATTTTGAATTCATACTAAGCTATGATGGTCTAAAGTTGATCAACTTTGAACCGTTATAGCCCAATATGGATTCAAAATATAAAAAAAATAAATAATCCCATAGCAGCAGACCTGCATACTCAGCAAATTTCCTTCCAAATTGTGATATTTTTTATTTTCCCCACAAACACCATGGGGATGAGTATTTAGGTTTGCCGCCACATGGGTTTTGCAAGCAAATATAAGTTATACCTTTCCAAGTGAATGTTCATACCAAATTTGATGAAGCTATATAAATAAATAAGCAAGATGGTGGGTTTTGTTGATTTCCCATAAGTATAACATGGGAAACATATTTTGGATTTTCTCACTATATCACTATTTTGAGACAGGGACCTCATAGTGGGTATTTTAACCTGAATATGAGTGTAGGATGATTGTGGTGCGATCTTGTAGTCTTGTTCCTGATTAAGGCCGACATTCTCCTTAGACAGTACTGTTAATTAATAGCCCAACAGCCAATGGTCTAGGTACCTACAGTTTAACTGGGATCCAAACCACAATTTTGACCTCATATATATACGAATTGGTCTAATTATGAGGATGGTCTTCCAGAACCATTTAAGCTAAGTCAAAAGTTCCCATAACACCCCATTAACATTGTCCAATCATTCTGGATTGCGAACTCCATCAAGGAAATGCTGCCTTACACCTCTGTACCAAATTTTAACAAAATCTGATACAATTTGGGAAGCGCATAATGGGAACAGGTGAAGCACTGCACGATGTTCTGAGATGGACCCTATAGCGCCCCCCCCCCCCCCCACCCCCTAACTATACCCCGTTCAAAATAAATGTGCGGTCGAAAGACAGAATTTTATTTCCCAACGCAAGCAAAGTTTCCTCAATCAGATTCATCACAATCAAAGAATAAAAATTTCTTCACAATCAGATGTTATTTTAATTTTGCCCTTAAAATTCAGAGTAGAAAATAGCGCTGATGATCGTGTTACTTCTTCCACTTGCTGTTGGAAGCGCTTCTTCTTACATCTCAAACATCAAAATTGGAATATCTGTCTTTGAGAAAGCAAAACATTGGCATAAAGTGACATGAGATACGGTAATGACAGCTGTTAAGTAATTCTCAGTGATTGTGATTGGTTGGATTTTCGGCCGTATGAGGAAAGGGTAAAATGGGGGAAATGAAATCTGCATTTTCGACTGCACATTTATTTTGAATGGGGTATAAAAGGTTACTGTCTCGCACCCACTTTTTGAAGGTGAAGTGCCCTTCAGCATATGCTGAAATTTTTTTTATTACTTAGTCCACATGGAGTGGCCTTCAATTTTTGGATTCATTGATTATAAGCATATTTTCCTCAAAATTCATTTTTAAATTTGCAATACAACAATTTTAAGAATTGACATACTATTCCACAATTATGTGCTAGTTTTAAAAATCAATCTATAATCTACGAACACACAGAGAGAGACGCAATTTATTTAACCCATGTAATTCGTCGCATCGCTCTCTGTGTGTTCGGCTCAATCTGATTACATTGATTTGATTCAATCACATTGCGTCGCTCTCTGTGTGTTTGTGCACTTACATGCATACAACACTAGCAAAGGATAAGTGAATAAAGACAGCATATCAATTTTAGAATTTATTTATAAACACAAAGTAAGTAATATAAAGTATTGAATCAATCAAATACAAAAGGACAAAAAGAGCAAAAATATGCTACATAGAGTAATTCAAATCATACAACAGAACACTACTTAATTATGATCGGCTTATTTGACAAAATAGAAAAACTTATTTAATAATACTTATATGTCCTAAAAATGAATATTGGTTGATAGGTGGATGTAATATTATAAATATGATGACAAAAATATATTGATGCTTTGCAATATATTAAGATGAATTGTAGTACCGAACAACATTACATTACTTTTAATAGGACTCTAAAAAGACATTTGTGTATATAGTTTAACAATTCATGCATCTGTATATATTTGTACTGAATTGAGTGCCAAATAAACCCATAAACTAAAACTAGAGCGAAGCATGTAAGGCACGTAGACCATCGGCTTCTTTGTCATTCGTTACGTTGTAGGAAAAACTACTATTCTATACAATTCACAACTTTGCCTAATAACCAGGAATGTCTGTAGGAACAAAATTTACAAAGGTAACCTCACTCACAAAACATCGGTTAAATGCATCACTGAAATTCCTTTTGGCACAAATAATTGCGTTGCATACATATTGTTCCTTGAAAAAAAGCTTAAGCATCAAACAATAAATACATTTTGTAAATAGTTGCTCAAAAAGTTTATAAAATTTGTTCACATCACATACTTGTATTATTTACTTGTTTGGACATCAACAACATCTACAAACATCATAAGAGGGATTTTATATCAATCTTTTTAATTATTACTAAAATATCCTAGTTTACACAAAATATCATAACTTTCCGATCTTACATCTGCATTAAATACTATAAATAATATTATATACTAATAATAATATGCATTTTAAAAATTGATAATAAGTGCAATAGGATACAGAATGTTATAAAATAAAGGTGAAAGAAAAAATGTATACAAAATGTCACATGAGATAAAAAAAATTGTTCGACAACTGAAAGGGTTGAGATTTGTGGCTATAAGCAGGGAAGACCAATTTTGATAATGAAGATTGCAACATGAGTAGAATTTTGGCGAATTCAAGCGATGGTCCACCCATTGCGACCATCTGAAAATAACAATGAATTGATCAGAGTAAAAATAAAGCACACCACTTAATAATAAAGCTAATACGGCATAGTAAAAAAATCATTTTTCAAAATTTTCAAACTCCGCTTAAATTTAATAAATAAAAACAATGCACATATAATAAAAGAACATGTTTGAAAATTCACATAGAAATAATAAATATATGTTTAGTACTGGTCTTTAAAGAGTGTAAAAAGCGTGGCAATGCAGAGGAATAAGAATTTATGGTGATGTATGTTAATGAATGCATTGTTAGACAAGTGTTCTGAAGCAGCTGCTGTCAAAGCATAAGTCTTTTGATGCTGCGGCCACAAAGCCTGGAAAAAAAACTAAATATTGTCGAAATTCCCATTAATAAATTAAACTTTACTAATTACTTCCTCACTAGCTTATGAGATATAATAAATGTATAAGATAAAACACATTGTTGAAGGTGTTGTAAAGTTTTAATGAAGTGCTAGCAGCTGATTATTATCAAATCAGCAGTTTTTTGGTAAATCAGTTATTTATAAAAACTAGTACACGTGTTGCTCGAAATCGAGCAATTAATTTAAATACAGTACAAATGTTACTTTAGCTCTAAATCAATGACATCCGACCAATACAATAATGGGAATATCTTAAATCGCCAATAACTACACGTATTTACAGCTGATTATTAACATATGTTTCAAATGCTTTATTCAGTTCCCAATGTTATTTAAATGGGAAATTTTGAAATTTCAATGTTGGACAGCGCCTTTATTTTCAGTCCGATTCTCATCAATTTTTGGCGAAACAACTACAGACCAAGCCCTATCCAACGACACCAAAAACTTGAAAATCGGTTGAAAATTGTAGGAGGAGTTCTCAAGACAAAAAAACCCTTAGCGTATTAAATAAGTATAGATGTAAGTACCTGGGGGCCGAGCATTTGCTAGGTAAACATAATAAATTATTTATAATATACAGTAGAACCTCGATAGTTCGACACTCCTGATAGTTCGACATAGTCCATGACAACTTAACATGGTAAATTATGACCAATAGTGTCCATTTTGGAGCCTGACAAAGGTGGAAATGTAAACAAATTGGCGAATGATATGAATGTTGTTTATGTTAAAGTTTAATTAGGTTATGGTTTTACTAAAATTTAGTGTTTCCTTAATTCAAATTATGATTTTTAAACTCCCAGTGTTAAAATTTCTTATATACTTCCTATAGTTCGACATTTCGATAGTTCGACACTCTCTAAGTCCACAAAGTGTCGAACGATCGAGGTTCTACTGTAATCAGTTAGTTACAAAAAATACGCTAAAATCCCAAGTGCAAAAAGTTTTTTTTTAGTTAAAGACGAGCACAATCAAATTTTGATTGGTTAGCACAAAACAAACTTAATACAGATCCTATATATCTGATAATTTATTAATAAATTAACAGCTTCCTACCAGCATAGGTTGCTTTCACAAAGAATACTAATATAAAATAATTTAATTATATAAATGGTTTCTTAAAATTATTGCTGAATAGGAATTCATAACCAATAAAAAATTAATTCAAATCATTTATTTAAAGAAAACAAAACAAACCAATGATTAACAGATTCTGTAACAAATTTTTAAGGAATAAATAGAAAAACATGAAAAAAGGTTATTTCAATAAATAAAACAACAGATACTATTACAAGTTTTTAACAAATAAAAACATTCTAAAGATTTATTTGGATAAAACCAATAACAGATGCTGTAACGAATGAATAGCAAAACTAAAGATTTAATCGAGTAAATAAAACTAGAGGTACTGTGACAATTTTGTAGAAACTATTCAAAAGATTTATTCAAGTAAAACTAATAACTAAGATCAATATTAAGGAATTAAGAGGGACAATTAACAACAATAATTAACACTGTACAAAAAATTACACCTTTTCATAGTGAAAATCTTTACGAAAAAGTGTAATTATGACTAAGATGATTAATAAATTAAGCCAATTATATTTCCTAAGTATTAAAAAAAATTTATTTATGGCAATTTGTGATTCGTCTGGTAACCTATTTTCTGCAATACAATGCTTTCAATATATCTTATTTACATAGCACAGTAAATTTATTGTTACTACTTTGGTTTGCAAGACAAAATTGTGACATTTATAATCTTGGTGACTATGCAAGTATCATGGATACTTGCATTGGTACACTCTTGTTCATCCCATTCAGTGACATTGGAACTCCCTTTCATCAGGACTTATGATCTGGATGATACTATTTTTAAAATAAAAAAAAAATCATCTTTTGGTGCTTTTAATCTCTAATTTGTTAAACCCTCAATAAAGTACTGTATCACATTTTGCATCATTTTTCAACAGGCGCTTTTCATAATCTGCATCCCTTGATGTGATTAACTAGGCCATGTAAGTATGTTCCCACCGAAAGCAAACATCCACTTCGTAAACTGTCTGTCTGTCTCGTGAGTGCACTTGTATTATGTGGAATGTCACTTGATTGTTGAAATATGAGCGAAATGTGGAAACAGCTTTGTATGTCTATGGAGGTTAACCTTCAAGATATTAAAAGAATTATTGAGCTATGCCTGTGAGTCGGCAAAAATATTGCAATGGAATATGAAGTGGGGGCAGTATGGAGATTGGTTCTTTCCTATATTGTTTTTATCTCGATAAGCTCATTTGTTACCATGTTCGATGTTTCAGTACCGTATCTTATATTTAGAAGATCTCTTGTGTTATCTCCCTAACAATAGTGAAATAACCATGATTGGTCTCAGTAATGGCGAAAACAATCAATCACTATGGGATCTGCTCAGCGACCAAGGAATACCATAGACTGGCAATGTGGCTCGCGGATTGAAGCCGGACTGCGCCAATGGTGGAGGGGAGACAGGCACGTGAGTGCGCGTGCGTCGCACAATACCGCACGTCGAGCTGCTACGAACGGTCACTGTCTTTGCAGCGACTACTCTTGCGCTCTGAGTAATTTTTATTAACGACGCCTTATTGTGTCGCATACGGGTGCAATAATAATTTAAGAAAAACGGTAGGTGTTTCTATTCACAGGCACGTAGTTGATTAGCTGCAAATGTGTTAAATAGCTACTAACTAATCAATTTATTTTATGCCTACAGTAAATTTGTTTTTCAGTTTGCTCAGTCAATAACTTACACCCACTGTTGAAACTGCATTTACTTTAACATTTTATCACTGTCTACTTAATGTTTACCACACACTCTATTTATGTTAACTATAAACTATTACAAAATGTGAAATACTATATTGCTTTAACTTGTTTGGTAAAATACTCTGTTTCTGCTTTTTCTGTTTCTGCTGGTCGTCCCCGTTTAATACGATTTCCTTCCATGATAAACTATAAAACTATAGATTGTCACTAAATTACTGAATACTAATTACCGACACAATTTAGACATACAGCATATGGACAACTAACTGTTGACACAACCAGTACACAAATAAACAATAGGCCTACACGACGCTTATCTAAGACACGTGTGCGAGACAGTGTCAGAATTGTCAACTTTTTTGTGCATGGCAACGTCGTTTGATATTACCAGATCATTTGTTGTTATGATAAGTGTGGTTACTTTTTAAGAGAAGGGGACAAAATTAAACCTTTGCTGTCAGTTTTTTTTTTTATTTTTTTATTTTTAGTTCAGAACTTTTTTATATCATAAAGTTGCTGAATATTAACTATTTTTATGGAAATAATTTGTATGTAAAAATATTGATAGGCAGGTTTTAACCGCCATGTTATAATAGTCAATAAGGGAGGCTACTTAAAAAAACAAACAGTTTTTATTTCTAATAAATATCTTAGTAAAATTTACAGTAGGCCTATCAAATATCAATTAAAACTTCAATTAAAAATACACCGTATATATCAATGTATTTTTTGTAATATCTAGTGTCTTATTACGTTTGTATAAGCTAATTTTTATTTTGTTTTAAATATCTATGTATTTTTAAAATCATACATATTTAAATATTGTTAATACACTTTGTCGTTTTCAAGGAAATGTTTTTCTTGTTCATCAATGCCTTTCCTTAGTCATTATTCAATAATAAAGTGTTGCAGTAATTATTTTGGATACAATCACCTTTAAAAAATAATAATTCACAAAATAATAATAATAAAGTAATAAACTATCAAAGTTTACGTGCGACAAGTGCTCCGAATGGCGCGGCGGCACGGGTCGCGGCAGCCGGCCCGTTTGCAATTTAACTATTAACTTTGAATTAAAATAAAACCAAAACGAAGCGTTCTACAAAAAAATTTTAAATTACAAAGTTGCGATTTAAGTCTTTTCCAACAACTTTCCCGCTGACAAAATTCACCTGACCAATAAATAAAAAACTTCCTCGCTTACTAACTTTTTGATGTCATGAATTTCAAACAAAAGTGCTTTGCTATAATTTTGTATTTTTTTCTTCGTCTTATTATTTTAATTTTGACATAAAAACATTACCATAGGCACCGTTATATAGTATGTTCAGCATACTAAAATATCAAAATTTTATCTTGACTATAACTATATTTTTTTACAGTGTTAATGAAACACGGCGAATTAAAATTTGCGCCCGTCGCGAGCAGTAGACCCGCTAGTTGCACCTATGTGGAACTATAGAAAGTGGCTTCAACACCTATCAATGTTAGGGTAGGGATTGCCAGTCTATGGTATTCCTTGGTCGCTGGATCTGCTTCATTGGAATTTTTGACATCTGAACTGGAAGTCCGTTACATTAGTTCCTATGAACGAGAATATAATATATAGCCTATATTATGTATATTATACTCTTTATATTACACAGTGCACTGTATAAGTTATTCTGATTCAAGTTAAAAGGCAGGAAACTAAACTATTGATTTGTTTGGGTCACACAGACATTGTGATGCAGCTCTAACACTAATGTGAATTAAACTCATTAAATAGTTGTAGTTTTATTTACACGTGGTAGATGATAAGTTAATCAGTTCTAACCTTCTTAAAAAATTACGATTTTGTTATGCATCATATAGGGACCTAGTCAAAATTACTGGTTTCAAACAAGTACATTGTATAGAAAGTCTATTCACATCAGTGTACCTTATCAATGGTTGCATGTTGAACACCTACACTAATACTATCTGACTAATGTCATCTAACAATCACCATATTAAACCATAGATTAAGCATACTCCTCAAGTAGATTGCCCATTCTGTGGTGAATTATGGACCGGGCCGTGGCGGGCCGACGCTAGCGCTCCTCGCGGTCTACTCGGACCTTGAGCGGTCGGGCGGTGGCGCGCCTCGTAGTGACACGAGGAAGCTCGAGTGTGCGAGTGAGCCGAGCCGTGGTCCGAGAGCTCGGCTCGACTTCGACTCGCACTCGCAGATGCGCGACGTTCGCCGATGAACGGATAACAGAATATCCTGAATGGTTTTCGTCCATTAAAATTAAATGCATTATAATTTATTCTCTTGTTGCTGTATGCGTATGACTTATTGTAAAATTAGGAAAAAAAACAATATTTCCTCTTAACATGATCGTTAGTTATTTATATTTTTTCTCCTTTTGATTTCGTCGGGCGGAGAGGAAATCCTCAGAGACACTCAAAAACCGTTTTTTGAGTAGTGCCGGACTTTTACCGGCTAAAAAAACTCCGCTAAATAAATCTATAAAGTATATTAATATTTTTAAGTGCTGCAGAGAGGAAATAGACATTGAAGAATTAAAAAATAAATTACACTCTTTCGATCGAGTTTTAAAAACTGTTTGGATAGGAAATGGACATAATGAAATGTGCTCATAGAATCAATTTTTATTACTAAATTTTCCTTAAAAAGCAAAAAAAGATATTTATAAACAATATTATGAATAAATTTATTTTTTATAAGGAATTAAGTGCCATCAGGACTGCAATAAAAAATAAACATGGGACATGGGACCCAAAAAGCTTTAGAGTTTACATTGATAAATATGACTTTTTAGCCTTGGAGAGAGATTTAATTTTAAGGTTATTAAGAGTAAAACAAACAAAAATTATAGAACTAAATAAATTAAATATACTCTTTTATTTCTTCAATCCGTTTTTTAAACCTTGGCAATTAGAGTATACAGAATGTAAATACCGCAACCAGCATTTGATGTAATTTCACCAGGTAATAAATGATGTTTTACATTTTATGTTTTTTTCGATAGTGTACCATTACCTTTGAAAATGTCTTATTTCTCTCATTTCAAAATATGTATGAATGAAAATATGTATGAAAATCCTATACTAATACGAGCAATGTCTGAAGGGATGTGTGTTCCACGATCTCGAAATCTAGCGGGTAGATTTCGCTTAAACTTTGCATTTAAGAGTGTTTTGGCCCAAAAATAAGTTTAGAAACATCCTCAATCCCAGGAAAAATAGAATTTGGTCTAAATTTAAGTTTAAAAATCGTAATTTTTAACATTGGTCTTATGGGTTGCTATTTTGGTAACGAAATAACAACGAAAGTTATACAAATATAAAGGAACAGTAATGTTAAGCATACCTTTTGGAGCAGCTGTTAACTGTGAAGAAGTATAGTTGGTGGTTGGTGGAAATTTAATAGCTTTATTACCATGACACTATATCAAAACTGAATTAAAACCAACGAGCAAGGCTCGGTTAACCTGGTACTATGTATAAATGTGAATTGTAACTTAACAGCTGATTACTTTCAGACGAATTTTTAAGGCAGATAAAAAAAATCTACATATTAATAGGCAAGCATGTTTCTTTTCCTCCTTTTTTCTCAGCTTGTAGGCATCATAGAAGAAATCCGCGCATACCGATAGAAAGGTATCGGCCTGTAGATGAGCAGAATCACACTTTAATTCGCATCGGCCTCCAGGGCTATGCCCTACAGGCTTTCAAAGTTTCAATGTTAATCTTATGGGATAAGAATAATTGCTGATTGAATCATTAGACAGTTGATGTAATAACAAATACTAGTTGTTGTCCCTCGATACTCGACGGATGTAGCTCCATTAGTGGTAAATGAAACGCTATAATAGTGCAAACATGTAAGCCCGGGGACACACGGCACGGCGAAACCGCCGTGACGGCAAAACTGCCGTACGGCGATATCGCCGTGAATGTAGAGATACGTTGGAGTAAATGGGGCAGCACACACGGCGCCGCACGGCGAGAAAAACCCACGGCGAAACCGCCGTGTATTCTCTACTCTGCCGAACGGCAGTTTCGCCGTGACTTTCGTAGTAGGGCATTGCACTTATGGAGCAGGGCACACGGCACGGCGAAACTGCCGTGCGGTCACGCTATCAGCCCTACTATAGTGTTAAATAATTATTGTTAATAATTTAAAAACTTATTTAATAGCTATTAAATTATGATTATAGTTCATATCCATGTTAAGAAAATAATTTTCTAGTTTTTTTACCGGCCTTTAGGTGTTTTAAACTACAATATTCTGAAAATGTATTCGTAATTACGACTCTGACTCTGGTGAAGATACATTAATGCCATTTTTGTAATACAGACTCCCAACAAGACGCCTCTGTTGAGTTATCTGAAGACGATAACGCATTTAGGCTATTGTATTGTATGGTGTGATACATTATGTTTTATACATTTGTATTATGATTAACTTATTTAATATTAGGTTATAATTATGTTTTCAACAAGACGACTCTGAGTTAACTGAAGGGGATAATTCATTTATTGTATTGTAAGGTGTGAGACATTATGTTTTTTTATATTTGTATTATGATTAACTTATTTAATGTTAAGTTATAATTATGTTTTTTACTAACCAAACTAACTTCTAAAGGAATTTCTTTAATCTTACTAACTGCATTTTGTACTTTGATTTAACAATAAATTTAATTTTTTTTTAAATGTAGTCTCATTAACACCTAATTTTATGATAATTATTAATGATATTGATATGTATGTAACTAAAAACGTTAAAACTACTGGTTTGGTGAAATCAGATGCATACACTTCCATTAATGTTTCATATTATGTTGTTTCTAATACTCACTGTCTATTTGTATTCAAATATTTGCATTGTTTGTGGATAAACATTTTAAGTTTCAGGGCAATACCATTAATTTTGAGTTGTAAAGATTACTTCTTTAATAAAAATAATATCAGTTTGGCTGTTGAAATCGAAGCACAAAATTAATTTATAAACAAAGTTTACTGAAATGATGGGACAGAATAATTATTTTTAATTTTTATGTTTCGATTCCACGACTGACACTGAAACCAAATCCTAGCGTCAGCCGTCAGAAGCTCTGTCACGGCGGTTCTGCCGTGCCGTGAGTTCTGCACCCAATTTAAGCCACGGCGAAACCGCCGCACGGCGAGATCGCCGTGCGGCGGTTTCGCCGTGCCGTGTGTCCCTAGCCTAAGGTAGTCTATAAAATGTACTTCTTTGAACTGCCATACCAAGAACAATAATATATTTTACAGGAAATACTACGATTTTAGTTGGAGCGTCGGAAAAGTAGGCCTATTCCTTAAAACCAATAATGTTGCATCCTTGTACTTATAGGCCATACTCTTTAGTATTTTATAAACATGTCAATTTGATTGTTTAGGTAGACGCAAAACTAATTAGCCTAAGGAAACCGTTATATTAGGTTCAACAACATCAGAAATAAGTAGACCAATATCCACTTGTAGGCCTATTGGATAAATTGTTCTTAACAGTTTTTTCAAGAATTAGGAAAGGCCTAGTGTTGTAACTTAATGATGGTTGGCTTTAACAAATATTAGTATTAGCAGGGTAGGATAGAACGTAGAGAAACCATTTATAACCACTTTCATATCGCAATATTTATGCTGTAGTGCACAAGTTTCAATAACTATCCAAATTTAAAGAATACAAATTTATTTCACAGAGAATTACATAATTTTAGTTGGAGTGTCTGTCAAAGTAGGCCTATAGGCATATTCCTTAAAAACAATAATGCTGCACCCTTACTATGTAACACAGACAATCTTTAGTATTTTATAAACATAACAAATCCATTCTTTACTTAGGCCTAAACCTTAGTTGCCTAATCAAAACATAAGAAATAAGCAAGCCTAAACTATCAAGTTGTATTTATTTGTTTTTTATTTTTTTTTTTTTTTTTTTTAATTTAATAAATAAGTTTTTTGAGAATTTGAAAAGGCCTATAAATATTTTAATGTCTCTATTTTGCTTAAAATAAATATCGATACCATCAGTAAAACATTCATTAGTGACACCGTTTTTAGACACAAATTCAAAAAGTATATTTGAGGAGACCGGTTTGGAACCCGGGTCTTCTGATTTAAGTTACGCTACCGACTGTACCACAAATTCCTTTGGTAGTTGGGAGAAATGTAAAGCATTACAACCTGGCAACCGACAAATTGATTGCACATTGAATATCCGATACATGCGTTTCTTTTAGTACAAATGTAAACAATTTATTTAAACTGAACCTTTACAATTCAGTCTTAATTTCATAGCAATCAGCTATTTTACATAATTAAGCAACTTTCTTTCCATTTAAAGGATAATACATCATAATAATTGTAAACGGTTTTTGGTACTGACCATAATAAACCAAATCCTTCATGAGCTTTTGTTCATCTACTCTGTCTCTGTATTTAGACAAAATACCTCGTGTGTTTACAATCAGCTGATAGAAATCGTGTAAAATAAATAAATTGTTAAGGTTTGAAAATGTCGACATTTTTAATTTAAGGGAGTAAGATAACGTTAATTATATGATTAAGCAACTTTCTTCTCATAAATGACAATACATCATAATAATTGTAAACGTTTTTAGGTACTGGCCGTGATAAACCAAATCCTTCATAATATTCTGTTCATCCACTCTGTATTTAGACAAAATACCTCGTGTGTTTACAATCAGCTGATTGAAATCGTGTAAAATAAATCAATTGTAAAGGATTGAAAATGTCGATATTTTTTATTTAAGGAAGTAAGATAACGTTACAGTAAATAAAGTCTGCTAATATACAAAGGTTTACGTTTTATTTGGTACAAACTGCGTGTAAATTGGTCCAGTGGAAGTCTCAGACGAACTGTCCAAAGGATTGGAAATGTTGGCGTTTTCCCCATATTAAATTTCCATAAGAAAAGTGTATTTTTCATTTTTTACCGATTTAACGTAAATATTTTTGAAATACGAATAGAACCTGCTAATATAGAACGGAAAACGTGTATTTTGCTACAAGCCGCATGTAAATCGGTCCAGTAGAAGTCACAGACGAACTGTCCAAAGGTTTTTTACCTTTGTGTTTTAAATATAGACTATAGTGGGATTCACGAAAATAGTCCGATGAGAGTCAAAACATTGTTGCCAAATTTATTTTGAAACACATGTTTACACTGTATTTCACATGGTAAACTTAACAAAAATGACAACATTGCAGGGCGAGAGGGGGTGAGGGGGAAAACAGCTGTTAAAATTTCCATCGGACTATTTTCGTGCATCTTACTATAGCAAGTCAGGAAGAACAGATGTTTCAGTTATAAAACATTTTAAAACTAATTGGCTCAAGATCAATTTAATCTTTGGTCGAATGTCGACCAGTGAGCGATAACTAGTATAGATTAGTAGTTTTGAAGTATTTTTGAAGTAAATAGATCAATAGTTTTGAACTATAATGTGAGATGTTAAACTAAAAATTATAAATGTTACGAAATGCGCAATTTGCGCATGAGACCCCTAGTGTATTTTTTATTGTTTTTCCTTCCAATTAATCAGCTACTTTACATAATTAAGTACCTTTAATTTGACAATCAAAATCGGTTTATTTTTAAATCCATCAACTATAAAATTGAGTATTTTAAATGGTACAAAACTCTAGGCCTATTATTTTTCTTTCCATTACAAGAATAATACCATGATAATACATTGTAATTATTTGCCCTTTAGGTACAGGCCATAACCAAATCCTTTTTGAGTGTTTGCTCTTCTACTGTATGAGCCAAATATCTCTTGTATTAACAGTCAGCTGATTGAAAGGTTGTTAAATAATTCACTGCAAGGGGTTTTTTTAAAATATAGATTATGGTAATACAGGGTGTATCAAAAAGAATCATCCGATTTTATAGGTTTATAATTTAAAAACTAATAATCATATGGACATAGGGTTATTTTTATACTAAAGGATAACTAATAAAGTTCTTTTTCATGCCATTTACAGATGCTTAATATGGCCGATCCATCTTTGAGGAAGTATACCATTTAAAAGCTCTCTCACATGATTTCTTTTTATGTAGGTTTGTAAAAGACACTGTTTATATCCGTACACTTCCAACAACAATTGTTGAACTGCAGAACCGCATCAGAGCAGCCATCGATCATATTTTCAGTGATTAGGCATTTGGCCTATTTAAAACGTCGAAAGCAAAGTGAGCGCGGGTCGCATAACCACACGGACACGGGCCGTGCGCGGCGCGGCGAGGCGCGGCGGAAGGCTGGCTGGCTGGTTCTGTCCGCCAGACCGCCGCGCCCGCGCCGTCCGCCAGTAAGGTTGACTGAGTTGGCGGGCTTTAAATTTGGCGATTTGGTTGGGCTTTAAATTTGGCGTTCTGCAGCGCTCCCAGCGACGGCGCACTGAACTAATAGCGCGCTTCGGCACGGCGAACAAGGAAAGTGTGACCGCCGCGGCCATTAGGATGGTCAATCTACTTGAGGAGTATGCTTAATCTATGATTAAACCCAATCCTCTACTCAACTAAAACACGTACATCTACCTCACTACACCTACATTACACTTACCTTAATGATGATCTAAGTGACTAATTAATACTACAATTACAAATAGTTCCTAAAGATTATCGAGTTTTAAAAACTGGTTTTATATTGAATAATTCAAAAGGGAAAATGCCCCTTGTAGAATCCAATGAATATCTTCGCCTAACTACACTAGAGTGCTGCTATTCCAAACTTCTATTTGGGACCAAACCCTATTCGGTTAACCTTTTGAGTGCCAACTGTTGATATACTGGAGATAATTTTATATCCGTGTAACGCAAAGTGCCGGTATGTCGCTCACTGCCAAAGTTCCATATGTGGACACTGTCAAATTTCTCAAAGCCAAAATACTTCCCGCAGTTTACTTGATTATACCACACAGAAAAATAGATCCGAAACCACAATGTCCTCAAGAAAGAAACATGTTCAATTTTTTAGATTTTAAATTGTAAGTTTAATTTCTAAGTACAGAGTGGGATATTTTCTTATTATTTATAAAGGGATTCATTTCACCAGAGGAGCCCTCTCTACAAAGTGACATTGTAGTAACTGACAGCAGTTGTCTTTGGGGCAGTAATCTCAACTTTGAGACTGATTAATAACTCAGAAAGGCCAGCCTGCGATTCGAACCGGGCATCAGAATAAGAGAATGTTGTGTTAACATTCACCATTATGAACACTTTAAGTTATTTGACAACCTGACACGGTTGGCAGCACTGACCTGAGAGCGGTTGGTAGGGCGAGGTCGGAGGCACGGCGTACGGTCCCACAGTGACGACCATTGGCTGCCGCAGAACTCCTGCGGTTAGACGCAACCTTACAATGAAAATCCAGCGTGTGAGTCACGTCAGAACAGGAAAGAAGAAACCCCCACCGATAGAGAGACATAGACCTCGAGATGCGACATGCACATGCAACATGCAACAGATGTGAGGCGAACAACACAGGAAATGAAACGAGCTCAAAAAAAAATAGTTATGCTAAAAATAATTTGTTTATCTTGTAAAAGAGTACCAACTCATTAAACTAATTTTTTTATGAAGAAAAATTCAATATGAAACCTTGATAAGTATTTCGGTTGGTCGATTAAATTGGAGGAATGCAAAGGAGCTACCTTAAACCAATCAGTCTTCATATAGATTATTAGTAGGCTTACAGTTAATAAATGTTATTGACATAGCCCTAAAATACAATTTCTTTAAAAACAAGAAACTGTTTTGAATAGTTTCCATGTTTTTTTCCTTTTTTATCTTCATAATTGGTTGATATCTTAGCTTGAGACATTACAATGGTAAATCATCTGCCCTAGTTGCTGGATATACAATTGTATTTCAGTCATGTATTGGTATTGTATTTTTTTCATAACATGCAGTCATAAAAAGCATAGGAAATTCCCGTAATCCTTTATTGTCTGAGAATAATTTGCTCTTGAGTCACCATACAGAATTTGAAATATAAATAAAACAAGTTTTAATACATTATTTAAGAGATTTGTCATATATTTCTAATTTGATTACCACATTATTTGCCTTTATTCTATGTTACTCAGTTTTGTTTTGTTCATGTGCCAGCTGATTATAATTTACAATTTATGATTTTTTTCCAATCCAGGCTTTATATTATAAAAATTCAATTTAATATATGAATTCTCAATATATACACCTCGTTATTTCTATTAAAACCAGTTAAAGACACGATAAGATTATTAGGAGATTGTTAATATCTCAAATTGAGTTACCATTAAAACATTTATTGTTGGCAACCCCAATCAAAGTCACGACTAACTGACATGGGAGGCAAACGCATAAAATAATTGTAGTCACAAGTGACTAATTAAAAATATATTACGGTCGTTTAACTTGTGCTCTGCGTTTAATGGGAAACCAACATCATTTTATCCTCATGTCGTGATAGTCCTAGTGTTGATTTTGGCTATTACTACAGCCAACGCCATTATTGCAGTTGACTTTTGACAGTGAATATGTAAAGATGTTTCAGGTATACAAATAAAAAATATTATTCAGACTATGGTTTCATTATTGAAAACTGCTACGACCGATTTTGCACAGTAGGCCTTACATTTCCTTTATCAGTTTTTAGCAAAACCGTTTATTTGTCATGGTAAAGCTAGAAAAAAATTAATTTTAATTTTATTCATTTTGATATTCAGTTCTAAGCCAGGAGTCACTTGCTACTGCAGTTTGTAATAATTATATTTGAGTTTAAATCTGAAAAGTTTGAAAAAGGAAACATTAGAGTGAAATATTAATAATCCTCAAGGATAAGTTTAAGACCAAGTTCATGGGGCGATAAAAAAGCCTATTTCATTGTTTGAAATGCAGAATGTTAAACATGGTTCAGACTTTTAATATATCTATGATTTCCCATCCTTTTTCTGATATTTTCTCAGTGTAAAATTTAATTTTTCCTGACCAATACATTCAGAAATAATTTTCGTTATTTGTCCAGAACATCAGAGGTTTTACTAAACTCTTGGTGCTTTTTATTTAAACATTTCCTCGACCTTTTTCAAATTGACTTTCCAGGCAGTGTGGAACATGTTCAAGTGCAGCCAGTAAAAGGTCTAGAACTATTTTGTTGCCGTGCATTTGTTTTTCACCTAGTTTCACTCCAGGGGGCAGAAACTACAATCTTTTACAAAGTTGATTCACTACCACAACCTGACCTAGACGAGGTTCTTTTTCTCCGGCGCAGAGGCAGTGTATGGTGGTGGCAGCTGTTCTACCATTCCCATCGCTTGTTTTTGCACCAGCAACTGCTGCCGTTGCAGTTCCAGTTCCAACTGTTGCTGTTGCAACTGCACCTGCTGCTGTTGCAACCAAACCTGTTGTTGTTGCAGCTGCAATTGTTCCAAGCCTGCAAAACAACGGCTCTCTACAAAGCTCGTAATGGGCTTCAATGGATGAATATGGCGCTGATAGAAGAGGTTGCCAAACTGGAGCTGCTCCACCATGGAACCATCTCTGTAAGCAGCCCAGCTCCATCGGCACACCTCCAGATGAGAGGGAGTGACTGAGTGTTTGAACAGTGTGCTCGTGACAACGCTTGTAATGGGCTCAAATGGATGGCTGTGGCGCTGAGAGTAGAGGTGTGCCAAATTGGAGCTGCTCCACCATGTAACCACCTCTGCAAGCAGCTCCAGCTTTATTGGCATAACTCCAGATGATAGGGAGTGATTGAGTGAGTGTTTGAGCAGTGTGCTCAAGACACAACACTAGTAATGCCATAAGAATGACTGTGGCGCTGAGAGTAAAGGTGTGCCAAACTGAAGCTGCTCACCACGGAACCATCTCTGTAACCAGCCCAGCTCCATTGGCACACCTTTAGATGAGAGGGGTTGACTGGGTGTTTGAACAGTGTGCGTACTCGGATAAATTACTGTGTATAATGAAATTCTTACATCTCGCAAGACGATTTATAAAACTTGTTTAACCTTTGGTAAAAACAGATTGACGATAACATAAGCCAAATATTTATTTTGAACTCAACACTACTTAATTTAAATCATTTGGAAACTTAAATGTACAAAAATAACCTTCCTTTTGATTAATTCCTGATGAACTCAACATGCTACAGTACTCACAAACAATCTGAGTAATAATTAGGGTCTCATTTGTTTATTATTTATGGTTTGATGTTGTTATGCATAGTTTAAAAAATGTTTAAAAGAAATTGCACATACAAGGTTTTTCTAAATGAATGGTGGAGTTTACCATTAAATGATAAAAACTGTACAAAGTACATTAAAAAGTTTAATTTCATTAAAATCCTCATTTATTAAAAATATGTTGTCAAGTATATATTTTTACCTTGTAAAGTAATTGTTTTGAAAGTATTCATATTTAGGAAAAATTAGTATTTTTCAGGAATGTTCAAATCCTGAAATCAAATAATAATTATTCAAACAATTAAGCAAATACGGTAGTGTGATATAAGGTTGCATCAATGCTAACCAGACTTGTGACTGTAAAACAGCACTATCACAACGTACATTCAAAAATTTGCCAATTGCCTAAAATAGCCAATCTTGGGGAGGACGACACAGTTTATAAGTTCCATGAAAATTACCGTTGATCATAAAGCTCTTTCAAAACGTACAATTCACAATTAACACAAATAGAATGTATATGTGAGATGATCTCAATGGTTTAAGTGATCGATGAATGAATGGATGGTGACAAATTGATAATATTGCTTGGTAATTAAAATGCCTTCTTTTTCATGTATAAGTTATCTAAATTATATTCATTAGGATAGGAAGGAAATGCATTTAATTTGTATGCTAAGGTTAATAAAAAAATGTTTTAGAATCATCCCGTGACTTAACAAAGTAAAATTGAATGAAAAAGAGTTGGCTTTGAAGCACTGGTGCATTTTACACTTAGACAATATGTTTAACATCTTTTGAATGATAAATATTTTTACTTTATTTTATTATTAAGGGAAATTACTGTTTTATAACAGCTAAAACTAAACTATCATACTGTAGATAACTCTTATCACAATATGATAATACGCCTAGATAACTTGGAACAGGACAAAGGATAGCCAAAGAAAACGAAAATCACATTTACAGTGGGCTTTCTGTGTTCTTAATTTATTTTTCAATTTTGGTATATAATATTGTGATTATTTAACATTTTCAAATAAATACTTGATAAAATCTAAAACAGTAGTGGTAGTGTATTTAGTAATGCTGGTTTTCTTTGACATAATTTACATTCTTTTTCCACACTTTTTTCATAACTGATTTGATCTACTCAATATTTTATTTTTATTTTTTTATTTTATTTTGTGTCTATCAACGCCAGTGGCATTTTTAAACGTTTTGAAGGGGAACGCTCCAAACCCCAGTCTTGTTACTATCTAACATCGACCAGTTGTTAGAAAGCATCATTAATTAATAGCCCAATGACAAATGGCAACTGGGATATTATTAAAGGAAAACCTCAATCAGTAGAAATAAAATAAAGAGAGAAGGATGAATGTGACATTGTTAGAAAGAAAGTGAAAGTACAGAGCACAAACACCCACTGAGTGAAAACCATCGTCCAGTGGAAGTTATGTAATGGGGCCGAGCCAGGGCAACATGCAATGTTTCATGCTTGCATGCGGAGATTAACAGGTTTACGACCTACTGGTGAATCACATTATTACTGTTAACAACAAACATTACTCCCAATTCAAAATGTGTTACAAATATATTGTTGATCTTTAAAAAATTCCTCTTATGGCTTGGTTATTTAATGTAGGTATCCTACTTTTTTTTAATACGAGTTTACAGCCAAAATACATATATACATATTTTCTACTTTATATTACAATGAAAATTTTGGATAATTTTGTGAACCAATCCGATCTAATGAAATTTTACTTTAAGTGCATTACATTTATTTGAAGAATTTCTGTGCTGGATCTAAAAGAAGTGTGAAACGACAATTTTACATTAATTGCATACATACACTATCTTCCCCTATGGTATTGTGGAAGAGATAACATCATTCCACAATGGAATGCTACAACAGTAAATAATGTTGTTATTAGGAAAATCCTCTTGCAAGTTATTTGAAAAGGACTTTGTAACAGGCTTGGTAACCACCTTTTATGGCTGAAATTCCACGCTATAATTTGGGAAACTAATAGTTTGTGGTAAAAAAAAAAAAATCAAAAATATTTTTAAATTAGGCCTATATAAAAAGCATTGGATATAAGATTGACCAATTGAAATTACTTTTTTTTATGAACACCGTAATGATTAATGTTTGGGCAAGATTTTTTTACTTAATTTTGCTTTCTTAACTATCTGTATGATATAAGAGAGAAAATATTAAAACTAATAAATTCAGGAAAAATCCATTTTGAAACTTCTCTGACTTTGAATAAACTAGAGGCACATTCTTCTAGAGGCATTAAATTCTTATAATTTGTCTCTGGTAATTTTAAAATCCCATTATTATAAGAGGAAAACATACATTCACAAACTACTAAAAGAAAGCAAAAATAACAATACAAAATGGTAGCCTGTACAATGAGTAAAAATATCTTTTGGTAAGAGGTAGATTATAACAAATATTTTTTTGTTATTTAAAAATATATGTTAAATCTAATAACACACAAACAAACAACATTTAACACCATTAGGGACAATACAAATAAAGCATGATAAATGGATTTCTAAACAAAATAATTATTTTATGAAGGACACCTATGCTTCACCCATCCACCAATGCTATGTTCAATAATTGTAAAAACAAAAATTTCTGAAGTTTCTATAATTATTGTGAAAGTGCATTAATAAAATATGTATTGATTGGTTCCAGTAGTAATAAGCAATATTTTTAGGCTAGGTCTCGCATTAAGAACAAAAAATTCATGTCAAGAAAAGATGTTTTACACAGGCTAACTACAATGAACAGTAGAATGCCTCATGTTAAATGGTTTTAAAAAATTGTTTAAAAAAATGGTTATATAATCCTTCAGCCATAAATTCATAACCTTAAATGATAAAGCTATTTTTTAAAAAAAGGGAAAGAAGGTTATTTTTATTTTATTAAAATAAAATATAGACGAGTATTCTCTTGGACATTAAAGTTCTTTTTCCAATAGATATTTGGTTTGTAGGATTATCAAGCATTCCTGATGTGATGTGATGTGTTTGCTTTTTTCGTTATCCAAACCCATGTTTAGTCCCATAGATAATGATTTTTAAATAGTTACCAATTTTTAGAATGATTCGTAAAGAGTGTTCCAAATTGATTGCAGAAAAATGCATAGTGCTAGAATTTTTTAATAACATTCATTAACACTCAGTTGACTACGAAACAACACAAAAACATTTTTGACATGGTTTAAATAGCTATATTGTCTAGTGTGACTAAAAAAAGGGCAGTTTTGGATACAAAAATACTGTTTTCAGAAAAATTTTTATATTAAATAGAGATTAAAAGATATGTAAATTATGAGATATTAGTTGTTTAAATCTAGAGTTTGAACCTGTGACCCTCAATTTTGTTACACAGCACACAAAACAGTTCTCTTGTATTACCCAGCCTAAAAAAATTTTTACTCTTGTTACTTTGAAGTCAATTAAAACAATTCAATTTTAAAGTTGTTGGACTAATCAATGTTCTTTTTTATTTATTCCATTTGGAACGCTCTACATAAATCATGTAATATACGGTACACAATGAAGTCCTCACACCCAAGCATATGAAGACAGCCACAAAGAAAGAACAGAAATATGAGAAAATATCTTACTTCCGCCACTTCTTCGCTTATAGAAGCAGCAGCACGGACAGCAGAGGCAGCAGATGCAACTGACGATGAAAGAAAGTACCAAACAAATGATGATAAATGGTAGGAGAATCGAAATGCTGCAACAAACAACAAACATTGTTAGTTATGTCCGACAAAACTAAGCCAAGAGTATATTAGTGCTATAATAATGGCAACCCTTCTAAACTGAGTTCAATTTGAGGGAAGAAGAATGGAGGAATCATTTAGAAAGTACAACTTTTTTACCAAGAGTTTAGCCGCTCTACAGCTAGGCCCTGCCCTTTATGCAAACCAGCTCCCACCTAAAAAAGTTCATTACTAATTGATACTAACAATATTAAAGTGATGTATTTTTTAAAGTAAGCTAAAGCCGCGTCCGCACTGGCCGAACATGTTCGCCGAACAAAGTTCTTCCGAACATTTGTTTGTTCGTTGCTAACCTTTGAGAATGTAAATCATATGGCCGGTTAATTGTTCGTTAAGAATGTTTGTTGATTTTTGTGTTCGCCGAACAAGTTCGCCACGAATGTTCGCCCAGTGCGGACGCGGCTTAAAATATTTATTGTTGTATAGTAAAAATGAACACCCAGATTTCTTGTCAAGATCGTGATAAAAAAAAGCTACATACAGTATTTTATTTTGAGACTAAGTTGGAAGAGGGTCAATTAATTTTATATTTACTTATATTCTTGGAGAAAATTCAAATGAGAAACAATAAATCTTGAATTTCCGGTGTAAGCATTAAGTACCTGAGAGCCGAGCATTTGCTCGGAAAATTTATACACATTTAATCACATAAAAATATCCTGGAATGTCGAGTTTAAACAGCTTATTTATTTTCAAGATGAGATCACTTCGCTCACTTGCCTTTCAGGGTGTTTTAATGTACACCTGAGGGTGTTGCACTCTAGTATTAATTGCCTGAACCATATTAAAACACATGTTGAAACTCTAAAATGTGGGTTTTACCAAAGCCATGGTAGATTACTCAGGCCTAACTGCTAAAATGTCCATGATGTCATTTTGGTACAAGTATATGACAAAGCAAGATTGTACATCTGATCTCTAATCTCCAGCTGGAAGCACCGTCCACGCGGGTAGCAACGAGGAATCGCTACCCGCGTTGACGGTGCTTCCAGCTGGAGATCAGAGATCAGATGTCCAAACTTACTACATCACATGCGTTTACCAAAATGACGTCATGGCCATTTAGCAGTTTGGCCCGAGTACTCTAGTATGGCTTTGGTTTTACTTCTTCAGTTATCAGCTGATTTTATTACTGTTACCTAAACGTTGTTTTGTTTTTCTCATAAACTGTGTGTGCAATTGAAAGTGTCAGTCAATAAACTAGTAACTGGCTACATTGCAAAACCACATGTTTATTTATACTGGAGCCTGTGGTTGGTTCTTTGACAGTTGAGTCAGCTAATTTCAGCATTTCTTTTGTTTTGAATTCAAACTCCATCAGACCAATGTTAAAATTTTTAGAATTTTAACTAAGAATTACAATGAAATGTGATTTGGCTTAACATATAGACCTCTGTAAATATTATTTTTATCGCAAAAGCTACAATATAAGTTTTAAAAATAAGCTTTATAAAAAATTGAAGAAAAGCATTTGAGCCGTTTTCAAGATCCATGTATATGTACATTCATACAAATATACTTTACTCTTATTAGAGTATAGGCTTCTAATAAGATATAAGTAATAAGTAATGAAATGACTCAATAATTATAAAGGAGTAACAATCCCACTTTTGCTTACATTTTTTGTGAATGTGGTAAAATTATTTTAAAACAAGAAACAATAAATCAAAATTTCCCTGAGTAGGTAATCTCAAATTCTATTAAGTTATGAAATTTATGAATAATTATGCATGTATTAATCATAACAATCACATAAAAAACAAGCTGAAGACATTGTCAAAAACAGCTGATGCTGAGAATGTGCTATTTTCAACAGTCAGCTTTCTGGCTGCTTAGACGCATTTCGGAGAATACAAGCCCCCGGCTCTAAACTTACATTCCCAGCAAGCTGAGTCAGTTCCTGTTTGCTGTGCCACGCCTCACTTCCAAACATTACCTCTTAAAACACTTCAATATCTCACATGACTACAGGAACTAATCGAGTTTTTTGTATTGGTTCATACTCATTATGGATGATGTCATTGGGTTACATTTTTTTATGAAATGTTCAGCTAATCTGAGAAGGCTAGGTTTTTTGCTAAAAAAATCATGGTTTATAAAGTGTTTCAACTGAAATGTTAGTTCATTGCATGATAGTAATTATGTTGGTATATTGTTGATGAAAACTAGTTGATTAATTACAATTTAAATTTAATGTATAAAGTAAAAGTTGGAAAGCATGAACAGAAACAGAGATGTAATAATCCACTTAAAAGTTAACAATTTCTATTGAACTTTGAAAGAGCAATGGTGTTTAATTTAGATAAAAGATACCTAAGTCACCTGGAGCGGTGAAAAAATAAACCTAAAGTGTTTATAAAACCTAAGGCTTGAGGATTCCTTGTTTTCTCTTTCAAAGAGTTAAAAAAAACTTCCCAAGATTCCGATATTTATCACTAAAATTCCAGAATGATTAAGATTTGTACAGTGGGTAGTTTTCTCTCTCTAGAGAGACACAAAAACATAAATAATTAATATTTAGGACAACCTTCTTGAATGATAATTTGTTGACAAAACACGTATTAAAAATAAAACATAATTTCATCAACATTTAAAATATGCACTCTTCTACTCTGAGTTTGGTTTGACATGGCCTATTGCATTGAATTTCTGTACTTTTTGAAATATTGGTTGATTTGCAATTTACAATCAACCTAGAATTTAATCCTTAAAACCAAAACTTACTATTACAATTTTTTATAAAAAAATCTTTTACCAACTGTTTAATGTGTTATAGACAAAAAAATAATAAAGACAATTTTGAATTACAGGTTTTAATTATTTAGGCTCTATTGTATTTATCTAAGTGGTGCTTCTAGGAAAATTTACTCTTTTAATCCTCTTGGGAACATCCATATAATTTGAAAAGGCCTACAATTTCCAATAGCTTACTTGCTTCTCTAGTTGTCTAAACTTTATTTTCATCTAATATTAGTAGGGGTTCTGTTATACAGAAATCAAACATAGGCCTGATAAAATATAAACATTAAAAGTGATGGGTTAACAGAAATTTCCAAAACAATAAATCGGTCACTATCATAGATGACAAAAATAGCTAACAGTTTATTGTATCTTTTTTTTACTGTCAGCTTTTTACTACAGCCATTGCGAAATTCTGTTTAAAATAACAACTAGATTTTTATAAACACATTACAAAATTATTAGAAATTTTACAGAAAATAATTTATATAGAAAAAAGTCTCACAGCTCCTGACTAATCATAATATTGACACTGTTCCATAGGCTTTTCAATTTCCAGTCAATTTTAAATTTTAAACGACAAAGAAATCATAATACAAATACGTCACTATGCTGAAAACAGCACTATGCCAAAGGCATTTATTGATAAGATATACATTATTCTAGAATATGGGGAGCAGAAAAGAGTTCAAAGGTCAACCTGATTAAACCAATTGAAGTAATTAACGAGTGGAGTGTCATTGTGCCTTTCGCACGATATACCCACACCCGCCAGTAGTATGTTATCTGCTAGTTCAGTCATTTGCTTTGTTTTGGGTCATTTAGATAACCCGTTGCCACTTACAAGCTGATAGCATTGAGTGAGTCACTCCACTCCCGCCCACTGAAATTGCAGTTGCACTAACGATCCATTTCATGATAGCATAATTCTACTTGAAAACACTACTAAACTGTTGAGGATCCTTTAAACAAATTAAAAACCAACATTGGTATTTAAAGGTTTAGCTGCACATTATTAATACTTAATTTTAATATGTAAGGGTTTTTGAAGTTCGACTAAAGACTTTACTATGAACTGGACAATTTTATCAAAATAAAAATATAAAATGAATAACATATTGTTAAAGTACAATATTGGGTGAGGCAATGAGAAAGACATAGTTTATTTTAGCTGTCACATGTTAATTGTTACAACAATGAATGAACAGCTGTTCTTAAAACCACAATTGCACTTGGAAAACATGACGCATGGTGCTTAACACTGTGCTTTTGCTCTGTGAATTTTTTTAAGAATAGTGATTCTTTGGCGAAAACTCAGATTGTTTAGAACACATTTCAACGTTGGTCGACATGGTCCTGTTACAGATTCGCAAATGAATGGAAACTAGGTAAAATTATATTTTGTCAAAAAAATTATCATTGATAGAAGCCCTTAAGAACGCACACTCAGTAGCCATTCTGGAAACGCACTCTCAGTAGAGTGTGAGTTGCTGTAACTCCAAGTCCAAAGAGGTCCACCAGGAAACAAGCGTTATAGAGTCAAATTTCTAACAAATCTCTACAAAGAATTTTGCATCAAGATTTCATGTCCATCCTTACAAAATTCAAGATGTGCAAGAACTTAAAGTGCCAAATTTGTCAGACCTGTTAATCATGTCTGACGAACAACACTTTTACCTTTCTGGCCACTTTTTTCAGGGGACTTGAGGAATCTCAGCGCATTCAAAGTCATCAAGATTCATGATCTTTATTAGTCGTCAAGTAATACAAAGATTACAATGGACTTAGAGTTACAATATGATAATACATTGTACTGGGGCACTCCGCAAGTTAATAAAGAATAAAGCAATAGTGTTTCAAGGTAAAAAAAACTTGTCAAATAAAACTTAAGTTATTTTACCTGTATAGTTAAACATGAAGGAATATTTATGCAGGGCAAATTATAAATTCAAGTATGTGCGTTATGAAACTGAAACTGTGGACAAATCATATTAGGAGGTCTGAAGTGGCAAACTGTTTGGTCTGGGTGGGGCAGTAAAGTAGACTCAGTGGTGCCAGACTCCACTGTCGACAGATCAATGTCACTCTGTTCCCTCCGTTTACTGAGCTTAACCCGTCAGCTTACAGAGTTATTGCCAATAAACCAGTCAGCAATCACTAACGGCTGTTCACACACTTTTAACTTCATCAATAGAATCTGTCAAATGACTTTGTTTCAACTCTTCCATTGGGTAAGGGATAGTTGGTGACTATTTAATAAATCTGCAATATTTTTTACCAAAAGAATATTGTTTTGTTAAACAAAATGACTTATAAACTTAATAACCACTAAGCACTATTATTACTATTATTAAGTGATATGTAGACTATTATGGAATTACTGTACAGTAATCAATTTCAGAGCCACGTCACAGGCGGTTAAAACTTTTAAAATTTAAATTAAAACATCGGCAGATTTAGGTCTTGAGGTAAAGGGATGTGCAAGCTCACTGAAAGGTTTGAGGGATATTTTAAAGAAACTTAGATGTATTCATCATTAAAACCCAATATAAAAGATTTGTTTTTGGTGTAGAGATAGTCTAATAGTCTAACAATAATCCTTTAAATAGTTTAAGTTACCGCTCATCACAATTGTTAAAAAAAATTTACTACTGTATCAGAAAAATCTGACATACTCCGTAAATCCGCCCATGTTTAAAAAGTTTTGTACGCTACCATTCACAGTTTGTCAGTAGCGTAATTTCGGCGTTTTTATTGGGAGGGGGGGGGGGGGGGTGGAAATAATCTTTTAAAGAATATATTTTGTCTACAATGACACCTTTCCTCTTTTACTATTGTGCTTTGAAAAATGCAGGCCAAAAAAGAAGCCCAACTCAAATAATAACTTTCATTTGTGGTTATTTTTTGTAAGATTTGATTTGATTTTTTGTAGGATTTATTTTGTAAAATTTGAATTTTTTACAATTTTTTCATATTATTGGGGAGGGGGGTGCAACTGCCAACCCCCTTGGAACCCCCAATTGATGCCTATGCAGTTTGTGCAGTTCTATATCCCAAATGTCTACAATCTAATGTAAAAGGCTGAGATAATGACCAGTTTTAGGAGTGAAATCACTTTAAAACTGCTGAAAAATAATATTTCATGAAAAACATAACTAAAAAATAGTTTTTAAAACAAATAAAATTCCAAAGTAGAAAAGTCGTACAATTTCCTCTATGAAAAAAAAATAAATAAAATTATAAGCAAGGTTACGTTACTGTACATTTAATTTGAATTTGCTTTGGGGGCTCCACCCCAATGCTTCCTTTCTATTTCCGGCTAATTTGTTAAAAGAAAGCCTTAAATTGTTAGTTTTTAATCAAAACTGTAATTTTGAATGAACTCTTAAACTATAATTAGACCATGGATTATAAATCATCATTTAAAAAAAAACCAAAAATAATTGACGATTTGATAATGAGGTAGTAAACCTCGAAACTAAAGTAATTGTTTGAGACTACTACAAGATTGAAGACGATAAGGTAAATTAGTGTACTATTTATTAGTCTAATCAATCCACTAGGCATTAACTTGAATATACAAAAAATAATGTATACTGTAACTGTACTAAATAGTTTTAATTTACTAAAAAATATTGCACAATTTTTTTGGACCAAACAAGTTGGTTTACAACTCAAGTTTTGATTGCTACTTATAATCACAGACTTACTTAACATTCTTCCCCATGCCATTGACTCAGAGGTCATCTCAACTCGTTGAATAAAAGATTAGCAATATTACCAATAGTTCATTCAAATGAAAGAGTAGCCAAAATTTTAAATTACTTTATTTATAGTAGTACGGTACCATAAAGATAGTACTATGATAAGAAGAGTAGTACTAAGATAGTAGGGTATGAGAGAATAACTCTAATTATGTAGACTTTTTGTAATCTAGGAGATAGGTAATGTATCCGCCTTTATTTCCTAATGTCCATTATTATTAATTACTTTGTGATGTAAAGTAAATGGATATTACTGATGATGACCGGTGTGACTGGTCGAAATCGATCGCCATTATAAGATCTTTTATATATATTTACCGTCTTGTAAGCAATTACAGTATAAGTGTAAATATATCGAGTAGTGTTGGAAGACGTTTTATTATTTCAACCTGAATATTAATTACTGTATATTATTTAAAATTGCAACTAAAATTTAAACTTTAAAATAGATATTGGTTTTAAAGAAAATTGTACATTATAGTATCTTTTTTCTAAATTGATCGTATTACTAATACAAATTTGACAATGCCTTTATTACTGTATTACTAATATAAATTTAACAAGGTACATTTTGTCTTTTCTATTTATTATTTTTTTTATGGATAAATTCTTGTATTTTAACCGAGATTGTGTAAAAGAGGACTAAGTAGTACAACTAATAATAGGTGTTTGTTGTTGTTATTAATTTATGTTTCTTTAACACAACAAACTTGAAAACTCAGATACGTTCTCAAAACTAATACTCGTAACTCAATGATAACCAGTTGGTAAGCCAAAATCATTGGAAGCGAATTTTTATATAGAGACCAAGAATTTTAATTTTTTTTTTTTTTTTTAATTAAGTAAAGAGAAAATTTATTAATAATAATACAATTTAGATACAATTTTTTTTAAATATTTAAATAAGGGAATCTATTAATTTAAATTATATTTGGGATGCCTGCCCCATCTTCGAACTCCCTGGCTGATCGCCATTTTCTTCTTGACCTTCGGATGCACATGCTGGTGGCTCTTAATATCGAGCATGTCACCCTTACCCTCACCCAATTCATTATTACACTGTAGGGTTTGTTCCATTTAATTGATTTTTAATTTTAAATGAATAAAATAAATTTTAATTGATAAAATAAATAAAATAAATTAATTGATAAAATAATGCAAGAATGTTAATTGATAAAATAACTTGCTTTTCATTTAAAAGGAAAACAATAAGAAAAACTTAAAAACAAATAGATATTTTTTGTTTACCGAAGTTTATGGTATGGTTGAAAAATTATGTTACTGGCGCTTAAATTGTACAAATAATTGTTCACAATTTCATATGATTACAAATTGTTTTTATTTGATTTGTGTTTTGAAAGAAATTTTAAGGTAGGGCACCAGAACGTAATGGATAATTACTAAAGTGTTTCCTCAAGCTGATCTAATTAGGCTGTAAAACTTAGCAAGCTGTTTGCTGTCTTGAGTCAGAAAGGTTTATCTTAAACTCGGGGCTTGTTTCAAGGAAAAACACACATAAAAGCATGTAAAAATGTTTCGGACGAACATAATCAACTGTGTAAGAAATTACTGACACTGTTAAAAATACTTCATTGTATATATTTTTTAAGAAAAGATATTCAAGTATTGTGGGTGTAATATTATTTTATTGGACTGTTTTACCAGCCTATAATTACAATTACAAATCTCCGGTGGTCAAAATCCAAACAAAATTTTACTTGATATATTTCAACTGATACAGGCAGGGTGTCCCCAAAATTAAATTCAACACAACCTTTTTAATGGTACCATATGCATGGATTTCTCCTACAAAGCACATAAACATGGAAGGGCAAGTTTTGTGCTTCACTATTAATTATTGTTATTATTTCTAGGTAAAGTATTTGTGTATATGTATTGTGACGAAGTACATTGTAATCAAGTGTTACTTAACGACTAATAAAGATCTTGAAGCTCAATACATGGATAAAATATACAGTACGGTATATCCCTTAGTGAAGGAATTTTAATAATTGATTTAGGATTTCCAAAAATGTTTCAACAGATTTTAATAGCAATAGTTAAGTTAACAACAAATTTAAATTATATTCCATGATATCCAAAAAATTGTTGATGAGCAACTTTTACTTTAATTTGTACAATTTTTGGAAAAAAACAATCAGAAGCGTGTAAAAACCCATGGATGCAGAATATGTCCGATCCGGCAATCTAGGATTGGGAGAAATTTCAAGGTGTCTGGGGGAATTATAATTTGGTTGTTGCAGTGATTTTCCTTCAAGTGTTACTGAGCATCTAATTAAGATTTTTTTTAGTTATGATACATATCATATAAGTATTAAGAAGTACGGGTAAATAGTTTTGATTTGATTTAAATTTCTTGTGTTTTAATATAATAAACTAATATTTACTCGTAAAAAAATTGTTACCGGTACCGTACCGGTACCATTTCACTGCCCTATTGTAAATTGTTGAGTTTTAAAGTCGTATATGCTGGGGGAACATATCTTAGGGGAAATCTTTGATCCGTAAAGTACGATTGGGGGAAATATTAGTAGTCAACACATTTTCTGCACCACTGTAAAAAACTAAGCTTCAAGTGAAGCGTGAATTGTAAGAAATATTTTTGCTAATTAGCCACAATTAGTTTATACTAATTATTACCTTTTTCATACCCTAACATCCCTTTTTTATCTTTTTAATTATACCCATACATTAAAAAATTAAAACAAAAGGTTAGGTACGGTAGTGTATTTAAAAATTTAGGGATGTAAAAATAATTTGCAACTGCATATATAGGGTTTTTTCTACATTCATTTTTACCATCTATAATAATAATAATAATAATAATAATAATAATAAAGTTTATTTCTCCACAAGTATTACAAATATTACAAAGAAAAAACTTAAACTATAACGTATTGAAAAACTAAATAAAAAACTTGCAGAAAAATAATTCACACTCAAGAGAAGAGCTAGTCTTCTGTGTTTGAGCGGGAGTCTCAGTTGGAATAAAAATGTGATTACTAATTAAAAATTTACCAGCGAATTGTTATTGCAAATTAACATTATGATTTGAAACATTATATATAACATAAAAAATACATCTTTAAAATTAATATTTAGAAACAAAAATATTTACATAACATGGGAAAAGACAGAAAAATTTATAAGAGCAGTAATTTGAAATTGGAGAGAGAATAACAAAAAGATAAAATCATGAAAACACCATTGAATTAAGAAAAAGATACATAGAAATCTTCGATATCATAATTATTTTTAGTTAAAAGCCACTTTTTTAATGTTTTTTTGAATGCATTGATTGTTCTCAGCTGCTTAACAAAGTCAGGTAACACATTAAAAAACTTATAAGATAAATAAACAAAAGATTTCTTAAACCCTCAATATTGTCGACAATAATTTATTTAATCTACTTTGAGATTTATATATAGAAAAATAATAAAAATACATTTTTTTGTCATGAATGAAGTTAAAAAGAAATGGAAGGTAGTAATCAGGTTTCTAACAAGAAACACAAGACAAACGCCTATTGACAACTCAATCAGTGCACGACTAATCAGTATGCTACTAGGAAACACTACGAAAGGTAATGATGACGTCATGTGATTCACGCCAACAGTGTGGTTGACTGGTTTCGTGCCAAGGTTAACGTTTCATGTCCTTGGTAATCCCACGCTTCACTTTCTAACTTTCAGTTCAGATGTTTTTGTGGTTCTAAACTCACTAGTTTGGCAAAACTGACCATGTACAACAAACATTTGCTTCAAGAAAACAACGGTTTTTAGTTCAATGGTTTTAGTAACAATACTAGTATCACTGAACGTTTATTTATTTGTTACTTTAGACCGCTATTAAATAGTTTTAAAGAATTACATAGAAATACAAAGTTTCTTGATTGAATATTTTGTTCAGTTGTATGGGATGAAAAAGGTTATTTGAGAACAAAATTTCTTGGCATTTAAGAAAATATTTCATGAATTTATCAAGTCTCTCTTGGTCATCATGCAAGAGTTTGTTTTTCTTTTAAATATAAAGATGTGTAGTGACAAAATCCACTTTAAATACAAGATATTTATAAAAAAAGGTTGAAGGTCAAAGTTAAAAATTTCACTGTACGGTATTCAGTTTAAAAAATAACATTTATTCTATTTATAATGCCATCAGGTTATAATGTAGAGGTTATATTAGGTTATAATGTATAGGTTATGTTATAGGTTATAACCCCAACTATTTTAATTAGCTTTAGTAGGTTAATAATGCACTCCACTAATAGCACACTTATACCATCCTCAAATAATCTTGACCTTAGGGCTAGTAGCGCAGGTTAACCATAGCACTTTTGGGCAAAACATGGTATTTTATTCCCCTATTTCCAACGCTGTTTTTCAAGAGGTTTTCTTGGACCTTGGTATTCATGTAGTTGAATAGTTACATTAGAGCTCTGGTATCTTAAAAGTTTGAAAATATGAATATACAACTCTTAGTGACATAGAAAAGTACCTTAGTTTTAATATTTTTTGTAATAGGCCTAGAATTAGCCTCACTGGTATGCAGGGTTGCCAAATATAGGACCCTAAAATAAGGGACGGGGTTTTGTAATCAAGCCTATACTACGTACTTCTGAGTCCGATATAGTGGTTGAAAATTAAAAATTCTTTTTTAATATGCGTAAGTGTTTTAAATGCTATTTTAGCGCTCATGGGATTTCCGGAGGTTTCAAAATTTTAAGATTAATATAATTTTTATCTCCAGTTGAGGACAAGTATGACACCTTTCAACGTATCTTTAGTCATTATTTCAATATGTGTTTTCCTAAAACTCTGTCAAGACGTAATACTAAACAAAATTGGTTTTCTAAAGAATTTAAATCAGAAAAACAAGAAATTATTAACCTTAGCCAAACAGCGAGAGAGCTGAAATGTAAAGTTTTACAAAATAAAGCAAAAAATATGAATAAACTGTATAGGGAAAAATTGATTTGTTCAAAGAAGCAATATTATAAAGCCAAAATCAGTAATTCAAATAATGTAAACAAAACTGCTTGGATGATAATAAATTCTGAAGTGGGCACAAGCTCAAAAAATGACAATAATATAAATTTAAAAGTAAATAGTGAGCTATGTTCAGATCCTTTATTGGTTTGTAATAAGTTTATTGATTATTTTTCAAATGTTGTAGATGGAAATGTAGTGTCAAATTCAAGCATGATTAAGGATAATTTAAGAACTAGTTTAGAGGGTAAAACGGTTACAACTGGAAAACAGTTCAAATTTTGCTTTGTTGATGAGAGAGACATTAGTAATGTTATTAATAGCCTTAAAAACTCTTTCAGTTCGGGGTATGATGAGGTCCCAGTGGTTCTCCTTAAAAAAGCCAAACTAGTTTTATTAAAGCCAATCACTCACTTGATAAATTGTTCTTTTATTTCTGGAATTTTCCCCCAAAAACTCAAAATTTCTAAATTAAAACCACTATTTAAAAAAGGTGACAAACAAATAGTATCCAACTATCGTCCAATTGCTTTGCTACCCTCAATATCTAAAATTTATGAAAAAGTAATTTACAATCAACTGGTTCATTTCTTAGAAAAAAATAAAATATTTAATTTGATGACTGCCAACATGGGTTTCGTAACGGCAAGTCTGTTATAACAGCAGCTACAGATTTTATTGAATCAATTATAGATAGCTTAGATGATAAATTAAAAGTAGTGGGTCTATTTATGGACTTGAGTAAAGCCTTTGATACAATATCACACGATTTACTGCTTTCTAAGATGGAAAAATTGGGATTAACAAATACTGCATTGAATTTACTTAAATCCTACCTTTCAGATAGGTATCAATTTGTAGAAATTATACACCACAACAAAAAAAAACTACAAAATTCCATATCAATCATCTGTCACAAAAGTAAAACATGGAGTTCCTCAGGGATCCATCTTAGGACCACTTTTATTCATCTGTTACTTGAGAAATTTCCCACAACTCAGTGACTTAAGCAAATTGTGTTTATATGCTGATGATACAAATTTAAAAAACACAGCTCCAACTTATGATGAACTAGAAATTAAGGCCAACTCTGACATGCTTCTGTTAAGTTATTTTTTTAATTCAAATCATTTACTTTTAAATCCTGAAAAAACTAATTTAATCAATTTTCAATCTAAGTCAAATAAAAACAAAACTCAACCAATTATTAGATTTCTAGACAAAACTATTGATGTCAAGGATAAAATAAAATTCTTGGGGCTAGTGGTTGACAAATCGCTTAAATGGGATTTTCATGTTGAACAATTGCTTTCTAGAATTTCATCTGGGTTATATAGTTTAATAAGGTTAAAATATTTCTTTGAAAAAGAAACCTTGAAAGTAATTTACTTTTCTTATATCCATTCTATTATATCATTTGGAATCTCTCTTTACGGGGCCACGACCAAAAACAATTTAAATTCCATTCTAAAAATGCAAAAAAAAGCTTTGAGAATAATTTGTAATCTTCCGTTTAAAACTTCAGTAAAAGAGTATTTCAAATCAGAAAATATTATGACAGTATACGGAATGTATGTATATGAAACAGTTTTATCTGTAAAAAACAGGCTTCAGGAATTAGAAATGGTTGGCGACAATCATGAATATCTCACAAGAAGTCGTGGCATTCTCACAATAGTCCCCCACAAATTAAAACTTTTTGAAAAAAAAAAAACCTAGGTATTTCCTATGAGTATGATGGTTCAACATTTTTCAATAAGCTCCCAATTGGTATAAGATCAGAGGTTTCACTGAAAAAATTTAAAACTGAACTCAAGAAATTTCTCATCAACAAGGCAATGTACTCCTTTGAGGAATTGTGACAGTTTCTTCCATTTTTATCTCTCTTTTTTTTTGTCCATTCAACTTTCACATTTTAAGTAGGCCTCATTAATATTTGTTATAATTCTCACTAAATTTGTATATTTAATTTTTAATATCTCTCCCTTATTCATTTTTCATTTCTTATTTGTTCATTATCTTGCAAAATGTTGACACTATTCATGTATTATTGCTTGTACATATGAATAAAGATGATTTGATTTGATTTGATTTAATCCCCGGTAAAAATACTAACACCGGAACTTAATAATACTTAATACAATTTTTTCTATTTATTTTATTCTATTGCCCTAATCTTGCATTATTAATGGGCCTACCCAATATTAAAGTTAATTAATACAATAATTAGGTCCTAACAATTTTTAAACTATAACCGTTAAGGAAAAAATTTTAGAATTTTTTTCGAAATTTGAATCACAAGAAAATCCCGAAAAAATACGATGAAAACTTGTCATACAATAACAATGATAAGGACGGCAGACACATGCCACGGCGTTCTGTACTGTTTAATGTATGATACTGCAAGCACCAGTTTTGTGATTTTGAGGTTAAGTTGCGGTTACTTGCTTTGTAAATAAATTTGTCCTGAGTAAATTATATCTGATTTTTGCCAAATACGGGACATTTACTGTTCCGTATGACTTCTCTCCGGGACGCGGGACAAATTCACCAAAAAGTGTATGGTTATTGGTAGGAAATAATAATATTTTCATTAATCTGCCAACACAATAATCAACCATGCTAACCAAAAAGTTTTAAACAATTAATATAGTATGTAAGATGCCAAGTTAAGTAAAAGTTGCCAAGGACAGAAAATAAATAATTACATTTTTCAAGAGGAATCTATTTTATTATTTCAGTTTAACTTAGGCCTATCATGAATTGATAACTGACATGAGATCCTGAAACGGTTTTGTTGAACTCTGTATTGAACCGTCATCAGACAGTTACCAGACAGGTGTGAGGAACGAGTCTGAGGAATGGCCTTGAGACAGGATGGGGAGTGAGGAAATGATGTCATGGCTGTGGACGACCGCGACTGAATGTTGAATCCCCCTTCCCCCCCCCCCTCCCTTCATCACCTGGACACAAGTAGCAGCTGTTGAGCTACAAGACTGACTGTTTGGCTCTTCAAAGCATGACCAACCAGTAACCGTCAAGAATATATTCCACTCCCATACCTCTAGCCGAACATCTTTGATCGCACAGCACATTTTTTTCTGGGTTACATTTAGTCCTTAAAATAACTGATATTTAATCTTGAGAATTATTATTTTATGTCAGTCAAAAATCAATAAGTATTTAAAACAGTGATATAACAAATTTTTGTTTTGGTATGAAAGTAAGCAAAAGCAACTTTTTTTTTTAGAGTGGTCCTTCAGCTTTCCAGTCCGAAGCCCCAATTTGGTTTCTCAAGAGGTTTGTGTGGTCAATGAAAAAATGTATAGCCTAGTATTCATTTATAGACAAGATATTAAAATAATCAAAGTTGCAACAAACTTGAGTAAACTGCCGACACAAAAATTTAAGATAAATTAGTTGGCTATTTGGTTCAAGATTAAGGGGGGAGGGGGCGGCATAGTTAATTGTGCTATTTTATTATAGGTATTACACAACTTAATATTATGTAACAAACGGTACGATTAAATTTTAAAGTATCTGACACATAACTAGTGATGCCCGGGTATTTTAAAACTCGGGGTAAATACCCTGGTTATTTTGGGTATTTATGAAAGCGAACAAGATAAATTGTAAATATTGGGATAGTTTTCAACAAATTATTTACCATTTGTCAATGACTGAGTGATTTGTAATAATACTACATACTACCCAAAATTTTGCAAAAGAAGCAGAATTTTTTTGTGTTTTTAAATTGTGTATGATCAGTTATTAAGTGCAAATTTACTAATGGACATGTAATCTTATTATTGCCATTCTAAGATATTCTATGGTTGCTTAAATTTATTTGTCATTTTAGGAAAATACTAATTTAAATATTTGTAAATTTATTTCAATTTGTAAATAGTGCCCTGGAATTAGCAAATATTTATTAATGATTTTTATAAATGAATAGTGCAGTTTTAACATTAAATAAAAATAGAACTGTTCAAAGTACATAATTTTTTTTTTATTTCATTAGAATCCTCATTAATAACAGTTTTGCTATATTTCAATGAATTTAAAACACCGATGACTCCCCAGATATCTAATCTATGGTCAATCTCGGTCCATGCGCTGTGCAGCATGTTTCTTGTTTTCAATCCATGGTGCTGTCTTATGAATCATTTCCTTTAAATTAACAAAATCACATATCGTCAGAGAGAATAATATACAAGAAAAACACGCCTGGAGTCAATTCAGGCATCTGTTAGGTCACCTTGAATCCATCTTTGTTTGATCTTTTTTAGATCAGAAAAAAAATTTGGAAATTAGTGCGTTCTTTAATTGTCAACAAAGAAACACCTATTTTCCAAGAAAGACAGTGTAGCAAAACTAATTGAGCCAACGAATCCAGAGGTGCCAACCATTTTTTCTAACTTAGCCTAAATCTCATGGTAAATTTTACAAGAAGTACCGGTATTCAAAACTGCACCTTTCACATAGGAAACCCTGTATTTATGAAAATCGTGTAACACATTGAACCCTGGGCGATTAGCATTGCTTATATGCTAAAATACTGGGCGTTTATTAGTGAATAATAAATTCAAAAAAATTATTAATTTTTTATTTTTAAACAAAAATATAAATCTAAAGGGGAAATCAAGACCATTAACAAAACATTAGGGCAATTTGCCTAGCAACAAATAAATAAATAATAAAAATATTTTATATAGGCATATGTAATTTACATACTAGTACATATATAACTACATAAACATGTATATGTGCAGAATATGTACATAAATGTGTATGTACACACACACACACACACACATGTATATTTGAATATAAACATATTTGTATTTTAAGTATACAAACATATCTAACAACATAAAATAAAAAAAATAATTTTCTTTTAAATATAGTTCTTGCCCGACCTATACTCGGGCTTCGTTCGGAACAGCATTAATGGCACCTCGAGCTATACTCAGGCATAGGGTTCAATGTGTTAACTTGCAATAAATTGTTTTGTACCTATCATTGTATTTTAGAACAGGTCTTACTCTATTAGAGTTTTGTGCTAAGAAATAATGAAAGTAAGTTTTATTTTTAATTATTACTAAATCAAATATTTTTAACAAAATTCATTTTAAACTTATTATGGAATAATACCGTCATACAGACCGAGTTTTCGTTACAGTAGCCAGTTTCCTTGGGTTAATTTTCAAATACTAGGTAAAATTTTTTTGAGCATCTCATATAGGTCCTTGTTTCACAAGTCCCAGTTTGCTTAAAAATCACTAACTTAAATATTAAAAATTTTAAAATCACTAACTTAAATATTAAAAATTTTTTAAGTCCCAGATTTAATAAATGAAATAATAAAATAAGTTGGTTCACTGGTCTTAGTTTCATATGTCTCAGATATTGTAAAAATAATATTAATAATTAATTGATTCATTGGTTTTCAGGTTTCATATGTCCCAGGTGCATTAATTTAAATTAAATAAACTTTTGTTTCAAAGGTCCCAGTTTTATCTCAAAAGTTTCAGGTATCATCTGTGCCAAAAGTGACAAGGCCGCCAAGGCGGGTGGTACAGTTAGAGCAACAACTGACTCATTCGGACAGATTGTGTAACGTATTCACATTATATAGACAAAAAGTTCATGCTCTGAATAATACGAAAATAGACTTTTTAAATTCATTGTTTATTAATATTGTACTTTAATTTATTTATTTATTTGTGTATTACTTATCATTGATTTATACAACTGAATTGAATTATCAGTAGTCCTGAAGATTCCAAACGCCTCCAGCGAAGCCTTGATGAGATTGCACTCTGGTGCTGGAAGAACAACATGTCTCTTAACCCTACGAACTGCTCTGTTTAAGCTTTTGCAGGAGGAAGCATCAGCAATCATTTGACTATTTCATCATGGACGAATGTGTTCCCAGAGCTAGCGTAGTGAAAGACTTAGGAGTGCTATTATCCAGCGATATGTCATTTCATGCTCATTTGGACATGATATGTAAGAAGGCTAACCAGAACCTAGGATTCATCACCAGATCTACACCAGGTATGAAAAATACTATTGCCCTTCGAACTATCTACTGCAGTTTGGTTAGACAGCTTCTTGAGTATGCATCCCCCATTTGGTCTCCATTTACTCAATGTGCCAAGGACAGGTTGGAAGCCCTTCAACGCAGATTTGTCCGTCTTGTTGGCCTGAGGTGTGGCTACGAATTTCGAAAGATTCCAGTTGGCACCCTGGCAGATGACCTACAGCTTAACCCCCTGGAGGTCAGAAGATCTGTCGCTGATGTTGTGTTCCTAGTCAAGCTCTTAAAAGGACACATTACGAGTCCAGAATTGCTGGCTGAAATTTACATTAGATTCCCTTCATCTCGCACCAGATTCCAAGAATTATTCCACCGCCGACATCACTCTACTGTTTTTAACTTCAATTCTCCTTTGGCCCGTCTCACACGACTTGGTAATCGTGTTTCAAGTGATGTAGACATCTTTGTTAATAGTGTGCCCATAATCCGACGACGCTCATTGGTCACTCTCCTTCAAGTTTGATCTGATTCGTGGCTACAGTTCTTCAGCCTACTAATCTGTGAATGCTCGTGCTCTTGGTGGCGGCATTAATGGGCCACACCTCGCCTGTGTTGGTGCATGTCTGTTTTGGTGGTGCCATTAATGGGCCACACCCGTTTGTGTTAGTGTTTGACGGTGTCATTGGTGATGCCATTATCGTGCCATATCTCGCGCATGTTTCGTGCTTGTTTGAGCTCTCTGTTGTATTATTAAGCTAATTTTCTCGCTACTTGAATTACTATACTATATAATTATTGTATTCACATTACATCATTAATTAAATGGTTTCCAAATGAACAAGAGTGAAAGTATAATTAGTCAGCTGTCAGTGTTGGGGAGTAGCGCGCTACTGTAGCGCGTTACTTTTTTTGTAGTTTGTAGTGTAACGACGCTACTTTTCAAAGTAGCAACTAATATTGTAGCGTCGCTACATTTTGAGGCTAATATATAGCGTGAATCACGCTACTTTTCACGCTACATTTGGTACTGAAATGCCCAAAATTTTTAACTAATGGAAATAACCCAATTACGCTACTTTGAATAGATACCGAATACAAAGAAAAACACAATTTAACCACTATTAATTGTTGACTCTGTGTACGAACAGTCAATATTAAGTAGTACGCTTGAAAACGTTTGGTTGTCGTTGTCTGTCGTCTGCCTTATTGAGTCATGAGTTGGAGGTTGGAGTTGATGTTTGAGGTTAAGTTGTTCCGATCTCTTGCCATCTTGCCATTGTTTTGCGTTACAATAACTAAATTATTTACCAAGTTATTAATGCTAATGAAGTGTTAAAAACACAGTTTATTTGTAATGGCACTGTCTAAATCGCAGTCTCAGTTGGTTTTACCGTGGACAGCTTACAATAAGTTTTTCAAACTTCATAAAGTACTAGAAAATGGAAATTTTGAGCATATATACAGGGTGTCTCTGAACTTTACTCTACCGACCTTTTGAGGTATTATTCCTGAAACAAAGACAAGTCAAAAAATCATATTTAAAATTTCCAAAACTTCATAGTTACCCAAACTTCCGCCATTTTGTATTTTTTAAAGAATAATTTTTAATTTAAGAACGGTTTGACGTAATAATTTGAAATTCGATACACAGCTTTTTCAAGTAAAGACCTTGCTGAAAAAATAATAAATTTTTTATCACTCACATTTTTAAAATGGCGGTTGTTAAAAATTTTTAACCTTGAATTGCACGAAAACTAGATAAGGTAGCAAGTTTATATTCTAATGTGTTTTTAGGGAAATTTAATATAAAATACATCGATGTAAAAGTTATGAAAATCGGTTTATAAATAAGCGAGATAGAGTGATTTTATTACAAATAGTCACGCATCTGAGCGGGTTGCCGCGCGAAAAGCGCGGTCGCGGCGCCGGCTCAACAATGGTTTTGTTACCAAAACTACTGCCCTCGGTGAAGCGGTACGACCGTGACTAGCCTCTGATAAATTGCTCTATCTCACTTATTTATGAACCAATTTTAATAATTTTTACATCGTTGGATTTAAATTGAATTGCCCAAAAAAACTCATAAGAACATAAATTTTTCTACCTTATGTAGTTTTTACGCAATTTAAGGTGAAAGATTTTAAATGCCCGCCATATTGAAAATATCAATGATGAAAAATTGATTATTTTATTCCAACTAGGTATTCACTTCAAAAAGTGTGTACCAAATTTCATTTTATTACGTCAAGCTGCTCTTAAATTAAAAATTATTCCTTAAAAAATACAAAATGGTGGCTGTACACGGGTAACTATTGAGTTTTGGAAATTTTAAATATGATATTTTGGTCTTTTTGTCTTTTGTTCAGGAATATTACCTTAAAAGGTCGGTAGAGAGGTCAGAGACACCCTGTATATTCTATAATGGTATGGCCTATATTCACATTGGTATTATTATATAAATGGATGCCAATCAATGTATGTATGTTAGTGTGTACGCATAATTTTTTGCGTTTTGATGGACAATTGTCTAAACCACATGACCAAAATATTCTATTATGACTTTTTGTAAAGTAGTGAAAAAGTAGCGAGCTACTTTTTTGTTGTAGTTGTAGTTGTAGCTAGCTACTTTTTAAAAAAAGTAGTTGTAGTGTAGTTTAGCTACTTTTTTAAGAAAATAGTTGTAGTTGTAGATAACTACTTTTAAAAAGTAGTTTACCCAACACTGTCAGCTGTTATGTTTTTGTTTGTTGGAATCATAGATTAATTTCAATCTGTTGCCACCACCAGGGGCTCCAACTGAGAACCATAACTAAAAAAATGACAACCACTCTCATTCTCTTGTTGTGTTTGCTGGCCACCTGATGCGCTAGTTGTATTCCAATGTCCTGTATTGTAGAAACTAAAGTACCGCACTACACTTGCACACCAGGATCGCTCAGATTAGGGAAGGAATATTTGCAATGAGAGACGACGCGACATGACAACGCATTCTAACAGCCTAATTGTTATTGAAAGACTACTGACAAACCACATAACCTCAACCATGTTGATTGATGTTAATGTGAACGTTTACTCCTCAAAACTAGGTTAATTTGTACGTAATACTTTACAGAGGGCATCATATTCTATTCCTATAGTAGGCCTATCTAATCTAACAATCGACCTTCTTATTCTGAGGGCATACGCCACAATTAACCCTACTATGGCCGGCCTACAAAAAATGTTATAAAATTGTGAGGATAACTTATTAAATATTATTGCTTACTTATTTGATGGTAGTCGCTTCATGCGATACATAACATTTTCATACTACTATTCTGTTTACATTTTCTAGGCTCCAGAGTTACAAATAAATATGTTAAAATGAAACTAAGTCTAAAAACAACACACATATAAAAATATTATAAAAACTTAATTATTACAGTACTTGGATGGGGGGAAATGGGGTGATTACACATCATAAGAGAAAACCAGGACCAGTTTGCAAACGTAACTAAAATTGTAGCAAGCTACTTTTTACTTGTATCTGTAGCAAGCTACTTTAAAAAAATGTAGAGCTGCAGCTGTAGCGTAGCTAGCTGCTTTTAGCTTTCCCAACACTGCTTCTAACATGAGACCAATAATACTAAAAACCTAAAAACTAAGGACAATGTATACTTTTAAATACCCGTTAAAAACAAAGTCGGTGAGGTTGCAGCAATGAACTTTGTCACCACTAGGGCTCCAGCAGCAGTAAGATTCATCCTTGGAGTCTATGAGAGGGCGAGGGCACGTCCTGATGAACTGTTCTATGACATTGTCACTGGTTCCCAGTGAACAATCCATTGCTGAAACCAACAATAAGAAATAAGTTTTTATGACAGTAAAGAATGATTAGGCCTGCTGGTGCCTAATAATATTTTAAAATACCTTTATCAAATTAATTAGACTTGCAAACTATTGTAATCAACATACAATGTAATTTGATGTTTTAATGGGTCTCCATTTTTGTCTACTTCCATTATGAGTTAAAATACCCCCAGTGCAGCAGTCCCGCAAACTCAGTAAATTTCCAATGAATTTAAACTTTTTATTTTCCCAAAAAGCAACAGGAATGAATATGGAAGTTAGGATTGCTGCCATTAGTGTGTTGTTAGTAAATTAGCAAATATAGTATAACTAGCTGCTACTCAGCATTTTATGCAATGCCAACCAGTGGAATTTTTTGCCCTTCAGATGAGCTCGTTTGCAACACTCACTCGCCGTCAGATTTAGCTCATTCGCTGTGCTCACTCACACCAAGTCTATTAATACTCTGGTTTCTTACTACTAATTATTCCTCAATACTTTGAATGAGCTTCCCTAAAAACCAGACTATTTAAATATTGTACACGTGTTCATAAACAACTTAGATCAAAAACCCTGACATGGGTAAGTTTATGACGGTCCTAAGGCTATGCCCTGAGGGCTATACAAAAACTAATAGCTTACAAACCTTCTCTATAAAATTTTCTATGTTAATAAGTTACCAAGATTCATGGCAAACAGTTCAGTGATTTCCGAGTCCATTGATTACAAATCTATACTTATTTAATACGCTAAGGGTTTTTTTGTCTTGAGAACTCCTCCTACAATTTTCAACCGATTTTCAAGTTTTTGGTGTCGTTGGATAGGGCTTGGTCTGTAGTTGTTTCCGCCAAAAATTGATGAGAATTGGACTGAAAATAAAGGCGCTATCCACCATTGAAGTCTCAAAATTTCTTATTTAAATAACATTACGACTGAATAAAGCATTTGAAACATCTGTTAGTTAATAAGCAGCTGTAAATACCTGTAGTTATTGGCAATTGAAGATATTCACATTATTGGATTGGTCGGATGTAATTGATTTAGAGCTAAAGTAACATTTGTACTGTATTTAAATAAATTGCTCGATTTCGAGCAACACGTATACTAGTATATATAAATATACAAACATCCTCTTTTATAAATATAGATTACTTTCCAGTGCAGATAAATTCTAAATTGTAGCCCTATCAAGTTCTGGTCTTTTTTATTTTCTCCATAATAATAATAACAATAATAATATAATATTTTTTGCATTTGGTGATACAATTGTAAGTACATAGCAATGAGTAAAAGTTATAATAATTAAGAAAACTTTTATTGTCCAAAATTTCTGTAGTAAATATTCTTCTACTTTAAAGGAGATTTTTCAATTAAAATATCTTCTGTTTTCTTCTTTAATTTTTTCAGGTAATTCGCTAAAACTTTGTAGTAAATTATTAAATATTTTTATTTCCATTCGATTGATGTTTTTATTACTTTTAGACAATTTACATAGTTCAGTTTTTAATTTGGAATTATTTCTTGTAAAATTAAAATGACAGTCTACATTTTTTGAGAAATATTGAATTTCTTTTTACACATTCAAAATCGGTTGTAATATATATCGCAGGCAATGTCAAAAATTTAAGTTTTTGAAATAAAGGTTCACATTGACTTATTTTATTTGCTCCACATAGAATTCTTATGGCCTGTTTTTGTTTGATAAAAACTTGTTTTGCCATTGGCGTGTTTCCCCAAGCAGAAGTAATTCCATATGTGAGATGGGATTGAAAATAACCATAGTACGCCATTACCAGTATATCTTCTTTTACATTCCCTCAAAAACGGCGAATGATGTATATATACCTTTCAAAATGCTTCTTAAAATATGATATGTGATCTTGCCAATTTAATTGTGGATTAATTAATATACCGTACCTGAAAACTTTAAGGATGCCATACTATTATATAGAAAAAATTTCTTCGATAAGCTTATTTCAATATTTTTAGTTTTACACAAATATAAACTTATGTGGTTTGATTGACACCAATTTTCTACTAGCATTGTTTTTTAAATTTAGATTTTCTATTAGGTCATTTCTTGAGTTTCCTGATATTGAGGGAGTGACCCCAATAAAAATGTTGTAATGTGACAGTAATAAAAATCTTCTTAATCTTTCTCATTACAAGCTTACTTTTTCCCTTAAATATTATCATATTTATATAAATCCACACATATCAATCCTGTCCCTATTTCTCATTACTGTCCCTGATCGCTCATTACTGTCCTTTACATTAAATAATCCATTTTACCATTTTTATGTTATAAGATGATGACATTTGTATGTCAAACAGTTACTTCAGGATGCAGTTAACATTATAAAATCAACTTCAAATTAATTACTTACCAAATTTTCATTTATAATCAATTTATATCACCCATAAAAGTTATAATTTGCTTTTAATAAAATAAAAATCTAACAAAATGCTCATAACAGTAAAAATGTTATATATGTTGTTTTTTTTCATCTCTGGCATTAAAATTATCTATTAAAACATTAAAACCATAATTTTAAGCCGATAGTTGGTTTAAAAAAACTTTTATTTGAATATTATGTTAGGACACAGTAAATGAGTATTTTCTTGATGTTGTGTTACATTTGTTTCCATCTATCGAATACCACAATCTAAAGTGTGCTGCTGATGAAATTTTTTTGTAGTTTAAGAAATTACAAATCCAAAAATATAAAACTCATTTGGGTTTAAAAAAGTTAATTTTTTCTAAACTTGAAAGCTGAAATGTCAAATTTTGAGAGAATGACCCTAAGATGAACTATTTTTTAAGTATGTCAAGAGGGTACTCAAATTACGCGGAATTTCATGTAGAATATTAATATGTCTATATTAATTAAATACAACAAATTAATACTCAATAGAGATAAAAAAAACTTAGAAAACAAATAAAAACACATTGAAACTTACATAAATGAAGCACTAAACAATGTTATAAATGGTTGTTATTTAAAATATTTTTTTTAATTCTAGGTAGTACTATATACATTACATATTAATATATTATACCATAAGCTAACTAGGAAACCTAGGCTAACCTAACTTAACCATCACGTAAGTACTGACTTTATGTGTTTTATTCCATAAACAAGTATATATTCTCATTTCACATAAAATGTTGTAGTTGTACCCACATACAGTACATGATGGTTAAATTAGGTTAAGTTAGGTTGGTTTATGTTAGGTTATTAAGGTTAGGTTTCCTAGTTTTTTTTTTTTTTTTTTTTTTTTGAGGGAGAGGCGGAAAAATGCATTACGCACACAGGTGGCCAGCCTGTAGTGTGGGGCTCCCCTAAAAACGAGTTTACCCACTAAAAAACCTCCTCTACTCTTTAGGAATCTAACCTGGAATTGTTTGTCACATTACGTCAGGCTAGGCCTAAATTTGGCTTACGCCCGTGGGGCTCTCTCCTTATCCAGCCGCTCGATCAAGGGATCTGGGCCACTTCACGGTCCAGATCGGTTTTCTTTTCCAGGAGGATGCCCCGGACGAACTGTGACAAACAATCCCAGTTGCCCTCATCCTCCAAAATCTTTTGGCAGACCGAGTCCACCGAAAATGCACCAAAGATTTGTGTGGCCTCCAGGCGGGGCCCTTCCCAACGGGGACAGCGGAAGAATGTGTGTTCCGCATCGTCGGGAACACCCGGGCAATAAATGCAGTCCGGTGAACCGGTCTTTCCCATACGGTTCAGGTACGACCGAAAATAGCCGTGACCTGTCAAAAATTGGGTCAGGTAGTAGTCCACCTCCCCATGCCGCCGTTCCACCCATGGTTGGACCTGCTTGATAAGTCGCGCAGTCCATCGTCCTCGGGTGTCGTGCTCCCAGCTGTGTTGCCACTGCTGGTAGGTTCGGGAGCGCTCTTCTGTCTTCGACCCACCTCGCCGAGTTGAAGGCATTCTTGACATCAAGCGTAACAAGAAGCACTACTCGGCGGGAGAAATGGTTGTGGCTCGCGGCTCTCTCCACAGCTCTCTGAACTTCGGTGACAGCGTCGATCGTTGGCCGTCCCTTTCTGAAGCCGTACTGACGGGGGCATAAGTCCCCGGCAGCTTCCACGGCAGAAGTCAGGCGGGAACGGATCAGCTTCTCGAACAGCTTCCCAGCCGTGTCCAACATGCAGAGAGGCCTGTGGGACGACGGCAGCTCGGGATCACCTTTGCCCTTGCTGATCAGTACAAGCCTGGCTGTTTTCCAGGGAGCCGGAAACACCCCTTCTACCAAACAGGCATTGTACATTCTCAACAACAAGTCAGCGTTGATTAAAAATACTTTCTTTAAAGCCTCACTGGGAATCCCATCCGGGCCAGGAGCCTTGTTGCTCTTCAGGGAGAGAACGGAGGTTTCCAGCTCCTCGAAAGTGAAAAGTGGAACGTCCTCTATCCGTCCGAAGTCAACCGGCGGTCGCTGTGGATGTTCAGGAAACAACGCAGCGACGATCCTCCCCATGGTGGCGCCCTCCATGATGGAAGGTGGAGAGCGGGCGCCGAGTTTCTGTGTTACAAGTTTGTAACCCAGGCCCCACGGGTCGGAATCAACGTCGTCACGAAGTCTCCTCCAGCTATTCGCCTTGCTCCTGTTGATCGCCTGGCGGAGAGATTTTCTCGCAGCTTTATAGGCCTCCGACTTACGAACTCTGTCTGCGGGAATTCTCGCTCTAGTGGCGGCTCGTCTAGTTCTTAAACATGTTCTTCTGAGTTCCGCAATCTCTTCAGTCCACCAGTAAACGGGTTGTTTGTCGCGTCGGGGTTTCCTTCGCGGCATAGACTGGTCGCAGGCCGAGACGATAAGTTCCATCGTGGATGTTACTAGTGCCTCGGCTCCAGCCTCACCAGGATTCCCCTGCGCTCCCCGAGAGATGACTTCGGTGAACTTGACCACGTCCAGTTTGTTGGTGTTCCACCGGCGTGGCCCTTCCCGAGATGCGGAAACTCGACGATTTGCCTGATCATGCAGGTCAAACACGATGTATTGGTGGTCGCTACCCGTGTAGTCCTCGACAACCCTCCAGCCAGAGATCCTCGGAAGGAGCGACTCAGACGCAAAGGTGACGTCAGGGATCGTGCCTCTCTGCCCGGGGCGCCGAAAAGTAGGTGTGTCGCCCTGGTTGAGGACGACAAGACCGGCCCTGGCGATGAAATCCAGGATGTATTTCCCCCGGGAGCTGGTAGAGGGCATTCCCCACTCGACGGCCCTGGCGTTGAAATCGCCACCAACGACGACATGCCCGGTGGTGCCGAGAACGCACTCCTCTAGGCTATCTATCTTGTCGCGAAAGTCCTGGACGGCCTCGTTGGGTGTGAGGTAGCAACTGAAGATAGTCACGTCCCTACACCGAACCCAGACGAATCCTCGGCCGCGCCCGTGACTCCGCACCAAGACATCCTGTGTATTACGCGCCCAAAATGCAGCAGTACCGAGGCTGTCGGAGATCCAAATGTTTGGGTCTCTGTCCCGATACTGTTCGCTGATAAGGAGCGCGTCAGCACCAAGTTCTCGGGCGAGCTGATCTAGAAGGTTATCAGCTCCCCAGGATCTATGAAGATTGGCCTGGAGAATGCGAATTACCGGCCGCTGCCTTTTGCCTGTTCAAGTGCGGCTCTGAAGGCACCGCACTGACCAGACCCGGGTAAGTGACCGAGGGCACTGGAGCCTGAATCCTTGCAGAGGAAGCAGGATGGGCTCGAGGAACATTCCTTGCGTTTGTGGCCCTGGCCTCCACACTGGAAGCAGTTGGCACTCCTGTCGGGCCCGTTACAGTTTCGGGAGGAGTGGCCGAAACCGAGACAGCGGAAGCATCTCGAAACTACCACCCTCCGTTTGAGCCTGCAACTGACCCAACCGACTCTGAGGTGCTGAAGGCTAAGCAGCTTATTGGCGTGCTTTTCGCCCATCTCAGCAACAGCCATCCTGAGTTGACTTCGGTTAGGCTTTGTCAGCCATACCCTCACTCCATCAGCCGGTATCTCCGGGAGTGCCACCTGGATCGCACGGGTCACCTCATCTTCGGTGGAGAGGGCATCAAGGTCCCGAATCTCGACCGAACATTTCGGTTCTAGGGCCTTGATGGAGCCTTTGTCCCCAAGTGCAGTCTTGAGGGAAGCGGCAAAACCGATCTTGTCACTCGACTTCCCCAGTTCGAGGAGGACATCCCCGTTCTGGGTTCGCCGAATAGACTTGATAACGGTGTCGGTCTCTTCCGGTTTGGCCTGCGATCTAATCTGACCCAGAACATCAGCAAAAGATCGCCCCCCTAAGGGCTTGATCAAGATTGCCTCCGTCCTGGGCTTCTTAGGCCTGGGTTGTTTAGGCTTTCTGACAGACTTGCCAGAGGCCTCCCCCACCGGGTTTGAGACTTGCGTCCGCTCCACCCTCGACGCACTTTTCGAAGCTGCCTCCACTTGCTTCTGCCTCCTCCTTTCTTTCTTAGACAGGCGCGTCTTCCAGCCCCCCAAAGGTGTTGAGGCAGAGTTTGCTGCCAAGACAGGATTAGCCGCCGGAGCAGGAACCTCTGCAGGAGTAGCCGCTGGAATCGCGACAGCGCCCGGGGCGGATTGAGTAGCCTGGACAGGAGATGTCTGCGATGCCGCAGTGACAAAAACCGGTCTCGGCACTGAGTCCACCTCAACAAGCTCAGGGCTTTCCGGCGAAGAACCGCTCTGCCTCTTCTTTCGCTTTCTGGCTTGAGTCTGGGACTCAGCCAGATGAGCTTGAGGCGAAGCAGACATAACTCGGTTCATAACGTCGCGCTCCTGCTTCACTGCCTTCAGCCTGATCTTCCGGCATTCCTCGATTTCGCCAAGGAAATCCTCGAGTTTTGGAATTCCGTCCTTAATCGCCTTGTTGACGTTCTTCTGAATAAGGAGAGCCTTGGCCATCTCCTTCAAAAGATCGTTCATTTTCTTCAGACATGAGTCTTCCTCCTCGTTGGCATCGTCCTGCTGCTGCCGAAGCATTTGCATCTCGAATGCCGGACGAAGAGGACTCTTCCTGGGAGGAATTCCTTGCATCCCGGCTAGAGGTGTTACCGGCTCAGTCACCCCCATACCCAGCTTAACCTCATCCTTCTCCTTTCCGGTTACGGCCGACGATTCGGCGACACCAGCAGCCTTGAACGGGATCGGCGGAGGGGAGGCTTTAATTCCCCCCGTCGGCGTCCCAGTCTTCGAGGTCGGAGACCTCTGCAGTTTTGAGCTGCGCTTAAAGGCGGCCTGCTCATTCTCCTTTAATTTCGTGTTTTGGTTTTGAAAATCCATACTTTTGTTTCACCAGCGCATCGTGCGGCAAGAGGCGGCCCTTCATTGGCCGGGAGCGGGTACACCCTCGGAGGTCTACCCCCCGTAGGAGATAAGACACCCCTACCCCAGGACTCTGGGGCCCGAAACCTCCGTTTGCCCAGCACCGATACACAAAATGTGCCGGACGTGCTGGGGGTCGCACCGTGGCAATGCAGAGTCCGATCTCTGCATCCATGCCGCACTTCCTGACTAAGGTCCGAAGCGGCTGGCTTCTGACGACACACTGGAGGAGACCATCGGCAGTGCGAGGCACACATCAGTCCCTGCAACACAACAGGGACACTCCCAGGACCCCCCAGCGTGCGCCGGTCGAAAGAAGGTGGAAAGACACCCTTGATTCGGGGTCGAAAACAAGAAGGTGAGCAAGGTTAGCTCAGGAAAGAATAAAGACGGTGAGCTAAGACCTGAAAGATGAGAAGAAAGGCCCTAGCTCGGGAAGAACTGTGAGGAGGGTCTCACAGCTTGGCTCAGGTACCCCGGGGTCGCCAAGAAACACCCGTACAGTGGAAAGCCCACTGCCCCTGAGGGAAGGTTAGGTTTCCTAGTTAGGTTATGCTATGTTATATTAATATGTAATGTATATAGTACTACCTAATATCAAATAATTATTTTAAATAACAACCATTTATAACATTGTTAGTGCTTCATTTATGTAAGTTTCAGTGTGTTTTTATTTGTTTTCTAAGTTTTTTAAATCTTTATTGAGTATTAATTTGTTGTATTCAATAAATATAGACATATTCATATTCTACATGAAATTCCGCGCAATTTGAGTACCCACATGATATACTTAAAAAATAGTTCATCTTATAGATTTTCCGACACTTTTTTTCAACATTTTCCGGCTTATTTAAAATCGGATCGAAATAATTTTTACATATTCGTAATCAGCATAACATCTCGGTTAATTTGAATACCCACACCGATAAATTCAATGTAAAAAGTCATTTTCGGTTTTTCCGATTTTCCGGGGTTTTCCGAGCTTTTCCGGGGGAAAAAACTATCATTTTTTCGGAATCAGCGTGAAATTCCCGACATTTTGAAAAAATTTCCATTTTTCGTTGGCCATAGCTAAACTCAATAATTACCTAATTGTGTTATCTATTAAATGGTTGGTGTATAATTATGTCGACTTGGTGTTGCGTTTCCCTGGCAAATGCTCCTTAAATCTAATGTTAAAAGATCTGGCTGTTTGACCTATATAAAAACTAGGACAATCGCTGCAACTTAATTTATAAATACCTGTTCTGTTCATATTGTGTGATTTGGAAGGATGGCTTATTTTATCTTTCAAAATATTACCGGTACTAAATTTGTCAGATGTTTTAAATGATGTTGTGATATTGTTCTTTGCTAGTTGACGTTTTACTGTGTCATTGAGTACAGTGCCATGTTCTATGGAGATATACTGTTGTTGTTGTCCACGAGATTCATTGTTTTTATTTGAGTTCAGATGTTCGTGTACTAGCCGATCGACCATGTTACTATTGTATCCGTTTGAGATTGCAATAAATTTACTAGTGTTTAATTCTTCTTTGTAATCGTCAGAGCTGAGGGGAACTGATAATGGTCTGTGGACAAAACTATGGTAGGCAGCTAATTTCTGGTTCATTGGGTGGTGTGACATGCTGTGGATGGTTTGGCTGGTTGCAGTGGGTTTTCTATGTATTTTAAATTGAAACTTTGAGTTGGATCTGGTTACTGTAAGGTCTAAGAAGTTGATAGAGTTGTTGTATTATTTTTCTGTAAAGTGAATTTCAATTGTGGGTGAAAATTATTAAAGTGGTTGCATAGTAGCTTCAACTGCCTTCTGGTGCCATTAAATAAGATGAATTGCCATATGTCCATAATGTCCATATAGCGGTAGTAAGTAACAATCTTCTGTGTATGTGTGTTGGTTTTGGACCATAAATTCTTGTTTTCTATACTGTTAAGGAAAATCTCAGCTAGTATACTTGATAGGGGGGAGCCCATGGCCAGACCTAGGCTTATTTTCTGAGTGAAAATTTTATCTTCAAATTTAAAGTAGTTATGTTTCAAAACTGTCTTAGTTAATGTTATTAATTCGTTAATTGATTCTTTACTCAGGTTAGAATTTCTGTCAAAGTTTTCTTTCAACATCGTGATTGTTTCATCCACTGGAACGTTGATATAAAGATTTACAATATCGAAAGAGGCCAGCATGTATGAATTTTTAAGTTGTTGTTGAGCGAGTCTGTCTACTAGATCTATAGTATTTTTGACGCTATTGTTATTTTCGAGAATAATTTCCACACATGCAATAATGCAACTACACATTTCATCCTACAGTAGTAAATGAAACAAAAATAGAATTTAACGAAAAAGAGATTGATTTGCTTGGTAAAGGTCTAAACTTTAACTTTAGGGCTTACTAATAACAGAAGGTAGAATTTAGTTTCTGAATTACTACAGATTAGATCTAGTAGACAGACTCGCTCAACAACAACTTAAAGGTTCATACATGCTGGCATCTTTCGATATTGTAAATCTTTATACCAACGTTCCAGTGGATGAAACAATCACGCTAGGGCTATTGAAAGAAAATTTAGCTATAAGATATGAACTATTTTTTAAGTATATCATGTGGGTACTCAAATTACGCGGAATTTCATGTAGAATATGAATATGTCTATTTATTGAATACAACAAATTAATACTCAATAAAGATAAAAAAAACTTAGAAAACAAATAAAAACACATTGAAACTTACATAAATGAAGCACTAACAATGTTATAAATGGTTGTTATTTAAAATAATTATTTGATATTAGGTAGTACTATATACATTACATATTAATATAACATACCATAACCTAACTAGAAAACCTAACCTTAATAACCTAAGTTAGGTTAGGTTAGGTTTCCTAGATAGCTTAAATGGTACATTATATTAATATGTAATGTATATAGTACTACCTACTTAATATAAAAAAATAAATAAATAAAATAAAATATTTTAAATAACAACCATTTATAACATTGTTAGTGCTTCATTTATGTGAGTTTCAATGTGTTTTTATTTGTTTTCTAAATTTACGCATCCGGGCTGTAGTGATGCTGATTGTTTCCCATCAATTGATAGGTAAAATAAAATTTAATTAAAATATTATTGAAAAAAAAAACCAAATATTTATAGATAATTTACAACCTAATAACATAATAATAAACTTATTCATAAATAACAAATATGTACATAATAATTGTCTTTAATAATAAAATCATAAATATTACACACTCTTTCGTCCTTGTCTGTTTTGTTCTCGGTGAGACGCCCAAACTGAAAAGGAGACAACAGAGAAAGGAGAAAGTTCAAGGAAGGAAGAGTATAATTAAAAACCAATCAGAATTAAGGGATAGGCAAACAAACCAATGTGAATAAATGTAGAAATGAAGAAAGAAGAAGAAAGAAGGAAGAAAGAAGAAAGAAGAAGGAAGAAGGAAGAAAGAAGAAAAAAGAAAAAGAAAGATAGAAGAAAAAAGCAATTAAAATTAGGCCTAATTAAAAGACTTGAAAAAGTTTAGAGTATTAAATGAATTAACAATGAATTATCTTGTTGAAAAATCCGGAATTGTGAGTTTTAAATTGTGAATCAGATAGAAAGACTTTTTGTAAATTCCCATACAATGTAAATTTGTCAGCGGAATAAAATTTATTATTATTATTATTATTATTATTATTATTTTATCTCTATTGAGTATTAATTTGTTGTATTCAATTGATATAGACATATTCATATTCTACATGAAATTCCGCGTAATTTGAGTACCCACATGACATTCTTTAAAAATAGTTTGCATCTTTATAGCTTTCCCGACACGTTTTCCGCATTTTCCGGCTTTTTTAAAATCGGATCGAAATAATTTTTATATATTCGTGATCAGCTCGGTATCCCGTTTATTTTAAATGCCCACTCGACGTATTTTAGAATAAAAACTTAATTTCCGGGTTTTCCAAGCTTTTCCGCAGGAAAAAACTATCATTTTCGGAATCAGCGTGAAATTTCCGACATTAAAAAAATTTCCATTTTCCGATGGTCGTAGCTAAACTCAATAATTACCCACAATTATTCTAAAATTGAAGATAATCTTGAAATTCTCCACACTTGTGAAAAAGGCAGATTCATGGATACTACTGAGGAATACAAAATTTACAGTGCCGTTAAGAGCCACAAAACGTCCTCAACGAACAGAGGGGATTTAAATCCAACATAATATATGAATCAACAATCAAATTAACTGAATGGTCAGCCCAACAATGGTCAACAGATGATAAGGAAGGGGGAGGGGGACAACGGATGTGCGTTCATAGATAACGCCAGTCTAGACCAATCCTTGGCATGCGCCGCGCATTCCGTTGTCGCTGGTACCGGTGAAAAATGAACTGTTTGTTTTTTCATATGTGTCCGTGTCATCGTGTGTATTTATTTATTTGTTTATTCGTGTGTGATTTTTAAACTTGGCGAGTTCAGTTTGAATGAAACCTCGACAACCTACACACCTGATGAAGATCCCTTTGATGGATTGAAACTGCAGTAGTGTTTCAACTAGGCTACTATTGGATCACTTGACGGTAAGGTATATAAACCATTTAGTATTACAAATATGAGTTATCACAACTTTTTTATGAGTATTCATCGAAATTGGAGGTTCCTTAAAAGTTATCAATACTACAGGCACGCACATACGTAATTTTTTGCCCTTCAGGATAGCTCGTGACGCTACTCTCACTCGCCGCAAGTCTATTATATCATCTAGTTTTTATTATCTACCAATGTTCCCTCAATACTTTATATGAAAACTTCCCATTTATAAAAGTACTTATTTTCAACCAAATTTTGATAGGAATATTAAAATTACTAGTGCACGTGTTGCTCAACATGGGGTCATCCATAAATTACGTCATCTGAAAACAGGGGGGGGAGGGTCCAGATTGAAAATGACGGTAAGGTGATGTGCAAGGGGGGGGGGGGTCAGCTTTGATATGACGTCATTTTAAATATGATGTTTTATATCAAATTTTAACAGTAAAACAATGATAAATTCTAACACAACTCAACTATTATAAAATAATTATCTATAAAACACATTAGACTATTTTAAGGCGTTGTTTTATAGTTAATTTTTCCATTGAGAAAGTCATTTTGGCTCTATTTCTGAACTTAAATTCAGATTTGATTGGTATTTTTTTTTCTTTTTTTTGAGTTCATCATGTAGCGTTTAAAAAGCATTATTTTTATTTAAAACGGAGGTTTGTTAAAAATGACGTCATTTTTCCGAGAGGGGGGGTGGGGGGTCAGACAAATTATGATGGTAGGATGATTTTAGGGAGGGGGGGTCCAAAAATGACCAAAAAGCGATGACGTAATTTATGGACGGCCCCCATCGAGCAATTTATTTTCATACAATACAAAAGTTACATTTAGTTCTAGATCAACGAAATCCGACCAATCCAATATTGTGAATATCAGTGATCACCAAAAACTACAGCTGTACGTTAACAGATGGTTAACATGCTTAAACCAATCTCAATGTTATTCTAATGGGAAAATTGAAAATTTAATTTGTGGACAGCGCCCTTATTTTAAGTCAGATTTTCATCAATTTTTGGCGGAAACAACTTCAGACTAAGCCCTATCCAACGACACCAAAAACTTGAAAATCGGTTGAGAATTGTAGGAGGAGTTCTCAAGACAAAAAAACCCTTAACGTATTAAATAAGTATATATTTAAAGGTCTAGTAGGCCTACTTCACGTGCCTCATTCCAGGAATCCTCTTAAGCTATTTACCCCCCTACCCCATTTTAGTTCCTTGTTATTTGCCATTCAGTTAAGCAGTGTTAGTTTGCAGAGTTTTTATCCGTTTGCGCTCTATCTCATGAGTGATCAGTAACTTATGGAGATTATTTCCTTGTGAACCATTATGTGTTAAAGGCTATGTGTAGGCCTATACTTATAAACTTGTTTTCATGTATGATTTTATTTATAGGCTAATTATAATCAAATATATTTTGTTTGCATTGATGTACACTTTTATTACTGCGGAGTGAAACTCCTCATGCGCCCTCTCCTGTATTTCATACTACAAAATTACTTACTTTGTTTAATGGAAATGGTATTAATCCTATTAAGCTAAACAATCAATGGTGTCAACGATGACATGTGATTCCTGATGAAGTTCGTCAACATTTACAATACGGTATTTCATTAAAAAACATGTAAAAAGAGTTAGGCTATATTGTGATAAGTAATTTTGTATTGCGGAGTAGAAATCCGCATGCGACCTCTTCCGTTTTACCGGTGAGGCCCGCTCGAGGGTTAACAAGCTTAACTTATACATTTGTAGTAAGATCATAATATATATTACTAATTTTAAATCAAAAGTACCGGCATGCATAACCTTAAAAATGCGTAACGCTCCAGGGGTGCAAAATTGAACACTCGGAGGGCTATAGCCAAAAATTATCCCTGATTGGAGTGCTCACGCACACCATTCAAAACCCTAGGCTTAATTCCCTTGTCTAGTTTGACGGTTGAGATAGGCATAGCTCAGATGGCTTCTAGAGAGGCTACCTGCCAGGGGTGTCAATGACGGCGCAGGTTTCATTCTTGTACATGACCAAACCTGACCTGGTCGTGCAACTCTAAAAAAGGTTAGCCAATCTATGACAATGTTAGTGTGGGGGGGGGGTCTGCATAAAATAAACGACTGGCTTGCATGGAATTTGACGGAATTGGTTGATTTTTTGGGAGTTCGGAGTTGCATATTGATAGGCCTAAACACTGATTTTGCTACCCTGTACTTTTTGTTATAAGTTACTGCGCGCTTCCAACTATGAAATATGGGGTATGAGATAAGATGACTATATTTTCACTCCAAAATGCCAAACAGTAAAATTGTTACTAATCAAGGCAAAACTGGATTTGAAAAATGTATCATCTTTATATTTATAGCCAAATGGTAAGGCTAAAACTAAAGAGGTATAGGTCATAAGAGTTAATTAAAATCAAGGCAAGACAAAGTTTATGTTTGACTAGGCCTATGATCTTTGCCAATTGAAGTGTCACTGCAAAATATCGAATCTGAGTAAATTTCAATGAGCACGCGGCTGTGATGTTGAAAAGGGTGCGTGCGCTAGCCAGAGCCAAATTATTTTAAGCAAACTTGAATTCAAACAAATTGGTCAACATGGCACTATAACACAAAAATAAAATATTAGTAGATCACCATTACTGTATAGGCTAGGTATGCTAATTTTTTTAACGTGATAAAAAACTTACCATGTGCAAAGTGGATGCCAAAAACGGCCAAGAACACAAAAGACGACTTCAACGCCATTGTGGGTTTGACAATCTCAATAAAATTGAATTTTTATGAGTAAACTGCAAAGTGTAAATTGGAGAAAAAACACTAATATAAGGTTTAACTTTAAATCAGAACAAGACAAATGGAAAGATGATGAATTCAAAGTGAACGAACACGTTTGAGTTTCCCAATAGACCGCGAAATGTCAGCTCGATGGTACAACACCAACCTATCACTCGCGTTCTCACCACTCAACTAAAAGAACTAATTCGAAATTCGAATGAAATGAACGATCAGTGTTTCCACCCGACAAAAATAAAAATCCCGCTGGCCCATCCAAAAAATCCCGTTTTATCCCGCTAAATAGGCGTAAAAATATCTCGCTTATCCGAAGAAAATCCCGTTCTGCTTTCCCATTACAAAAAGAATACAAGTTTCATATACTGCCAACACTGTAACGTCATTCATTACGGTAAATATGAGAAATGCACGTTTACTAAAGTCATTGGATGAAAAATAATCTCTACTTTTGTATGCTGATAATTTCATCAGATCATTTAAGACTTCTCTTGAGATTTGTAGAATTACTGGAATACTGAATATTTGTATGTTATAACTAATAAGTCTACAGTCATCTATCGATGGCTTAGAGTTAAAACCTCTTAGGTTAAGTCCAATTTTTATCGAAAATGGCATTTTGATGGTTTTAGATAGAAGACTTCATATCTCATAGTTATCCAAGGTGACTGTAGGCCAGGGCCAGGTGAGCTACATCCCCTAAGAGCAATGGTGTCACTTTCTGCGACATCCGTGGATGTCGCCACAGAGGTTTTGTCGGTTAAAAAAGTGTTAAAAATTCAACATTTTCCTCTTTGCTACCCATGGGCGGAGTTTCGGGGGGGGGGCCTGGGGGGGCCGGGCCCCCCCAAAAATTTCAAAACTTTTATGTAAAAAACAAAATTTATAAGCTAAATAACTATCTTTTCAACTAACGCTCAAAGTTTTATCACACTTTAACTTACTCTAAAAAATAACACTATTTTCTATTTACATTTTCGACATATGTTCATACTGAAAAGTAAATTAAATAATAGATCATTGTAAATTAACTTACTTTTGTATGTGCGCGAACTACTAAGTAGGGATATTTTGTAGATCGCTAAGGGAAAATATAACCTTAGGCCCTACAGTTGGCAAAACTGACTGTCAAACTCAGGTGGGTAGGTGCCGGGCCCCGCTACGATGCTTAAAATTTATCTCAAAAATAGCTTTATGGTTACCGTTATCTTTACATTAGGAATTAGTAAAGATGTAAAATTAGGTAGGCCTAACATGATTTGCAATTATTGTACATTTTCTATACATCTCTATGTCACTAGACTTTTTATGCATCCGTAGGCTACTATCGGCAGAGTTTAACATCAAAGTCACGATACATCGTACCCATGACCGTAGTCACGATTGATACGTGTTCGGCCTGGAAGACCAGCGGGCCCTAGTTCCACATCAGAGACTTACGTCTTTCTGTAGGTGCTGGCGGATGACAATTCCTCCTCCATTCAAATAGTTCGTTTTGCTGTTCCATTCATAGTAAAACCGGGGTTTGCTATAAGGTTATCTTTAGGGCCTACGTCAACAAGCTTCATAATATGGTTAATTGAGTAGGGTAAAAATAGTTCAAATTAAAAAGATATATCTTAAAATATATTAATCTAGATACCCACCATTTTGTTTGTCTCACTTAATAATTGTTATTTCGATGACGGATTGTTGTTGGAACTTCTTGGAACTAGCCTTTATGATAACACCAATGTCTATTTTTTCCTATATTTTCATAATGGCGGACATTTTTAATTTTTAACCCTACTACATTATGTGTTGTCAGATCCTTGCAACATTATTAAATTTTTGAGATTTTTTGTCTTTTGTAAAATTTTATAACCTATATCAGTTGTAAGATATTTGTAGATTATAATTTGAAAATGACCGCTATTTAAAAAAAATACATAGAGTAAAACATAATGTATTTTTTTGGACATTGGTTATTAGGTGGAAAAACAATATGGCGGATATCTAGGTAAATATGCATTTTAGGATATAACTTTGATTATTTTGACCTAATTGACCATATTATTAAGTTTGGTGACGTACTTTAAAGACACACTGTACATGATTTTTTTCAATAAAAATGTCGTGCATTTACTACATGGGCAATCCTTTAATTAATAAATCATTAAAACAGATCAAACAGGTAATCACTTATTGGGAGTCATAGACAACGGGAGCGCTAGTGATACAGTTCCCACTTCCTGGGTTACATAAAAACTGACCGAGCGTCATGACTGTATTCGTATAAAAAAAATAAAAAAATACTTGTAGGCTATCAGACTGTGCTATCCACCACAAGTGTTTACTTTGAACTTCGAACGTCGCAGCTTATAAAGATGGCTGTGTTTCAACCTGGATGTATAGGTTATTGGCATCAATTGTCCTTTATCACTGACCCAAGCTGGCCCCCCCAGCAATCTGAGGTAAACTCCGCCCATGTTGCTACCTGCAAGTGTTGCTAACGCTGAAGGAAACAACAATCTTTCTCGTTTGCGTTGGAGATTTTTTTGTCTCACTATTACTAAAATAATGAATTTCAAAGCAAATAACTAGGATAGAATTTTTGGTTTTATATTTACCTTGATTGATAAGATGTTAATTTGGTCATTACCTAATGGTTTTTTATTAACTAATAATCCAAATGTAAAATAGAGTAATATGGTGTCGTTACGATAAATATCGTACCCGTGGCAAGACTGCTTCATTCTCTTTTTCAATCAGCTGTGTAATGGTAAATATTATAACGTAACTTGACTTCCGTTTTAGTTTAGACGCTTCATATCCGGAACAAAAAAAGCTATTCAGCTGACTTTATGAAGAAGTTATGCTTCTTTCCCTATTGACCTTGATAGTTATCAGCTGTAAAAAAATCCAAAACATATCGCTGCCATCTATAAGCAAAAAAAAAAACCTCGTAGGCCTATATATTGTAACCTTGACTAAGAGTGAAAACCAAGCATGTATTGGATAGCCTACACCAAGGTCTGTAAAGGAAGAAGCATAACTTCTTCCCAGGTCAGCTGAATAGCTTTTTTTGTGTTCCGGATATGAAGCGTCTAAACTAAAACGGAAGTCAAGTTACGTTATAATATTTTCCATCCATTACACAACTGATTGAAAAAAGTGAATGAAGCAGTCTTGCCATGGGTACGATATTTATCGTAACGACACCATATTGCTCTATTTTAGATATGGATTATTAGTTGATAACAAACCATTAGGTAATGACCAAATTACAAATTATCAATTAAGGTAAATCTAAAACCATAAATTCTATCCTATTTTGCTCTGAAATTCCTGATTTTAGTAATTGTTGAGACAAAAAATTCCCAATTCAAACGAGAACGATTGTTGTTTGATGTAGTGTTGGCAACACTTGCAGGTAACAAAGAGTAATATTTTGGTTTTTTAACACATTCTTAACCGACAAAACCTCCGTGGCGACATCCATGGATGTCGCAAAAAGTGACACCATTGCTCTTATGGGATGTAGCTCATCTGGCCCTGGCCTACAGTCACCTTGAGCCTACACGAGGCTTTCATAATAATAAAACTGTTAATGCTTCCATAAGTCAAACTGTTATTGACTGTACCAAGATGTTTTAGGTATTAGGCCATTTAGACCATATCATTTAAAAATTATCGTATTAGTACAAGCATTGACTATTTCAAAGTCAATGGTACAAGTTTTAGATTTATGCTATCTTATGATGCAACCAATAAAAAATTCAATCACTCCGACATAGTACGAAATATGTATTTCAAATTTCTCTAAAATAATATAACAAACATATTCTAAGTTTGGCGGGAAATGATGTGAGAAAAACATCAATAAATCTTTAGCTGTAATTTATTTGTTGTTGATCAGTAATCGTGAAATATCCCGCTAAATCCCGTTTTCCTCTATTCAAAAATCCCGTTTTATCCCGCATCCCGTTTTCATCCCGCTCAGAGTCTATATATCCCGTTAACGGGATAAAAATCCCGCGAATGGAAACACTGTAAAGAACGATTGGAACGAATTCGACGAATTCAGCAGTGTTGCCACCAATCCTGAACGAAAATTCCCTAGATCAAAGAAAATTTGTCCCCAGAAATCCCTAGATGACCTAGTGTAACTAGATATGTCCCTAACTTAAAAAATGACAAATAATACACTTATAAATCTAGTTTTCACTCATAATTTGCCATATTATTGGAAATTTAATAGCCTATAACACTAACTAAGTCCATAAACATGCCTATTAAAGATCAAATTGTAAAAAGTCTGTAATTTGTATTATGTATGTTGCATTCACAGTTATATACATTATGGTTTCCATATAAGCAGGGGTGCCCACAGAGGGGCTCATGGCGCAAGTTGCGCTATCAAAATTTTCGGGGGCGGTTAAAAAATAAGCCCTTTTTGCTAGCTAAGGGGTTGGGTGTAAAAATGTATTTATAACGGTCCTTATAGAAAAATGTAAAATACTTTAGTAAAACACAACAAGGTAACAAACAAATTATGTAATTAAAAACTGCACTATCAAATGATATAATTTTGTCTTAATATTCAGCCAGCTTTATCACGACGCGTGAACAATGTTTCTCGACCTTGAGGTGGTGGTTGCCGTTGATACGTGTCGGTCGAGGGTGTGCGGCGCATGCTTCTACCACCTAAAACTCTGCCCTCCTTGGGACTTATTGTTTTGCCTTTAGGCGTAGTGATCATCGGTTCGTGCTTTAAACCTGCGTAAATAGAGTGGTGTGGGTGTGTGACGTATTTTATAGTTATTGTTAAAATCTAATCACGGTGGTGTGAGATCAGGATTTAAGTATAAGACTGTAATCTACAATAAGAGTAAAAATTCTTTAAAAAATTAAATTCAGGCGTTTAAATGCTAAGTGCGACATGACAAATGGTCAGACCACTATGAAAAGAAACACTCTTATAAAACGAATCATGGCTTAAAGATAAGCTATAAAATCATCAAAGAAAAGTAAGTAGTAAAATTGGCTATTTTAAATATTATAATTGAAAAAATAACAATTTTTTCCAATTCACACATCGTCACTTAACAAACAATACCGCCTATCTAGCAAAACTCAAACTTTTCAGGAGAGACAAAAAACTGAATCAAAAGAGCAGTGTTACCAATCTTTGAAACGTTTTATGTAAAAATATTAAGTTATACTAAGCAAAGTGTAATAATGACGACATTAGTTGTTTAATTATAGTTTTAATAATTTTAAATGTACATAGACGGTATTGCCACTGTTTTTTTATTTTTTATTTGAGATAGGCGGAATCACTGATTTTTACATAGGCGGTATTACTATTATTTTGGTAGGGGAAATACACTATCTACAATCAAAACCGCCTATCTACAATCCGCCTATCTACAATCAAAACTTGATCGCGGCAATTTTAGTATTTTTCAATTGAAAATCACAATTACTTTGACATATTAAGCTACATGACTATTGTCTGAGTAATAAATATACAAGTACGTACTCTAGTAATGCATTTAAAGCTTCTAAAGACAAAGTTAAAACAGAGCTTACCTGTTGCAATGCACTGTCCAATGGCGACTGAGTAGATTGGCGCTATTTTGATAAGAAACGTGATTGGCGGTAATGCTCCAAACAGTATAACAGCGCTATCTATTGGAAAACGTCAGAAAACTAACCCTAGTAGTGTGCGCGATCGCCCACAGAATGCGCAGCGTTCAAAACCCGGGTTTCGCCAAAAATTGCAGATTGGCGGTATTGTTTGTTAAGTGACGACATTCAAAAGACAGTGGCGTACCCAGGATTTTTTTTCGGGGGGGGGGGGGGATATTATCAGTTCATAATTCCATGAAGATATATATGTATGTGTATGACAATATATACATATGTATGTGTATTAGTACATATATGTGCGTGTATGTGTATACCTGTACATAAAAGGGAATGCATGAAATAACATACAATTTATTACCATTGACTACATAGGTGTTAAAACTAAATTAAACCATGTATACGTTGGTAAAACAACTTTAATTTTAATACCAGGATAGACTTTTATACACATGGAAAAATTTATATAGTTGTATACAACCTACAACCAGTCTTATGGAAACCTATAGTTTCCATAAGACTATGCATTCTAATGGTTCCAGTCATGTATATTTATGTTGATACTATTGCAATCTTGAAGATTGTCAGTAAAGTTTTCTCTTTCTTTCTTTCTTTACACCGCAATTATATACAAGTTACAATAATTACATACCCTCTTACACCAGCATATGACACTTAAGTTAACAAAATATCGAGTCTTCTTGGCTTCTTAGCCATGACGTCCAAGACCTCTTCAGGTAAAACATTAATGTCTATGTGAATAGAGAGGTGGGCTAGACCATTTAACCTAGTTTGAGACGTCGAATTGCGCAGGAATGATTTCAGACGACGCAAAGTGGAGAATGATCGCTCTGCAGTCGCCGTTGTGATGGGCAACGTGACGCTCATCTTAAAATGAATAAATCACAGATAAACCACAACAAGTCTTACTAAGAGTTATTTATTTGTAAACTTATATTTTGTATGGTAATCATTACAAAAGGTTATTTATTACTTCAATAGTTGTAAAAATCGTAGTAGAAATGTCTGTAAGCCAACTTTACAGTTATAACAAAACTTTTAAATAGGCACGGAAAGAATAAAAAATTATTTAATGTATACCAGACGTGATACTGACTCAATGGCTTTCTTGATAAACATTTAAAAAAATTTAAACATGAAGTATTTAAGACTTAACCACTACTTTAAAAACTGACTGGCCTAGTAAAAACATTGATATTGTAATGTATTAATTCAGAGCATAATTATATACCTTAAGCATGGTATGCCATGTTGGGAACAACATTTCGTTGCAATGATCCAAGCCTGTCAGGAATACAGTGGGGAGCTTCTCCTTTCCCATTTCTTTCATCACTCTCCTCCACATCGCCAATTCGGCGGATAATTGGGCTGGGTCGAATTGAACAGAGATCTATGTCTGTATTCTCAGATTTAATTAAATTCTGCGGCAAAGAGGAGGGATATTTTTTGAAGAACATCCCGATGCTTCAAAAATCTCTGCGTCATTTCACAAAGGAAATGGTCGAGGAAGGGAATGAAAACGCCGCACCGGTAATACTCCTCGGGGCTGTTGGTCACATAGTTGTCCCTTTGCATTGATCCCGCTACCACTACTCCCTATCTAGCATCCCATTTGAAACTTAAATTATGAACATATTAATATTAAAACCATTCAAGTTTAAGAGTAGAAAAATGTTTACATTGAAAAATAAATTATATAATGTTTTACTTGAAAAATTTAAATAAAAATAAACTAAATACCCCCTTCAGGATTTCGGGGGGATATATCCCGATATCCCCCCCCCCTGGGTACGCCCCTGTCAAAAGATGATTATTTCAAATCTTTCACCTTACTTAACATAAAACACTACAAGCAACATACAAAACACATAAACGTTATGTTAGGCTTATGTTTTTTTTCTTTTGTTTTAAACCCTAAATCCAACGATATGGCAGTTTAATAAAATAAATATAAATCATTAAGATAACACATTTATTTGCCATTGATTGACAAGTATTACGCATTGGCAAAAGTCTTCAATCTAGCATTCGGCTACGGTCAAATCAATATCTAAATTGAGACAGCGAAAAACGGTTTTTACTAATTTACTAAAAATAGAGTTCCTTAAAGTCCTCTATGTATTTTAAATCGGGGATAATGATCTATTCAAATCTATTGATATACTAAACATTGAGGACCTAAGTTGGACATGACATGAAAGAAAAGCCTCAAACTAAAGACTACACTTAATATGAAACGAGAATGGCCGACCTTACACGATCGCGATATTTGGATCGTGATCCTTGGATCACCATCAAAATATCACGATCCGTATTGACCGTGTAAGATCCGCTAATAGACTATGAAAATTCCTTATGGTCCCCAAATTAGGTAATAGTTTCATCCTAGTTTTACATTAGTTTCTACATAGATTCTACTAACTTATGTCCCCAGAAAATTCTCCAGATTATGTTAGTATTCTCTAGAGGGAATTTCGCTGAAATCAGTTCATCTAAGAGCTTTGAAATTTCATTACATATTTTTTAACATCATTGTGGTGTGACATTGACATAAATATTTGAAATAATATGAAGTAAACATATTATCGAACAAAGTAGCTAGTTTATTCAGAAGAAAATACAAAACTAGTCACCAAGGATAACAAAAAGAATAATATAAACACATGTGTCAGTTATGATTGAATAAAATACATTTCCAAACATTTTATCAAAATTTTACATTGTTTTCAAAATTTACTATGTGTTATATATGTGTACCTTATTATAACACATTTACAGGATTATAATAGTGTTGGTTGGCTAACTTGTATGAACTTCTCGTTCTGTCGTCTTGCCTTAAGTGTCTTCGTTTTCAACTTATAATCTTTCTGCAAAATGGCTGAAGCTGAAACCTCAGATGTCGAAATTGGCTGTAAACATTACAAAAGAAGAACAAAATTCGTGGTAAGTTCTAATTTATGTTGCCGTGTTTCAAAAATAAGCACAATGTCTCATTTTATATTTTTACTAAAATGTAGGTAGGCCTATGTATGTACCACCTTGAGATTATGTTAGCCTGAACTCAGCTATTTTTGTTCAACACTTCAGCAAGCCTAAATCTTGAATGTTAGATGAACAATTTAGCCTAATTAAGTGCAATCAAGACTGAAAATTAAAAATAGTATATCAGGTTATCCTCAAACACTATTCTTGCATCTTATCATTAGTGTTATATGGGTCTACTCCATTGAACTTCATCAGTATTTAATCCTCTTATTTCAAGATTGATATTGGACAGAAGGTTTAGGCTACTGTACCATAAGGAAACTTTTAGTTCTTCATAACTGTTTACATGCCTGTATTTTATCCATTATGCCCAATGGGATAAAATAAAATAAATAATAGAACTGGCCAATTAATATTCTACTTAAGCCCATACCCTAGTGCTTCTGGTGTACGGTAATGAAACTAAAATGCCCTCCTTGGTTAAATGTTTAGGCGTAAATAACAAAGCTGAACGTAAAAATTCAATTATTTATCTGACTATTAGATGTAGGCTACAACAATAAGTTATAAGTAATAGGGTCCTTCACTATTAAAAGTGCTGGAAGACATAATTTCCAATCCATCTTGCTGAGAAAAAAAACACTTAAGTTTTACCATGAAGCAGACAGCTAGCAAAATAAATATATATTAAATAATATAAATCTGCCATGTCTGGGCAAAAGGTGGGATAAATCACTGAAAGCAAACTTTGCAAGACAAGGAAGTGTAGGAAACCCAAACAATAACAGGGCGAAACTTCGTTATCCGTCTCCACCGTTATTATCGATGTGGAAATTTCGATATTGCGATTGAAATTGAGCGATGAAAACAATCGAATCAACAACGATACTGAGAAAAGATATGTATCATGATAATAATCTAACCTAACAGTGTAACCGTAAACCTCCGGCACTTTGACAGTGATGTTTATAACAACAAAATCAATGGTGTTTGGAAACATTTAAAATGCATATTCCCTCAATACAATAGCAAAAAAAAACCTGTTTGATTTATTTGTATTTGGCAGCATTTGTGTGACGCCATTTTAGATCTAACGAAGTCTGCTTCTTCTCGCAATTTGAATTTAGATAAAGCTACACAACAAACTTGGTTAGTTTATTTTGTGTTGTTCTTTGTTACAGGTTACATTAGCTACAATTTTTACTTTTTATGTTGTTGTTATTTTCAGTTACTTGTTTGAATATAGGGGCCTATACGGTATTTGTTTTTATTGTCAAAAGGTTTATTTTATTATATTAGAACGAGAAACTAAATCAGGTGATAAAATCGTAATCGTATCGTGTAATTGTATCATCGATATAATAGGTAGCAATATTATCGCAATATCGAAATTTCCACATCGATAATAACGGTGGAGACGGATAACGAAGTTTCGCCCAATAACAGTACCTAGGCAAACTTACTTAACTTATTCTATTCCTATTAGATGAAATTAGTTTAAATCTTGGGTGCAGTTTCTTCTGGGCTTAAACGATGTCTTCATGTAAAACAATAATAAGTCCTTAAACTGAAAAAAAAATTTTTATTGTACAGAATTTGTATTTACAGTAGGCTAACTCCTTTTGACCGATGACTAACCCATAACTTAACCTTATCTGATCTTACAAAATATTATTTAAAACCTTTGTACCTTGACTTAACACTATCTTATCTTAAAAAGTACTTATGACTTTTAAAGTAATGACTTATAAGTTACCCTCAGTAGTATGACTTAACTCTGTAGTAGGGGGCCTATAGATTAGCTTCCGAGAGAACCAACAGTTGAATGCAGAGAACATTTTTCTTCAGTTAGAATCAGGAAAACGTATTCAATCTGTAGAAAACACCAAATTTCTTGGTATGCATATCAATGAAAATCTCAAATGGTTTGATCATCATCATCAACTAAACACTTCTTTAGCCAAAGCTTTGTTTGCATTGAGAGTGGTTTTCCAAACTTCAGGATTAAGCGCAGCTCTTATGGTTTACCACTCTTACTTCATGTCTAGGGCATGCTACGGAATTATCGCTTGGGGTAGCTCATCTATCATTCAAAAAATTTTTATTCTTCAAAAAAAAGCAATAAGGATCTTAGCTGATGTTGGACCCCGCACGTCTTGTCGCCCTCTCTTTAAAGAGATGAATCTTCTGACAATCCACGCTATTTATTTATACCAGCTATGCATCTTTGTAAAAAAAAACCACGAACAGTTTTTGTCAAGAAATCATGAGCATCCGTACAATACCCGAAATAGAGATCTTCTTCAATTCCCTATCCACAGAACTGCACTTTTTGAAAAATCCCCTTGGTATATAGGTAGGAAAGTATTCAATCACCTCCCTAGTCAAATTAGATTGGAATTAAGGATGACTATGTTTAAGAAAAAGCTTAAGGAATATTTGCTGACATTGTGTCCGTACTCTGTAGAAGATTTTTTCTAGTTGACAAAGAAGATTTTAAGTTTCATTGTGTTTTGTTTTATTTTGAACATTTAGTTTTCATTTTGTTTAAATTTGTTTTGTATTTTTTGTGATGAGAGAACCACATTATCATTTAGTTTTTAGACTAGACATAGATTAAGACTTTTATGTATGACATGTCATATGTTTACGTGTGAAGAAATCACAATTATGTAAACTTTGTGTGATGAATAAACCATTTCATTTCATTTCATTTCAACTACTTTCAGTTTGAGAGGCTCATACTTTGCTTTGTCTTACGAAATTGCGAAGTAATACTCTTCCTTGGGTACCAATCCTTGAAGTTAGGGAAGACTGATGATCCACATTTCCTTTTGTGGAAGGAGATTTCCTCATGAATGGTAGCAGTGATGGTTGCAGTGCAAAGAAATGATCTGAGATTGTAGTTGGCGTACTTCTGGGAGGACGTTTTGCTACTGTGAAATAGGCAGGTCTTTCGAGTATGATTCATTATAAGTTATACCTTTCCACCAGTGTGTTTCCACAAGGTTTATATATGATGACGTTTTACTCGTATACCTATAGAATGTAAATGTTGTTCAAGCTCTTTGGAGACGAATGAGGCGCTTAACGATGATTGGAATGAATGTAAGGAGGATATCAGAAAATAGAAAATATAAGGCCCATCAGTTAACTAAATTAAAAAAGTCTTATATCTTTATTTATAATCCATGAACCTTGTGTTGTTTGGGCCTACACTCTCCATGATTTAGTAGGAGCTTGCCAGTCTTGTCAAAGGTTCACACTGTTAATAATAGGCCTATGCAAAGTTCTATAAAACAGGTCTATAAAGCACAAATACTCCAAAACAACTGACAGAACTTAATTACAGTACGACATTACACCATACGATGGTGTTTACATGCGGTATTATCAATTAACGACACTTTTTTACTGTACAGACACTTGGATCCATAACAAATTTCAGTTTATGGAATTGACAGTGGTGAGGCCTACCCAAAAAGGTTTTAGGATCAATAAAGAGGAGCTTTAACAACATTTCTTTTAAGTAAAATCAAAACATAATTTCTTAAGACAATATATGCAATTCATGGGAAACCCATTGGTATTGATAAACCCACTCGAGTACAGGACAATAGTAAAACTTGCATAGTCCATGTATTTGTCTAGCACCATGACTATTACTGTTCACAAACTTTTGTAATTAAAACGGAAGTTACGGATCACTACAGTGTGTGCATGGATATCGATTATGGATATTCAGCAGCCCACTCTGTTAGTGGTGATTATAATTTTATATATAAACTAATTCATTCTAAAACCTGCTATCATTTTACAAAGGTGTTTAATACTTTTTTAAACCTCAAAACTTGGGGGGTGGGGTGCCCCCTTTGCCCCACCCACTCTGACAACAAGTAATCTCAAAACCTTTAGAGGTATCAGAAACTCATTTGTGTTATACTGTGTTGACTAATAATTGCCATATGTGTGATTTTAGACCCCTTGCTGTAAGAAGGTATACACTTGTCGCTTCTGCCATGATGAAAATGAGACTCATCCCCTCAATCGCAAAGACGTCACAGAGTTAGTATGCGGGAATTGCTCTACGCGGCAGAAAGTGCAAGCAGAATGTGAGAATTGCTCACTTCGCTTTGGCAAGGTTGGTTGAATAAATAAATAAATATTTCATGTGATGTTAGAGAAACACTTCCCTAACAGATCTCTATCACTCTAACACTCCCTATCAGATAGCCTCGGTCTGATATCTGAGCGGCGCAAGTGTTCTCTCTTTCATAGAGGACTGTAGATTTGTTTCAATATAGCGGAGTAAATTATTGATTAGTAAATTGATTAGATGTTTTATTGAGATAATAAACATATGATTGTTCATAATTTGTGTCTAATTTTTTGCAAACCTGTACTTAGACAACTGGTCTAAAGAGAGGAAACAGAATTAGTGTTTTACAAATTTTACTCCACTTATAATTGAGTTCTCCACAAAACTCTAAAAGAAACCATAGAGTGCAAAAAGGGCATTAATGCTTGCTTTTTTCATCATTCTTAACAAACTTGTTGCCTACTTTCCTCAAGTGGAAATGTACAGTACGACTTGTTGCAGTACACTTGTCTGGAATGTAAACTCTTTGATGATGAGGACAAGAACCAGTATCACTGTGACGGCTGTGGTATCTGCCGAATCGGAGGCCGTGACAAGTTCTTCCATTGTCAGAAGTGTAACATGTGTCTACCAAACAAACTGCAAAACGGCCACAAGGTATGTTCGATTTAAAATTGGATGTTAAATGGATAAAATTTGTTTGGTCCAATGTTTTAGATGAGTACTTTAAAGTAATAAGCTGCCTGATAAAATGTTTTAGGCCTAGACAGCTTGGATTGACTACACTCAATCAAGTGTACAGTGTGCTGCAGTGGTTTGGTTACGCATATTATTGCTAAATATGTCAATACCGTAATACTTTTAAAGTTACTCACATTGAGCATAACCCTTGTACCTCACTCAGAAATTTAACCGTGATTGCAGTGGTAAAAGTATGTTCGAGTCAGCGGCCTGACCTTGGCTTATTTATAGCTTACTAAACAGCGGGAATTATGTTTTATCACTATAAGATGACTTGTTTACAAATGGAAAGTATTTAAGACAAATTGAGCAATCATAGCTTAACCTAACCGCTGGAGCACGCTGTTTACTACGGTAAAACTTCCCTTATTTGACTTCCCAACATCCGACCTAGTGTCCGACCGTCTATTTGTGATTTCCGCGCTCTTGTGGTTGCTGAGCCTGTCAAAACGTGAAACCATTCTTTATTTGTAGAGACAATTATGTGTAAATATTGTCATTTTTCATTCATTATTCATATCTTCATGTTTCATTTAATGTTCATATTGAATTGTGTTTTGGTTCACGTAGACGAATAATAAAGGTTAAATACCTGCTGTCTGCCGTGTGATCAATTAATTTATTCGTAATTATATGTTTTTGTGTTTTGTGTACGTGTTTTTTAAACTTCGACGCGACCATCAAGTGATGAGTCAGGATTTTTAAGTTTTTGTTTTTTTGACCTGAGGGTGACGGCCTAGGATGTTCAAACGCATTGTCCATCACAGGATTACTTGGATCACATGGAAGACAGCAGGTTTTCAACCTTAATTATTCAATTAATGTGTTATAGATACAATAAAGTTGTACCGTATTGCAATACTGTATAGGCCTAGCTGCTTTTCTCCCAATGAATTGTGTTCATTTGCTCCTCTCAATATCGACTTTTTGGCCGCTGCGTCCATGGCCCAGTCCCGTCATGGTCGGATATGGGAGGTTCTACTATAATAGAATCTGTAATAACAAACTATAACTTAACATAAATATATTAGTACAGTACACTCTCGTTCATCGGAACTAATGTGGCGGACGGCCGGTTCGGATGTCAAAAAATTCCGATGAAGCGGAGTCCGTCGTGAGTCATCATTTCCGCCCGTACGATGACCTATCGTGATTATATTCACTCTTGTTTTTAAGATAACACAAGAGATTTTATGAAAATAAGGCATTCAAACTTTGAACATGGTAACAATGAACCTATAGGAATAAAAACAACGCAGGAAATAAAGATCAAAAATCTTTATTCTCATATTCCATATTCATATTCCAGCAGTCAACTGACTTCCACGTAACACAGGTGCAGTCGCGACGCGAGACAGACTGAATGACAGTTTGGGAAGCAGTCGACGCGGATGTTAACTTCCTGCCCCCTTCCTCTTACTATTTTTGTGTGAATACTCCACGGCCTCGTAAATCACATCGATGGGTACGGATTATGGAAAACGCCTGATGACTTTTGATGCAAAATGTGATACTTTACTGTTGTGCGGATAGTACGGGGATGGAAATTGAAGGCGCTAAAACGGAAAAATTATTTATTTTGTAAGAAAAAAAATTAATAACGTCCAGATTTTCAGTTCCGATGAAGCGGAGTTCCGACGTTGCGGAGTCCGATGAACGAGAGTGTACTGTAAATGTTTTCATTGTACTAACATTGTTTCCGTGGGTATTGGCAGTGCATAGAGAACGTGTCGCGTGCCAACTGCCCCGTCTGCTTGGAGGACATCCACACGTCGCGGATCCCTTGCCACATTCCCGACTGTGGCCACCTGCTGCACCGGACCTGCTTTGAAGATCTGCTGCAGAGTGGCCTCTACACCTGCCCCTCGTGCCAGACCTCGCTCATAGACATGACTCCGGTATGTGGAGCTTATGTGTTTGTTTTGTATTAAGTTTACTGAGCTGATTTTAACTTGTTCTTAAACACACGTGTTAACGAATTCCTAACTGTATGGTCAATAACATCTATTTAATCTATCCCTGTGTCAAAACATCCATTATAGTTATCATAATTTTGCCTTCCAATCCAAAAATTTTGCCAGTTTGATCCTGTTTATTACCTTTATGAAGGTTAAACTAGATTCATCGGCCTTAGTTAATTGAGATTTCAGTTAATGATCATGACAAATGGATCAGCTGATCTTTGTCAGCAACAAAGCCACACCCCATGTGATTCTTTACACTCTTCAGTCATATTCACCTACAAAAAAAAAAAAAAAAAAAAAAAAAAAAAAAAACACCTTGGAGTTTGTCTGTGTCTTAAGAAAAGTACAGTAGGTATCAAATGTAACTCAATTTAACGTAACCTAAACTCCCTATAAGTTACAAATTAATGGTTAATAGCACAATCATTGTAGCCTATGTAAAATTTTGCAAATTTGTTGGAAAACAAATTTTAAAACTTGGGGGAAATTTCACAACAAAACCATAAGTTCCCTATAAATATTCAAAATGATGCTTTATCTAATTTTACATCGGATAGTTATAGCTATTTTGTTCTAGTTGTGATAAGTTAGGCGTATTTAAATAGTTAACTAAATAGTTAACTAAAACGGACATACTATATTTTGTAGTACCTAAGCTGCACTACGACTGTTGACCCGTATGAGTTTATCTTATCTGATCATATGTTGCACATACAATATATGTGAAAAAAGGCATTTGACACATTTGAATTTATCTTACGTGTTCAGATGTTCTATTTCCTAACATAAGTGTGCACTAAGACATTCAACCCAGGACTGCGGAGAACATATAAATAAAAGAAGGGCTGTTTCATTCCTTTGATGTTGGAAAATGCCGCTTTTGAGTCAGGCCGGTGACGTCATCCATCTGATTTCCATAAGAATAACATGCACCAGCTAATCAGGCTAGTGACATTTTGGGTACTAATTTTTACATTGTTTTACCCGCTAATGAAACAGCCCTTGTCTATTACATTAGAGCAGTTTTCTCCAGTCCTGCATTCAACCTAACTAAAACTTTACCCTGAAAACGTAGGACATACTGTGAGGGTGCACAACAGACAGATGCCTTGGCCAAAATCCATTTTTATATTGATTCCTGTATAGCGTCTCTGTTGTTTTAAGTGGACGTATACTGCTTGTGCATTCTGAAACCGCTGATAGGCTATCCACCTTTATATTGGTACTAATAACTGATCATATGTTGCACATACAATATATGTGAACAAAGGCATTTAACCAACACCTGCTACTAAGACAAAGCCGGAGCGCTCTGACGTCAAATGCCTTGTGACGTCACCTAAAAGGCAATGTCAAAAAATAATTTGTTTTTGTTTACATGGGCTGTTTTTTGTAAACTTCAATAAAATTTTCTCGTGTTTTGTTTATAAAATTTGTAATGTATAGTGTATGGTGTTTTAAAACTAATTATATCATCCAATAACAATTTTGTTCATTAATGTGGTTATTTCATATTGACTCGAAATTCAATTTAAATATCTGAGTGTTTTGAATAGTTTTGTGTGTTGTATTACGACCAAGCTAAACAGTTTTTACTTTGGAAGATTAGAAAGTTTGTACTGACAACAATGAGGAAGAAAAAGGAGTAATTAATTTTCCTAATAATCAGAAAGTACCTTCTAGATGGTTGGGCTAAACGTTATTCTTAATATCAATTATATCAACGAAGCCATGGTTGCCTGCTAGCAACTTTTCTTTGAAAAGTTGTGAAACCATCATGGGTACCGAGATTGAGAATGTGAAGATTCATTTCCAGCCTACTTATTAAAATTAATTGAAAGAATCAGGCGCTGATTTATAAATTTTAATGAAGAAACTACAATCAATGATGTTGCTGTGAAGAATTAAAATGAACGCCAATAACCTAACTCAGAAGTGACGAAAGTAGTATAGCGAAAACAGGCATTTTTAAATCCAAGCAGCACAAGTTTTAATTGCATTACTATATTTAATTGATTATAACGAATAGCCTACCAGTTAATATGTTATTTTCAAATAAAATGTTTGAATCGTTGTGGTTAAATATTTGTACACAATTCATACTCTTAGTTTAGGAAAGTACCGTGTGTAGGCTAAGTATTGCCAACAATTTCATTAGAGGCCAAATAATAGTTAGGCCTACCGCTAGTCAACTATTCTAATTTTTAATTTCTGTAAAAATTAGTATCACTTTGTGTACGAAAACATTATTTTAAGATATAAAATTATTTGAGTTAGACAATTGTTTAAACTTTTTCATGAAGTGAAAGCAAATAATTCATAATATTTAGGACGATAGGTACCATTTTAAAAATAAAATATTGGAAATCAAAACATTCCATTGTGGTACATCTCTAGGTTAGTTGTTAGGGTTAGGGTTGAACTGAAAATGTTTTTGTTTTCGCTATCAGCTGATGCTAAAAGGCTAACAAAAATGGCAGCACTCCGGCTTTGTGTTCTAGGTGGTGTTGATTTAACACACTTGAATTTATCTTACGTGTTCAGATGTTCTATGTCCTCATATAAGTGTGCAATAAGACATTGAACCTAACCAAAACTTTACCCTGAAAACGTAGGACATACTAGAGATGTAACGGATAGTTCTTTTGGCCGGATACCGGATACCAGATATCCGGCAAGGTTCTAGGCCGGAGCGCCGAATATCCGGCTTCCGGATATCCGGCTCATGTTTTAGCTTTTAGTTTAAGGATAATTTACGAATAGACAAGTAAGGACTTGTCCCTCTGACCGTGGGACCGTGTAGAAGGCACAAAATTTTCATTCGCTATCAGTCAGTCTGTAAATTTTTCTGTTTTTTGTTGTTTTAGCGAATTTCCCATAGGGAATAAGCTATTACCGTAGGTCTCATGAAAAGACCTAAGCCTGGGACCATGTTACTTTTTCGTTTTGAGGTGCCCAGAGACCAAAATTAATATTCATTAAAAATTATATATATATATATATATATATATATATATATATATATATATATATATATATATATATGTATATATATATGTATGTGTCCCTAGACACGATAACTCTCGTAAAATTGGTCCGATCGACACCAAATTTGGTAGAGATGTGTAATCCTACGTTTATTCAGATGAGTTCGAAAACCAGACATATCGACCTACCGGAAGGGGTAGTTTTGGGGGGTTTTTTACCCCAAAAATGGGTTTTTTGCATTTTTCATATGTAAATTTAAAAAATTTTTAATTTTTATTTTGACCATTGGATTTAGCTCAAAAAAATACACAATTTAGTATTTTGAAGCTTTGCTCTATCTCCATTGGTTACCGAGATATTACAAAGTCTAAAGACAGTACATTGTCTTTTGGGGCTCCAATGTTAATCTTATGGAGAATAGGGATGTGTTAATATTTCACTTATTAACCAATATTTTTGGATGAAACTTAGTATTTAGCTTCATTTGGTTGAGATTCATCCATTTAAGGTAAAAATCTTGGTTTTTTTTACTTATCATGGCAGCAAACCTGCATACTCTGTTCCCATGTTAATCATATTCAGAATAGGTAAACTCTTTTATTTATGGACAGATATTGATGAAACTTACTATATGGCTTTATATGGTCGAAATAATTTTTTTCTAAGCTAAAAACCTACTTTTAGTGTCCCCCATGGCAGCATACCTGCATACCCTTTCCCTATATCTTAAGGAGAATAGACATTTATTTCCCTATTTATTTTGCACGTAATGAAATTTTGTTTACAAGTTTAGCTGGTCAAAATTAATATTACTAATTTGGAAATTCGCTGAGTACGCAGGTCTGCTGCGACGGGGGGTATTTATTTTTTTAATGTTCGTCTTGACCAAAAAGAAGACCGTTACAAGTAGTGATCAAGCAGTGCCAAACAATAGATTTAAGTATCCGGTATCTGTCCGAATAGTAGCAAGTATCCGGCCGGATACGGGATATTAAAAAAAAGGCCGGATAGGCCGGATACCGGATAGTAACCGGATATCCGTTACATACTGTGAGTGTGCACAACAGACAGATGCCTTGTCCAAAATTCGTTTTTATATTAATTCATGTATAGCGTCTATGTTATTTGAATTGGACATATAATGTTTGTGCATTCTGAAACCGCTGATAGGCTATCCACCTTTACATTAATACCAAAAACTGATCATATGTTGCACATAAAATATATGTGAACAAAGGCATTTGACACACTTGAATTTATCTTACGTGTTCAGATGTTCTATGTCCTCATATAAGTGTGCAATAAGACATTGAACCTAGCCAAAACTTTACCCTGAAAACATAGGACATACTGTGAGTGTGCACAACAGACAATTCGTTTTTATATTAAATCATGTATAGCGTCTATGTTGTTTGAATTGGACATATAATGTTTGTGCATTCTGAAACCACTGATAGGCTATCCACCTTTACATTGGTACCAAAAACTGATCATATGTTGCACATAAAATATATGTGAACAAAGGCATTTGACACACTTGAATTTATCTTACGTGTTCAGATGTTCTATGTCCTCATATAAGTGTGCAATAAGACATTGAACCTAGCCAAAACTTTACCCTGAAAACATAGGACATACTGTGAGTGTGCACAACAGACAGATGCCCTGTCCAAAATCCGTTTTTAGATTGATTCCTGTATAGCATCTATGTTGTTTAAAGTGGACATATAATGTTTGTGCAGTCTGAAACCGCTGATTCCTCCTTTAAATTGATACCTAAAACTCATTTTTGACAAAAATAGACATACAATGCTTACCATTGAAATATTGGTTTTGTGGATGGTACAGTTAAGTGCTGTTTAGGTTTCATAAGTAGGCTTTCAATCTAACATAACCTAAATGTCATGTAATCTAGAAATCTTTGTTTTATTTATGGCGCTGATAACATTTATTAGCGAATTTGCCATAGGGAATAAGCTATTACCGTAGGTCTCATGGTAAGACCTAAGCCAGGGACCATGTTACTTTTTCGTTCTTAGGTGCCCAGAGACAAAAAATAATAGTCATTAAAAATTATATATATGTGTCCCTAGACACGATAACTCTCGTATAAATGGTCCGATCGAGACCAAATTTGGTAGAGATGTGTAATTCTACGTTTATTCAGATGAGTTCATAAACCAGACATATCGGCCTACCGGAAGGGGTAGTTTTGGGGGGTTTTGTATCCCAAAAATGGGTTTTTTGCTTTTTCATGTGTAAATTTCAACAAATTTTTATTTTTATTTTGACCATTGGATTTAGCTAAAAAAACACACAATTTAGTATTTTGAAGCTTTGCTCTATCTCCATTGGTTACCGAGATATTAAGAAGTTTAAAGACAGTACATTGTATTTTGGGGCTCCAATGTTAATCTTATGGAGAATTGGGATGTGTTAATATTTCACTTATTAACCAATATTTTTCGATGAAACTTGTAATTCAGCTTCATTTGGTTGAGATTCATCCATTTATGGTAAAAAATCTTGGTTTTGTGCTTATCATGGCAGCAAACCTGCATACTCTTTTCCCATGTTAATCATATGGAGAATAGGCAAACTTCTTTAGCAATAGACAGATATTGATGAAACTTAGTATATGGCTTCATATGGTTGAAATAATTTTTTTTATGATAATCACCTACTTTTAGTGTTCCCCATGGCAGCATACCTGCATACTCTCCCAATATTTATCATAAGGAGAATAGACATTTATTTCCCTATTTATGAGCATGTGATTATATTTGGTTTACAGTTTTATGTGGTAAAAATTAATATTACTAATTTGGAAATTTGCTGAGGTCTGCTGTGATGGGGGGTATTGTTCATTGTTACAGGTTGTTGTTTGAAACTTTTTTTATTCTTGTTGTTACATATGTATAAGTTTGTAGTAATATTTTTTTAATCATATCTTATGAAAAATTCAAAATTAGTTCTTAATACTTTGGTTTTTGCCACTAACATTGCATAACAGGTAATCTGATAATTGTATTTTCAGGTATGGGAACACTACGATCAGGAGATACTCATGACTCCTATGCCTTCTGAGTTCAAGGACTACCTAGCTGAGATTTTGTGCAAAGATTGCCAAGAAGTAAGATCAAAGGCCTAAATATTATGTTTCACACTGATAAATGATTTTTACCCAAGTATTTTAATTTTTGCAAACCACTTTCTTGGAGTACAGTGTACTGCTTTGCTTGTTAGGCAATGAGTTATAATCTCACTACTATCCAAATCCGCCTCTCAAATATCCGAATCCACCATATTAGTACTCCAGTTCTTCTGAGAGATAATCTGGTATAAAATCAAAAGTAGAACCATTATGTTTTCAACCATTTTCAAATTTTCGGGATAAATGACATTTTGGAAATAACACTCACCTTAAAATTTATCATGACCATATGTCCATACACGCAAAAATTAAATAAAAAAAAAACAATATGAGGGATTAGTGATTAGTGGATGAATGAGTTGGTACAGTTTAACCTCGATATATCAAACTTGAAGGGGATTTTAAAAACTTTGTAATATCAAGGTTTTCAATTTACTGGGTTTTGTTATATCAAAGTGATTTGTGACTTCAATATACTGAGAATCCTCAACCGTCCATGACTTACTTATAATAGGCCTTAGTAACAGGAATAATAGAAAGCTTTTTCTGTCATTAGATGACTTACATTTAGCCATTTACAAAAGAATAGCAGTAATTTATGGTGACCAATTATGTTTATATTCACTATTGTTGGCGATATAACACAAGAAATTTTATAAAAATAAAATATTGAAACCTCGAATATGGTAACAATGAACTCGTAGAAATAAAAAGCAACGCAGGAAATAAAGATCCTTGTACTGTCCCCATTCTAAATTCCATAGCAATCTTTTTTTGCCGACCCACCGGCATCGATTCAATTGATAGCTTTAAGTTTAGCCTTGATAGACACACACAAACCCTTTTTCCGCTTTTCACTCACATTTCAACTGTCAGTTGACATTCCATGTAACACAGATGCACTCCTGAGTCTGACAGACAGACAAAACTGTTCAGGATGCACATGTTTACTTCCTGCCCCTCCCCCCCGTTGTGAATAATTACACAACCTCGTTTGTGCTTGGGGATTCGCTTTAAGGAAATAGATTACTTATTAAAATAATTTTGAGTTATTTGCCTTTTTTCCAAAATCACACAAAAAAGTATTACAAAATTGCCAAAAAATAGTGTGTAGAGGGGCCGGTAAAGATTTGTGCGTGAGTCAAAAGTTGTTTTTAATACTGCACTATTCCACTTGATAGTACAGTCAACTCCCGATTATCCGGGGGCGGGTAAACCGGGTTGCGGATTAACCGGGGTCACAAAAAGTTAATTTCAATTTTATTTATTTTCTCAGTTTAGATGACAATACCATCATTTATCGATCTTATATGTTAAAATAATTACTTTAGAAGAAACCTCTTTACTAATTATTATTTGATTTATCAATGGAAAAAAATCAATGAAACACGGAAATTAATCCATAAATTATTTGTGGCGTAATTGTGATCGTAGTCATGTGGTCAGGGAGGAACAAAACAGAGCGATGGTGTGGTGGGATGGGGATGGGTAGCAATGGCGGAGTAATGACCTTGTCTGCTAGAAACAACTGGTTGCCTGCCGGGATATGCTAATAATAGAAACCAAGAAAGGTCCTATTTAGTTTTCAGTTCAGTGTGTGATTATCGCTCTGATTCGTGTGCTGTTGAATGACCTCTAGTAATTTTGTGTTGTATTATGCTAAGCAACACATTTCAAAATGCATTTGCATTTCAAGAAAATGTGACATTAAATTTTATTTTACAAAGCTATAAATTTATTAGCCTAATACAATAATTAGCATACATTTTAAACGGTTGGTTGTTATTCAATTTTTACTAATTAGACAAAAAGATGAACCATCACTTGTTTTTGTTCATGCTCTTGAATAAATTATATCAAGCTACCCTCCCCCCCCCCCCCCCCCGACCCTCCCCCCCTCACCCGGCGCAGGACCCCTCTCACCCCTCACCCATCCCGGCTGCCCGATGCCAAACAATAGAACACCTGACCTGGGTTTTTTGTCCACGTTAGACCTTCTTATTGTGTTCATTGTTTACTCAACTAGAAGATCTGTTTATTCATTCCAATAAGGTTTGGCCAATAAAAAATAATAAACGTAAGATTTACTAAAAATTATTTCATCTCAAGAATTGATCAAAATTCCGCTTTCAACACATTTTTGCATAGGAATAATCAAAAGTATTGATAATAAAAAACTCGCCTGCAAGTTCAATAAATTTTTTTTTTTATTTGCTACCCAGGAAAATTGTACTACAGTATTGTGTTAGTAATCACACTTGATTTGTATATTTAAGTCTCCTTGAACAAGTACTGTGAAACACTGATGACGATTCGTACATCGTTGTTTGTTAGTTTTAATTCTTCTACAAAATATTTCAAAATATTACTAATGATTTCACGTGATAAGCTTTTTTTAACCTTACTTAAAATAATTGGTGACTTTTATAAAACAAGAGAAATAAATCTAACAGTTGTAGTAAAGAATACTGAAAACAACATAAATAAACCATACGTCAAAATAAAGACATGGTAGCTTGACACAAGAATAATGTTTTTAAGAAGTGGCAATTTTTAACGACTAACATGTAGGGCTTGGATGGTAACTCACACACAGAGATCTTTGCCGCTAGCTATAACTTTCTGTTAATGTTATTCTTCCTGTTTCCAGTACTCAACAATACCTTACCACGTCGTAGGATTGAAATGTCAGAGTTGTGGTTCGTACAATACAACGAGAACAAAAACACTACGTCCAGGTATGTTTGGATTTTTTTGAATCTATACTTTTTTGACTCCCATAACTATTATGCTTAGTTTTTTATGTTCAACCCATATATTTTTTATCACGTGCAAGAAGGCGGGTTTAAAAATAATATGCCAAATCCCCTAAAATATGTCATCTAAATTAAGGGAAATTGCACAAAGACTTAAGTCTTAACATGAGCATAAAATGTAAACCATTTCAATATACAGTATATTTGAGCACTTTTTTGGCTTACATTATTTGTATTTAATGATTTTTTTTTAACATTTAAGCATATGAATAAACTTACTACATTTTAGATTTTCTCTTTTGAACTTAAATTAGAAAGACGAACATGTCAAAATTCCAGGCAGTATCTTTTTACACCTTTTCAACCACCTACTTGTTAAGAACTATGAATAAACAAAATTTAAAGTGCAGTGCAATGCACAAATTTACTCGATGAACTTTGAATAAATAGTTGTATTAAATAATTAGTTATTAACAATAGCTGGCTTCATTTAACTCCTAAGATACTTTTTGTGTTAGGTGGCAAAACTCATATAAAGATATCTGCGTAAACAATATACTTTTCCTTTTTATGTTACTTTAAATTTGTATTCTTTTACAGGCATAAACTAAAATGATACTTTTATATGACCCATATAAAATTGATGAAATGTAAAATTTTATGTAAAAATTCTCATGTTAATGTGATAAAACCATTTGTCTATTAGCTTTTTTTGGATTTTATGAGTATGTTCAGTTATTGACTAATTCAAGTTTGTTTGAACAAAGGGTTATGTTACATTAATATTATATATCATAATAGAATCTTATTTGAAAATTTTCCCTATACACTGGTCTCAATCTGTATAATAATTTGCCAAACAAATAAAAGTTTAAATATTAGTGCATTAAAATAGAATATCAGCCGTAAAGAATTATTATCTAAGGTGGATTATTTGATCCCGGAATTCCTATCAGATACTGCTCTTGACATGTAACCATGCATTTTAAGTTGAAATAGATTACAACATTTTTTAATTTTTCATGTCATTAACATTGCTTGAGCTAACGGCTTCACATTTACTTGTCAGTTTGGTGTTGAATCTCTTTGTATTGTATCCAACAGATTCTAGTGTCGCCGATGAGAACACTGACCTGGACTAGTACGTTTCCCGTGACACTTACGCTTGTAGTTGACAACCATAGTGCCAACCGTTCACACCCGACGCCCTCGAGGTGGCAGCCCTGACTTCACCACTCAATTACCCACAACAAACACCAGTGGTTCCTAAACTCATGGTGAAGACCCACTCCCATAGCTAAGTAAAGCAGGACTTCAAATCCAGTGTATTGTTAAAACCTGAATTCATACTTAATTTCCATTTTAACTTATGAAGGGGCTAAAGGGCCCCTCTCAAAACGTCACGCAGTGCTTTACCTGCTAAAATTTTCCGAGTTTATTTTAAGTGTGATAAAAGTGAGAGGGGTTTTAAATGAAAGATAAAGACTTAGTCTATTTGACCATGTTTTGGATTTTATTCATATTTTGAATCTATATAAAAAGAGCTGTGTGTTGGAAGCTGTAATGGATTAAAGTTGATCAAATTGCTGGGCGCACAGGTTATGAACATGTCCAATGAATATCATGTATTAAGTAAAAGCCTACTTTCGGCGGCCAAATCTCCTTCCTCACCATCATCGACCTGAGTCTTGGGTCTCACACGTGCTGAAGTGCTGTAGTGTTTCTTTTTCCACAGTGTTTTGTACATCGAATACTAGATATTGTTTCTCGCCCTCAGTATGCTTGTAAACAATGTGAAATGTATTCAGGTAGTTTCAGCAACATCCATCCACTAGGACTGACCCTTTAGCCCCCTCTTAATTGAGGCAATCTTTAAACTTACCTTAAAAAACCACCCCATGCATTTTATGGGTAATCACTTGTTTGAAAATATTTGACTAGTTTGATCAAATTTGAAGGTTGAAGCTTTAGAATCGTTGGCGTTTGAAAGCTTTTAAACCATTGATATAGCGTAGAGAGTGAAGTGTAGGAAGGTTATGCATCTTCAACTTAATCTACTGTCCAAGTATTCTATTTCATATTTTTTAAACATCCTTGGATGTTTCAGACTACTGTGCCCTACCAACCTTTAGTAACTGTAAATTCTATTTCTTTTTTTTATTCTTTGTTGGCAGTGTAATCTTGTAAACGAAATACCGGGTGTCCATAAAGCCTTGCCCTGATTTTATAGCTTTGCTGTACGGACACCATTATATCCATATGCATCTTACATTTCTTGTCTTCAAGGAAATTCAATCTAGTCTTTTTTTTCTCATTAACTTGTTAAACACCTAAACTCAGCTGATTGACAACAATGCCGTTTACTTATAATACACTACAAAAACAAATCGTGGTGACCCAACTAAATTGCCACCTCGTTCACCATGCTTGACCTCTCTAGATTTCTTTATGTCCTCTGATTTGTCCATAGATTTGGTTTATTCTTTCCCAGTTCCTAATTTAGAAACTCTAAAAGACAAAATAATAAATACAGTGACGTCCGTTACTCAGTAAATGTTAGCTGAAACCGAAAAAAGGTTATTAATAAAAAACTAACAAAAACGCCTAGAGATTTACAGGGCACCTAAGGTGCACACATTTAAAGTGTATGAGTTTGTGCATAGCTGTAAAAAAATTAAGAAATAACTTGTTAAAACTGAAAATAAAACTTTATCTTGTAACCACCAATTGTTTTCATTCTATTCGGTTTCTTTATCAGGGCAAGACTTTGTGGACACCTGGTACTTTTAATTAACCAATTTTAGAAAGATTTTCTTCATAAGGTTTTAGAGTTGTAAATTATTTCCTAGTAGGAATATTTATGGTAGACACACAACTTTTGTTTAGTGAGTATTTTGCTTGCTCCTTCAACGATATGTGACTGTAATTTATTTGCAATATTTTAAATAATTAAGTTTTATTACTATTAATAAAATTACTATTAATACTGTACTACCTATTAATATATTTAAGATTGAAGCTGGTAAGTAAAACACACGAGAGAGATATGATAACTAATATCTTATGTATTTCACCAATGATCAAATTTGTTTTATAATTTATATTGTTTTTCACGTGTGGTGTAAACTGTTTCTGTTATGTTTTAACATTTAATTCTGGAAACTAAACAAACAATTTTTTTTATTGTTTATCTGTGTTACAAGTTTAATAACATAAAAATGCAATTTTTTTTGTAATAGTCACTAATAGTTTACAGCTACGTCCTATCAACCCACCATTGCTGTTGGGCTGGTATGGTAAACAATTTATGCCAGGCACAACTCAACTTCAACACATCAGCACACGTACCTCTGTTGTGACATGACACACGCACAGCGGCAAATTGCTCACATTCAAAATAATAATTTATAACAGCATTGTTTATAAAGGATTTTTTTCAGAATTTTTTATCTATTGTTCAATTTTTAGGAATAATTGTATGTCAGGGTTTTAATGTTTTTCTTGTAGGCCTATTAGTGGAATGAAAAATAAAAGTGTCAAACCATGTAAACCCTCGCAAAAATTCTACTCAAAGTATCACATGAAAACACGCTTCCTTAGCAAAATGTATGGATATAAAATTAAAACTCACACTCTATCAAATAGCCACTGTTATTAAAAATAGGATCATAGGTAAGAAAAAAACATGTTTGCATAAAAACATCACATGAAATGTAATTTTTATTTTACATTAATCAAGACTTCTAAAATCATATAGAATAATTGAACTCCAAATTGTATCAGGATGCACGTTAGCAAATTGCTTATGATTTGGAAGACGGCACACAGATACTACCACACCACTCAAAAACTCTTGGCCGACTAAGGAACTGCAAGGTCATGAGAGGGAGGGTGCAAGTGAGGCTAAACTTGCTCCCATTACTGCAAGGTCATGACAGGGAGGGTGCAAGTAAGGCTAAACTTGCTCCCATTACTGCAAGGACATGACAGGGAGGGTGCAAGTGAGGCTAAACTTGCTCCTATTACTGCAAGGTCATGACAGGGAGGGTACAAGTGAGGCTAAACTTGCTCCCATTACTGCAAGGTCATGACAGGGAGGGTACAAGTGAGGCTAAACTTGCTCCCATTACTGCAAGGTCATGACAGGGAGGGTACAAGTGAGGCTAAACTTGCTCCCATTACTGCAAGGTCATGACAGGGAGGGTGCAAGTGAGGCTAAACTTGCTCCCATTACTGCAAGGTCATGACAGGGAGGGTACAAGTGAGGCTAAACTTGCTCCCATTACTGCAAGGTCATGACAGGGAGGGTGCAAGTTGTGCAAGTGAGGCTAAACTTGCTCCCATTACTGCAAGGTCATGACAGGGAGGGTGCAAGTGAGGCTAAACTTGCTCCTATTACTGCAAGGTCATGACAGGGAGGGTGCAAGTGAGGCTAAACTTGCTCCCATTACTGCAAGGTCATGACAGGGAGGGTGCAAGTGAGGCTAAACTTGCTCCCATTACTGCAAGGTCATGACAGGGAGGGTACAAGTGAGGCTAAACGTGCTCCCATTACTGCAAGGTCATGACAGGGAGGGTGCAAGTGAGGCTAAACTTGCTCCTATTACTGCAAGGTCATGACAGGGAGGGTGCAAGTGAGGCTAAACTTGCTCCCATTACTGCAAGGTCATGACAGGGAGGGTGCAAGTGAGGCTAAACTTGCTCCCATTACTGCAAGGTCATGACAGGGAGGGTGCAAGTGAGGCTAAACTTGCTCCTATTACTGCAAGGTCATGACAGGGAGGGTGCAAGTGAGGCTAAACTTGCTCCTATTACTGCAAGGTCATGACAGGGAGGGTGCAAGTGAGGCTAAACGTGCTCCCATTACTTGCTCTCAATGGCCAGGACTGGGGAAAACTGCTACAATGTAATAGACAAGGGCTGTCTCATTAGCGGGTGAAACGATATGTACTATAGTGCCATTGTTATTCTTATGGACATCAGTTGTACTTCATCACACATGCCTGACTCAAAAGCGGCATTTTTAAACCTCAAAAAATTAAGTAGACCTTCTTTTATTCTTTTTCACTGTGGTCCTATTGAATGGCAGCAAGGGCACAACCAAATTTCTATTGGTGCAGAAAATTGCTAAGGGGTGCGTGTGCTGATATGTTAATCTTGATGAATGAAGAATGCAGATTTTTTTCTAAATATTGACAAAAATCTATATAAACACATCTGTTAGTCTAAATTATCACACTTCTTATTTTATGAATACAAAGTCCTTTCCCTTGAAAATCAAACAATTTGAACATCACAGTGTAAGTTGCCTCTTGTCAGTGTTAACAATATATTGCATTAATTAATTTGATAAGCTTGAAGCTTAAACTTTTAGATTGAGAGGGGGGGGGGGGGGTGAGCGCCACATTGTTGTTGAAAAGTGCTAAAATAAACAGAGATGGTGAGAGCTTTAATCCGATAAACAAATTTACTTATGAAATATTTCTATATCATCAATAAGTTTTAATCATTTTTTTTACAAGTACCTTCTTCTGACCAAATACATTCAATTTATGATCTTAGTATTTTCATGCAATATTAATAATATGACAGACCTCTAATTCTTATTTCAATTAATTACATTTGCACAGTATTAATATATTATTAGGCAAAATATTAAAGCCAGCAGTGTGTAACCCTGGAGGCTGATGTGAATTATAATGGGATTCTGCTCATCCACAGGACACAACATTTTTAATGGTATGCACAAATTTCTCCTACGATGTACACAAGCTGAGAAAAAGTAAGGAAAAGAATTATGTTTGCCTATTAAGATATAGATTGTGTAGGCCTTTAACTAGAGCATTGCAGATTGATCCTATTAGGCTATTAAATATAACTTGCATCACTATAAAATAACGATTATATATAAATTGTACATTTGTTAGGTTTGAATGTTAACCTAAAAATGAAATAATGCACATTCTTCTTTGCTGCCCCATCTTTAAGAATAATAAATGTGCTTTTTCTTGCCCAATTATTAAAATAGCTTTTCATGATATTAAAGTTTCTGACTTATCATTACAATGTTAATTTTAAAGCAAATCAAACAACCTCTTTTGTAAACTAGTTGGAAAGTAGAGGACTAGACTTCAAAATCAGTTTGGTCAAAATTATAAATAACTAAAAAAATCTCAACCAACTCAAATCAAGCAATCTCTTCCACCATAACATGTGCATTAAACACAATTTGCGTACGGTATTCATTTGTTGTCCCACAAGCATAACTGAACTAGTTAAAAATTTGTTTGTTACTTGTTTTTATCTTGTATGTTATTTGTATAACTATAAAGTTGGGTGTGTTTCCTCATTAAACACTTTGTTTAACTTAAATCTTGATTTGATGCGCTTTCTCAGCAACGCCAAAACTAACCTTTGGCAAGTATGATTTTAACCAGTTCATTTCGTATAACCTAAAATTATTTATACATATACTAAAATAACATTTATGTATGGAAATGTTAAAAACTATCTTAACAGTTTAGTTTCAGTGGAATATGTTGGGAAGATTAACAAGTAAAATACTTTATCATAGAATTATTTTATGTCTATTGGCATAATGTCTAATGAAGTATCAACATTTTTATTTAATAAAATCATAGCTGAAACATTGAAATATAATTACGTCTTTAGGATAGAGCCCTAAATTGCATTTTACATAGTAGGCATTAGAAATTGTGATAGGCTTAATTTTGTGAATGAATACACAAAAGTAGTTTAAATTGAGACTCAAAAAGAGAGTCTTACACTATGCTCTGATATTCAAGTCCTTACGTAGGCAAGAAACACCAGTACAATAACTTGGTTCCTTTGATGTCCAAAAGGATATTTTTAACTTATTACTAAAAAGAAACTGTAAATTTGGCCGAATTTTCCAGCAATAAATCGATTCATCCTTAAATACTTAAAACCTAACCAGCCAGACAAATGTACGATTGTGATTAGTCATGCACTCATTCCTAAGAGCCCTACCTAGTCATACATAGTACCGGAAATGCAGTTTGTATATTAAACCGGGATGTACAGAAATGTACCATCAGGATTGCAGTTTAATTTTTGTGTATTCATTGATGTTATATGATTTGTAAAGCTGTTGCTTGAAGGATGTTTTGATGGTCTTCACCAACAGTAGTATTATGTTCGTGAATGAATGTTTGTATTGGGTTATCTCTGTAGCAAGTGAAATGTTATTGTTACGATGGATAATGGTCTAAAACCTGGTATTGTTGCTTTTTAACCTCAACCAACCTGTCATATATAGCAACATTAATAATTATAGTGTGACACATGGCTACTTTTTCCTAGAATTTACTCTGTTGAACAACTTTCATATTTTATTGGACACTTTAAACACTTGGCTGTCCAGTTATTTATTGGCACATAATTTGTTGACCTGTAATTTTTTTGTAAACATTGGTTTGATGTGCTCATTTATATAAAGCTTTACTTTTCAACATTCCAAATCCCAAGATGGTTTATAATTTATATATCTTCCAGTCCCTAATAATACAAACCAACAAATAGGCCTTAGGTAAAATTAATTTTACACTAGCACAGTCTTGTCTTATAAATGTAGTATACTGTATAGTCTGTCTTATGAGGTAAAATATGTTTCTGTCAAGCGATTCATTTGTCTACTCTAGATTATTATATTAGAAATTGAAACTTGATTTCTTTCCCTGGTTTTAAAGCTTTAAATATTTATTCAATACATATTATTTTATAGTAAAAAACACAAACTAAATTTTTTGGTGCTTTAGTTATTTAAAAAATTTAATATCTTAATAAATCGTTAAAGAAATTTAATTTTTCATCACAGCAAACATTAGAAACCCCTGAACAAATATAAACTACTTAGAGAATGTTTGTGAATCAAAAGAAATTTAAAAAAAAGATAGTTCACTCAAAATAATTGTATAAACCGCATTTCTGTTGAAATTGCTTGAAGCACTTCAAGCAATGTTTTTTTCATTTTATCATGCGCAAGACTATTTTTATGTTGTAAATGTATTCAATTGTATTTTAGGTGCTCAATGGATGAAAGCACATGTAACTTGTAGTTAAGATATCGTGTTTACTTTGTTGTATATACGTAATACTTACATGTAAGGGCTATGTCCATTGTTATATCCTTGCTTGCAAGGTGTATATGAGTTTTTACTGTGGCATATTTATTTGACAGTTTAAATAACCATAGTATTTTCCTTATTTGTGAGAAAATTAATTATTTTTTTAACTGGTCAACATTGGTGTTGAGCTTGTTTTAATTTTATGTTCGGTTAAGGTTGAAAGTGGTCAAAAATTGTAAATTGTTATTGGGTATTAAAGTTTACGCAATATGAAATCAGGCATTATTTTTTTTAACCTTTTTATTTATTTTGTACTTTATCAAGAAGCTTGAATGGTTTTGATTCTCTATCTTTAATTCGCTAATAATTAAGTTGTAGTTTAGAATATAAAGTACACAAATTAAAATATATTATGTTAGTTTATTAATGTTTGATTATTGACCCTTGAATGTCTAGTCTACAAAGAATTGGTTTAATGGGAAAGGGTTTCAAACTCAGAATAATAACAATGTGAAAAACAAACAAAAATACACAATCTTAAATATAAAAGATATATATATATATATATATATATATATATATATATATATATATATATATATATATATATATATATCTTGAAAAGCATTAAAATTCGTCATTTTGGCTCTAAATTTTCAAAAAATTTCCTGTGGAGGACCCCTGGCCCCCCTTTGGTTGGGGGGTATTTCCAATACCCCCCAAACCCCCCGGAGCATCTGGCACCCCCAATTCCAAGACCCTGCGCACGCCTATGGCTGATGTTGGGGTTATTTGAGTGGGTTCATTAAATAATGTCTCATATTCAAAAGACAACAATAACGACTTAAATCTACAGCTCTTATCATTTTCAATTAACATGTCAATGTTAAAATCACCACTGATAGAAATAGATTTATTATATTTTTCACTCTCAATGCATTGTAAAAATTTTTCATAACACAAGAAAAAATTAAATTGGTAAATTGTGGCTAACTTGTAAGAGTTTAAGCATTTTGTCAGAAAACTATCATTTATCCAGTGCTCCGACAGACATACAATTTTTTTTGTTCAAATAAAAAAAATCAGAAATAACCTTCAAAACAATAAATTTACTAAGACTGCAACCCTCAATATTTAGATGAATTAAGAAGCATGACTGGTTCTGCTATTTTGTTATTTACATTAGCTTTTTGGAGATTAATGGAGTCTTGAACAGCAGGTAAAGATTCTACATTTAAGTTATCTTCAAATGAGTCCTTGAAAAAGATGTCATGCTTCTTGCTACTGTCAGCCTCCAGAGTTTTGGATTTGTTATGTGGCTTTACCAACTTTTTTATCTTCTTTCTTCTAGATGTAGTATGGGGTGGTTCTTTCAGAGTCTCTTTGTTCATCTAGGGGGCTAAAGGAGTTACTTGTTTGGATTGTTGATAAGGATTCTCTATCCGCTGTTTCTCCTGGTTGATAAAAGTTGCGCGATTCACTTAGTTCAATTTCAAGTGATTTGGTTAGACTTCTTATTTTTTCTTTTCTGTCTTGCTCCCATGGACTCTCCATTACTTCCAGGGAAGTAAGCAGTTCACTAATGTGAATATTTTTTTCTTCAAATTCATTTTTTCCTCAGCTAAACATCCTTGAAAAAACCGAATGGAGGTCTTCAAAATGATTTATTTTTTCATCGTATAATAGCCTTAGCTCATCTGCTAAGGCATGTTAGGCAAGACAACTTCTGGTAAAGACAGACTATCTTTTTGTTGTGAACTATCCATCAGGGGTTTCAAATTTTTATTTTCAAAAATTAATCTTGCTATTTTATTTTGTGAAATTTCTATGTCTTTTTTTAGTTGGCCGTTTTCTTCAGTTAACCCAGCTATTCTGTTCACTGAGCTCTCAATATCCTTTTTTAACAACAGATTACATTCTACTGTTTTGAATGCAGAGACTTTTCCACAAGCAATAGGTTTTCAAGTTTGTCAACTTTTTCTTCAATGTTGTCCCTTTCAGTTTGAATTTTTTCAGAAGTACTAAGTTTCCTTTTTTAAGCTTGATATTTCCTCTTTCTTGGTCTTTATAACGAATGTAAATCTCTTATGTTCTGCCCCAAGCCTAAATTCAAGTTCTTTAAATTTATCCTTTAAGTTCCAAGCAACTCGCAGTTTTTGAAGACTTAATATCATGAAGTTCTTGCCTCAGAGCTTCATCCATTAAAAGAGCAGATCCTGCTTCAGCTGCTATTGTTAGAGATTTTTCCAGGTCAGGTTCATTTGTCTATTTTATCTTCTAAGTCTGTAATACTCAATTCTAGGGGTGAGTCTAATTTATTTTCAGTTGTCAGTACTGAAGCATTGGTAATAACAGTTTTCCCGATACAGACCTTACAGGTCCAAGTCATCAATCCTTTTAATAAATATTAAAATTGGTGTTCAATGAGTCCTGTGAAACCATTGTTTACAGCTAGTTGTTTAAGCAACTGATGTCCGGCTCTTTCATTTTTCACCATATCAAATTCGTACACTTTGATATATACAGAAAAGATTTTGTGGGTAAGGCTTCATGCACAAAGACAGCCTCTCGCCCTTGGTCTGCCGTCTCAGTAAAAAATGAGTGAGAGTAAGTAGAAAAAACAGCACCAAGCGTTATCTGTCAACTGCGATGTAAACAAACGTCACTGATTGCCGCTTTAATTGTTACATACATACTAGTCCTCTTCTTCCTAGGTCCTCTTGATGATGGGCACTGAAGGCATCCAGTGGCCTTGATTGGGTCCATGTATTTTTCTGGTGGATGAGGTTCCACGGGTCAAGGGGTTTGAGGGTTGAGGTTAGGCTATTGGGGGTCAGGTTATGCCAGGAAATCCTCAATGTTATAGAAGTATTTTTCCATATATATATATTGTATGGCTATCATAGCCAGCTACCAACTTAATAAAATAAATAAAATATGTTCTGCAGTGCAAAGCACCTGCGTCAGTACATTTAAAATTAAACATTTATGATCTCTCTATAAAGCTAAATCCAGGGCGCTAAGCCATTGCAGCCCAGCTTCACTTGCACAATGCAGGCCCATCAGTCCTACCGGGAAAGCACTCAAAGGGCACTCGGTGACAATGTGAATCATAGTCTGGAACTCCGCACCACTGCTGCATGACTGATCTTCTGCCATTCCCCATTATTTGTATTTCCAATAATCTTCCTACAGTATCTTCCTTTGTATCTTCCTACTCCAGTGCGGAATCGATTCAAAATTTTCGTCTCATACCAAAAAAGCATTCCCATCCATCCCTATTTATCTATATCTTTAAAAGAGGAGGTATGTTTATATATGTATGTTGCCTATGGACTATGAAACCGTTCAACAGATGGTTATAAAACTTTCAGGCATTATTAAGCATCATCCAAGGATGGTTTGTGTGAAGTTTGGTGCAAATCTGTCTAAAGAGCTCTGTCCCAGAGGACATACAATGGTGCAGTGTCAGGTTTTAGAAATTTAGTGTTTACGATGTAATTAAAAAATTGAAAGTTCCAATCAAGCAAATGCTTATAATCATAGAAGTAACTATGTTTATGTTGTCTTTAGAGCTCCGCCCCACAGAAGCTCACAATTACTGTAATAGCCTACACGTGTTGAAATTTGACATGGACGAATCTCTATGTTCATAGGTACTGTCACTAAGAAACAGTTTTGCAAATATAGTTTTGAAGCTCTTTAGGACTCCGCCCCAATGGACTTTGAAATTACTTTGGGGCCACCAGGGTTGAAATTTGATGGACCATTCCCTTTGCTCATAGATGCTCACTAAGAAACTGTTTTGCAAATATAGTTTTTTAAGCATTTAAGTAGGGCTCCGCCCCACTGGACTTCAAAATTACTTTAGGACCTCCGAGGTTGAAATGTGACATGGACGTGCCTCTTTGATTATGTATATATATATAGTCACCAAGAAACGGTATTGCAAATATAGTTTTTTAAGCACTTTAGGGCTCCTCCCCACTGCCTACACGTGTTGAAATTTGACATGGACGAATCTCTATGTTCATAGGTACTGTCACTAAGAAACAGTTTTGCAAATATAGTTTTGAAGCTCTTTAGGACTCCGCCCCAATGGACTTTGAAATTACTTTGGGGCCACCAGGGTTGAAATTTGATGGACAATTCTTTTTGCTCATAGGTGCTCACTAAGAAATGGTATTGCAAATATAGTTTTTCAAGCACTTTAGGGCTCCGCCCCACCGGATTTTGAAATTACTTTAGGACCTCCGGGGCTGAAATTTGACATGGACGACTCTCTATGCTCATAAGTACTCACTAGGAAACAGTTTTGCAAATATAGTTTTTGAAGCTCTTTATGACTCCGCCCCACTGGACTTTGAAATTACTTTAGAGCCACTAGGGTTGAAATTTGATGGACGATTCTTCTTGCTCATAGGTGCTCACTAAGAAACAGTTTTGCAAATATAGTTTTTGAAGCTTTTTAGGGCTCCGCCCCACTGGACTTCACTGGACTTCAAAATTACTTTAGGACCATCAGGGTTGACATTGATGGATGATTCTTTTTGTTCATAGGTGCTCTCTAAGAAACTGGTTTGCACATATAGTGTTTGAAGCTCTTTAGGGCTCCGCTCCACTGGACTTTAAAATTAATTTAGGGCCTCCAGTGTTGACATTTGTGCCTCTTTGTTTATAGGTGATCTTGCATTTGCAATTACGATCAATAAGGCACAAGGGCAATCTTTGACTATTGCGGGTTTAAATTTGGAAAATGCCTGTTTTTCGCACGGCCAGTTATACGTGGCGTGCTTATGGGTTGGTACCCCTAAAAATTATTACATGTATACACCAAATCAAAAGACAAAAACATTGTTTATCCTTTGGCCTTAAATAAAATTAATATACTTACTTTCTATAACAATAGAATTTTTTTGTTATATTAAAAAAACTATTAAAATATTTTTATTTCTGTAAACAACTTAATTTGAGTGCAGCAAGGCGCGCCGGATAACTGCTAGTTACTAATAATATTTTAGGATGTGTGATGAAAATAAACATAAAAAATTTTAATGTAATTTTGCAAACCGTTTATTTGAACCAAACAATCAAAATACCAATAATATCTTAAAATATACAATATTTTTATTTAGGCTATCATAATTTATTTTTATGAACAATCAACATAAATAATAAAGTTGCTTAGAATGTCTCAAAATAATTTTGTTTTTTGTAGTCTTGCCTTCTACATAAAATGCAGTTCAGTTTCAGCAAATTAAATCAACCACAGTGGTCAATGTTATCACAATTTACAAAACCTGAAATGTGTACAACTTATAAATATAAATAACACCCATAAACTATAAAACTAAAATACCTCTGGTATAAGACATTAACAATATTAAACAGATAAATAATTAATAAAATAATAACCTTAAAATATTTCAAAAGCTGACTAAACATGAAAGTCTTTATCAATTTGACCAAGTCATGACTATAGTCTAAGTTTTATGCAGATTTAACAGTTTATTTAAAGCAAAAAGGGTTGAATTCTGACAAGTATCAGAAGAAAATAACTAGAGAAGACCTAAAAGTTATGATCATTAGCCAATATTCAAATTTAATCATCACATTCTTTTCTTGTCTCAAATTACAGTAAATTTTTAAAATAATGTGTTGTTTGATAAAAAAAAAAAATCACGAAGGCATTCAACCTTATTCTTCAACAGCCATTTCAGTCTTGAATATTTTACAGTTGATTTGCGATAATCTGACAGCAATGAGACCAAGCGGGTGTCAGATAATGGAAAATGTCAAATTACCAAAGGTTAGTTTTATTTTACTCCATTTGTTTCTTTATACGCAAATAGTGTGACATAACTTTTTTTAAATGTCTTTCAATAGTACCACGGTCTAATCAATAGTCATCTTTTGCAAATACATGTTAGATACCAGTAAGGGTTATACTGGTGGCTAGAGCGCTAGTGATGGCTGCAAAGTAAACTCGGATGCCATTCACAAGTTTGAAGTGTGTCAGGCCATCAGATGTCGGACTGTCGCAAGTCAACTGTAATTGCTCCTTTTCATTATTAACTAAAGAAATAATCATGAACAATAAATCAGCCCATCAGAGTAGAATCAGTTATCTGAGATAGTTGAGTTGAACTATAAAATATAATAGATAGTATTGGAATTTTACTGCTGTTGGAAAATAGAAGAACTGAGGAAATGGCTTGTGGAATAATGTTCACTGATGTTTCCATGCAGAACAATGTTGTTTAATTTCACTGTTATGAGACAACTATGTCTTTCATTTTTTCAGATTTCAGGCTTATCAGATGAATGAAAATATACAATACAATACAAGGGAAATTCACTAAAAGAGGAAGTGAGAATTATTTTAGCTTATAGGGGCATCAGAATTTTTATATGAAATAAATGATCTTAATAAACCATCATGGCCCTCACACACCCAGTCTCGGACTAGAAATTTTCACCCAAAAATACGAAATACTTATTTTATAAAAAAAGATTTTTTTAAAGAGAAAAATAAAATATGTTCAGGATGATTATCACGTTGGCTACCGAACGTCACACATATGTGATGTAATGTTAAAAGAAAACCTTAAATATAGACCAGCGTCACATGTGTCGCTCAAGGTGTTTCCAGTGTACCGACGACACATATATGGGACGCTAATGTAAAATCCAGTGGACCGACGACACAAATATGGGACGCAGACACGGTTCAGTTAAATGACTCTCAACGCCCATTTGGTCCACTGAATCGATCTAAAATTTGTTTATCGGTCTATAGGAATGTGTGACGCTTTGTCTCTGGGTGCGACCTCAATTTTTATTTTTTAAAGATTTTCAAAGTTGACCATCTTGTCTGCTCACATGCTGCCATTAGTGTTTGTTAACTACACATTCCAGATGGCGTTTTTTATTGCGTGACATATTGTTCTGTATATTTTAGTATTTTTTAGTGTAGTAAAACTATTTTTCATTTATTTCCCAGTCATCCAACTCATGACACATATGTGAGACAGTCGGTCTATAGCAAACAAACATAATACAAAATATTACTATAGACCAACGTCACACATATGTGACGCAATAAAAATATATTGTTTTCCTAACTTTTATGAGCAAATATATATGTTACACAACAAATTATATAAAAATAGAAAAAAAAATTTTTGGTCTCTGGGTTAGTATTTGTCACAATGACTCGGTCTGTGGTGAGAGTATCAAGTACTAGGATCGGTCTGCTGGGAACTCCCGGCGACCCGAATTTCCGACCGTCGGTAGCCAACGTGTTATAAGTTTTTACCTAGCTCCGAATGATGGCTAATACTTCAAAGATACAAACTCAATGACTTGCTTAACACTTAATTAAAACGTGTGAACCCTGTGAGACCCCTACAAATATTTTTCATCCTACGTGAATTTTTTGAAGTACTTTTGTTCTCTGAGTTTACTAAAACTGACTGTTATGATTCTGCTGTATCAACTTTCCAGTTCTATATAAAAAAATAACACAATAACTTCCATCTTACATTTAATCCATAATGGTTCATCTATCATTGACTATAAACTTGAGAAACTTGTACTTGTCTACCAAAATAAAAGGGTAACCTGATAACAGAAATCTGGTGAAAATTTATTAGGCCTAGACATCAATACCGTGGCAGTCTTGATTCACAACAAGAGTCAAATCAGGGCACATTATTTACTCTTTACTTGACTCAAACCAAGTCTGGTAGGCAAAACATACAGATACAAATTATTATTTTTAGAAGTACTAATGATTTCTTCTTTTTATAAAAATTAATAACATTAAGTGCTCAGAGTCAGAAAAGAAGTAAGCTTTTCAAAATTAACAGAAGGCGCCACCAAAGCATGCTGCTTGTTAGCATTACGTTGGCAGTCCAGTACAAGGGCTGTTACATGTAGGGGTGTCAATCCCGAACCAAAATTATGATCCTAGGATTTCAGGATTGGTTTATGACTATCTTGGGATCAATCCTGGGATTCATATATCACAGGAATATATTGTTCAGGAATATATTGTATGTAATATCAAAATTTAAGACATTTTTATTCTAATTCACAATAAACTACAGACCTGTGAGGTCCAAGTGGTCACAATCTTAACGACATTCTGGAAAACTCAATTTTCATCTAGAATTTGGTCAGTTTATTTTACAACTGATATCTTTTGTTTGTAATATGCCACTAATTTGAAGTCAGCAATTTCGTTGTACCAGATGATGAACGTACCAGCCAAAGCCATACTAGATAACTCCTGCTCCCTCGATCGTTAGAAAGCTCTATTTTTTAACAATATTTCCTTTAACTACAAATTAACAAAACTATTGACACTACCTTGAGATATTCCTAATTACTAATTCATATTATATTCCTTACTAAATTATTATGATTACTCTCAACTAAGGAATAAAACAAATAGGCCTAATCTGAATATAGAAAACTATTTGAGGAAAAATAAATATCACAGTTTAAGGTTAATGGTTCATATTAATTAAAGTAGCCTAATATAAAACTACTCCAAGAGCCATACCAAAATTTATTTATTTATTTAATCAATTTATATATTTTGTAAATAACTAAACATAATTTATTGGCATATCATCAAATCTGCAAGTTCTTCACAGGAATCTGAGAGTAGATTAAAATATTGTGACTCTGATGCAAGTAATTTCAAACTTTAGGTATAAATTATCATGTTGAGTTGAGTACAGTTAGTTTGTAAAACAACTTTTTTCAAGTTTTAGTAGTAGTAACACCATAAAACTTAAAAAAAACATATGAAAAAAACTATTTTTGGCCATTCACTAATCCCGGGATTGAAGGTAAAGAATCCCGAGAGTTTTAGGTACCAAATATGCTTGTGATTCTGGAGTCCAGGATCCCATAATCCTAAATCCCGGGATTGACATCCCTAGTTACATGGCACTGCTGGTGAAAGTAGGCAACGAACTACGTCTCTGCTAGCGTGACGGTCAGCTGGAACGATATCTCTGAGCTATCGAGCGGTTGACGAAACAACTGAGCATGTTGCCACGCCACGCCTCCCTCGCCACCGCTCAGCGTGACACTCAATGTGATGCACGTAGAACCTCTCAGCGCAGACGTCTTCAAGTCATCTGTGAATGAAATTTTTGAACATTAACAGATTTATGGTATACGTTTATGTTGTATGTTTCTAGAACTATAAGATTAACCTTTTATAATACTGATTTACGGTCTTTTAATCAACATTTTTTATTACTGTAGGAGACCTAAATATGCTTCAGAGCAGTGTTTTACTATCAGAAAATTTTAAGAAGTGTCATTCTTAATGATAATAGGTAAATAGGCTATTCTCAATAATTTTAGAAAAAAAAAACTTAAAGCACACATACACAGACAAGACAGTTTTCTCTAAAGCCAGACTCTATTGCCATCTGGCACTGCAAGTTTAAATGAGCTATTTCCGTACATTTTGTTGGGTATTTTAAGTTTCACAATTTATTGTAATTATAATATTTAATCAACTGTAGGTATATCTATATATACCGGGTGTCTCACGTAAGGTGTCACAAATCAATTACAGACCAACAGTTTGTCCTACATTCTTGAAATAAAATTATTTCCCACTAAATTAACTCCAAGGAAATATTTTTAACGTTGTATAAGAATAATCACATGCTTCGAAATAATTACCAAAATATATTTTTCATCACACTACATCGATATCACCTGTTTTCGACCCTCACTTCTACCAACGAAACACCTGTTTTGCAGGCCTAAGCCGGCAAAATTTTCCGGCCTAGGGCGGTAATGGAAACGGTAGCAGAGAAATCTAGAATATAATAATAATAATAATAAATTTTATTCCGCTGACAAATTTACATTGTATGGGAATTTACAAAAAGTCTTTCTATCTGATTCACAATTTAAAGCTCACAATTCCGCATTTTTCAACAAGATAATTCATTGTTAATTCATTTAATACTCTATATTAGAATATTATTATTATTAGAATATCTATATATTAGAATAGAATAGAATAGAATATTAGAATATCTATATATTAGAAGGTATTTAACAACAACAACAACAAATAACAAATCAGTGACGTAGTTAGTAGTTCAGCTGGATAGCAACTGTTAAATATGTATGACGTAGATGGGAAAATAGTGTTTTTCCCTTGGAATCAGCTGTAGTCACTTACCCTTAGAGTATTAGTTTTGGTGGCCTTAGCTGATGTGAAGTGGTTGCCTAGCAACCAGAAACTCAAGCAGTACATCTCGCTAGGTTAGTTGAAGTTGAGGTTATGTTTTGTTTGTTATGAACGAAAAAGTAATTTTTTCACTTGTTTAGAATTTATTGAATTGTGTAGTGTGATGAAAAATATCATTCATAACTCGGGCCGAATGCGTTTTGCCAACCCTCGATCGTTTCAAGTTCTCGACTTCGTCTCGAACTTGAACACGATCTCGGGGCCGGCAAAACGCCACTTTCGGCCCTTGTGACGAAATATAAACTATTAGATTATAAAAGACTATTAGATTATAAATTATATTAGATTATAAAAACAAATATGAATTGTGCTTGGTAAAACACAAAAAATACAACAGAATTGGTAAGAAAACTATTGAAAAAACAACAATATTTAGGTCTATAGGCCTGGTTAAAAAAACCAAGAGATCATGAAATACAGTTAATTTATTTTATCCTAAAAGAATAAAATACCCCCTGTCGCAGCAGACCTGCGTACTCAGCGAATTTCCAAAGGATCTTGAGATTTTGTATTTTCCCCATAAACACCATAGGAATGAGTATTAGGTTTGCTGCCATTGGATGTTGTTAGAAAATGTTTGTTTTGTTAGAAAATGTAATAGTTAGGTACGGTAAATATCAAATTGTATCAATATTCGACACTTAAATTTTCCCCATAAGCCCCATGGGGGTGAGTATGTAGGTTTGCCGCCATATGGGTGTTGTAAGCAAATATCAGTTAAACCCTACCTAGTGAATGTACATACCAAATTTTATCAAGTTATTCCAATAATTAAGCGAGATACAGGGTTTTGTTGATTTCCCATAAGATTAACATTGGAAACCTATTTTTAGCTTTTCTCCGTAACCTGTTACGCCAAGTTAAAAATTCAAAATACTAAATTGTTTGTTTTTTTAAGCTCTTTTAAATGGTTTTAGTTAAAATTATTGAATTTTAAAAATTAAGGTAAAAAAATTCCAAAAACCCATTTTTGACCCCTTTGAAACCCCATAAAACCCCGTTGCCGTAACCCGATCATGGTGATTCGCGAACTCATGAAAATAGATCTGGTCTTACACCTTCATACCAAATTTCATCAAAATCGGAGGTCGCTGTCAAATGTTATCAGTACCACGGACACATAGATATATAGATAGATATATAGATATATATACATATATATGAAAATGAACAAATGGTGTTTTTGGCTTCTGGGGACCTCAAAACGAAAAAGTAACATGGTCCCGGGCTTAGGTCTTACCATGGCTACTACCGTAATAGCGTATTCCCTATAGGGAAATTCGCTAAAAATTAAGTAAAAAAAGAAATGTGAAAACATGGACAAATTTATCAATTATAATTTTTATTCTACACATAGATCTACCTGAAAGGCTTATAATAAAAATGAATATTAAAAACACTGTACATACAAGTCACACTCACACTACTTCAATGTTTAAATATAATTTTTAAGAAGTATTACCAACACTAGGAAGTTTAATATGGTTAAGATAATTAGAACCTCTTACAATTTTCAATTGATTTTAAAGTTTTATTGTAGTTGAATAGGGTTTGGTCTGTCCATCATTAAAATTTTAATTTTTCCATTAGAATAACATTGGGATTTGGTTGAGCATTTGAAACATCTGTTAATGTACAGCTGTAAATAAGTGTAGTTTCAGGTGACTACTGATAATCACAATATTGGATTGGGCTGATGTAATTGATTTAGAACCAAACGTAACATTTTTAGCAATGACGTGCGATAGTCCAAATTAAATTGCTTGATTTTGAGCAACAAGTACACTAGTTTTTGTAATTGGCCCTGATAATGGTACATTTGTTCTGAAATATTTAGTTCTTTTACAGGTATTAGAACTGGCGACTGATGGTATGTAAACTCATTTTAAATAGTTACCTATGTTTATTCTGCTTTGTACCAATAAAATATTTTTCATCACTCCGTATACGAAAGTGACAACTTGCCGTACAGCTGAGACCTTGGAAAGTAGTCATTTCCCAAACTGTCACCGTCAGCTGATTTTACTGACCTGTACGGAAAGTAATGTTTGTAAACATTACTTTCCGTCCAAGGTAAACAAACTTTTCCGTACATCAACATTCAGCTGGGTTTAAAACAAATTAAATTTTGAATTCCAGCTTTGTTTACTTTGTCCAATGGCGAAGAATTTACAGAAATAATCCTCCTTTAAAACTTCCACATTTATTAATAATTGCGTCGTGATGAAAAGTATCGTTCACAACTCGTCCGGAAAGCCCATTTCCAGGCTCGATAGTGTTTTCCACGCTCGGCTTCTCCTCGCGCGTAAAACACTATCTCGCCCAGAAATGGGTCACTTTCCGGACTAGTGGTGAAATATACTATAGTGTCTACATTTCCGAACTGTTAAGCATATAATTTTTATTAAGGATCATTTCCTGTTTACCTTTTTTTAATTGCCTTTTATTGACAATAATAAATTTTTTAGCTTTTATTAATAATGACTTTTTTTACAAACAAAACATTGCCTGATGTAGAAACTCTGCTCCTACTCTGAAAAAAATTGCTAGGCCTCTTTCTTCTCTAAGTGGATTTTTTAATCACAAATTTATTCAAAAGAGATAGGAAGGTTATTAACCACGTCAAGGTAACTGAGAATTTTATGTTAGCAACAAAATGTGTTGAAACTGTTGACCCTCACACACTCACCGTTGATGACAGGGATGCAAACGTCCCCACCACACAGACTCCAACTGACTTTGCCACTCTGAAATGTCGTTGAGGGACATTTCACTTCAACTCGGTCCACTTTGAGCCCGCTTCCGGACACGTCCACTCGCCATGAAACTTTACCCTCGGCACTCCCTTCTGATGATCAAACACTTTGATAAGTTTTCAACAGTTAATTATATTTCTCGATAGTTTTAGATTTTACTCATGAAACTTAAGTAAAATTCCGTTATAGAATTAGAGTTTAAACCGTAAGAAGTGAAAATTCATTGAATTTATGGCTTGGAGAACAAAATAAATTAATTCTTCTTATAAACTTCTCTACAAAATGTATGTTTACTCAACCAATCCCTAGGAAACTATTACTATTAGTTTCACATCCAGTAAGATTATGAAACATAGTTTTGTTTTCTTAAAAAATTGCAATAGGTCTAAACCATTTGGACTAGACATTTTCATTTAAAATTGTTTTAATGAAAGTAATTGTTCTGGAAGCATGTGAATATTGAACATTTTGATGTTTATGGTAAAAATTAAATTATCAACGATAACATAAAATATAATATTGGTAAGACTTTGATAACATGCCCATTTCTAACCACTCACCAGTGCGACACAAGTATACAGCTTTCCAGTCCTTCTCCTCTTTTCGGAACACTTTTTCCGCAGAGAAAGTTCGACTGCTCCATCCCTTCTCCATTTCCCCTCCAACCCTGAAGTATTGGTCTCGGCCAGTGCAATAACTGATCACCATCTTTTTTGCTTCCACCTGTTGACAACATAGTTTGGCAATAATTTAGCAGCTGGTTATTTTCCTAACACCCTTTATGTTGGTTTTTATGTTGGCGTTCAGCTGCTTGCCTTGTTTATATTTCAGTTTACCGTGGTTTTCAGTTACCCGTGACCGTCCTCCACATGATTACCACAGATAATCGAGGTTCTACTGTTTTGGATATTTCATTCAAATGTGGAAAAATACACTTTTCTCAGAACATGTACCAGCAGTAAAATTAATACAGAATTTTTCTGTCAGAAGAACGGCAGATAACAGGACAACGGACAATAGCAGCACAAGGCACATGTTTTTCCCGAGCACGTGTGGTGGCGCATGCGCAGACTGAAGGGTAGGAGGAATCAAGGTCACGCTCCCTAGTCAACTGTCTGTTGTCTCGCTGTCTGCTCCCGAGTCAACAGCTGTTTTATTTTTTACGACTGGCGATATCTTGTTCGGATGACAGAATCTATCCTTGGTCCTTCACATTCTCGGTACTGCTCAGTCAACGAGAAATTGGAAGATAACCCCACTACAAAATGCAACGCAAAAACTTGTGTTATTTTAGCTTTACAGACATTTTTTTTATTGAAGGAGGTGTCAAAAAATTCACTCATAATTCATGGATTTTTTCCCGGAGTATACAATTCACACATAATCCTCGATTTTCCCAGAATTCCCGGATGCTGGCAACCCTGATTTATAACTGACCAGACAGTCAGAAAATATGACTCAGCGTTACTCTGTAACTTGTTTTGAATGGGTGAAAGTATTTCTGTCATTTTAGGCAATAAAAACCTAACCTAAAAGACACAATGTGCTGTAAAGTTGTGGAATCCATATTAAACAAGTACTGAAAAATGAAAAGTCAAACCTCTAGTTTGGTGGGTGTCCAAACGTAGCTCGTGTTGGCTGCTTGTTGCAAGGTTGTCTCGAGGCGCGCCAACCTCCATGACAGAGAGCCCGACTGGCGCCCCTGGAGCACACGCAATCCAGTCAAACGATACAGCCTGACCAATCACAAACTTTACAGGAGACAAAAAAATTGTTTTGGTTACTTTAATACACTAAAATACAAACACGAATGCAATTTTAAATTTTTATTGCCATATTCTTGATGAAATAATTTATTTTGAGGATATACTTTTTATATGCGGTAGTGGTAGTTTGGGCAGTTCCATTCAGATAGGTGGTATTCCACTTGGTATTTAGGTTGTACAGTAAACTTCCTCAAATACGCATCGTACGATCTGGCACGACTCTAAGAAATTTTTTATTGATAGGTATAATAATAATAATAATGAGTGTTCATTGAGTTCAAAAGTGGCGAGGTGCAACACTGTCCCATTCAAATCACTTTGAAATGCATAGAGGGGAAACGACTCGTATCCATCCGACACCGGGTGACATCGTATAATCTCCTTTTAGTTTCATAATCATGTATGGTATTTTAAATTACACTATGTTATATGCAATGTTTTTATCCTGTAGGTAGTATGACACATATTTTTATAGCATATTTTTTATAGGCTACATTTAAGTAAGATAATAATTTTTTCTTGAACTCACATTTTCCCAACATTTATCCTGTAATCTGGAATATTTGGTAATCCATGTGTATTACAAACCAACAATATTCTGTCACTTAGGTGGTATTGACACAACACATCAGTCATATAGGCAGGACTTTCATTTCGAATCATGATCTTTTCAAAGGGACTGTAGTAGACCACTCCCTATATTAAGACCATCCCTCGGATTTTCAGCGAACTACACTTGCAATTCCCTTTGGGATCACATTGCTAATGCTGTGAAACCAAAACTCAATTTCTGTAAATTTGTCAGAGACGTGATATTGTTTTTTCAATATATGTTTTGAATGACCTAATTTTTATCAACAACTCCTTCATCAATAACCTTTTTTCGTTGTTTGATGAATGAAAAGTCCAAAATAGTTGTTAGATTAGAATGTGATAGTTTTACTTTTTTTTAACCTTTTTGATCCAAATTGTTTTATTTAACAAGGTCTAATAATGTTTGATACAATTAGAGAATCTATACTTATTTAATACGCTAAGGGTTTTTTTTGTGTTGAGAACTCCTCCTACACTTCTCAACCGATTTTCAAGTTTTTGGTGTCGTTGGATAGGGCTTGGTCTGTAGTTGTTTCCACAAAAAATTTATGAGAATCGGACTTAAAATAAGGGCGCTATCCACAAATTAAATTTGAAATCTTCCCATTAGAATAACATTGAGATTGCTTTGAGCATTATAAACATCTGTTAACGTACAGCTGTAGTTTTTGGTGATCACTGATATTCACAATGTTGGATTGGTTGGATTCCATTGATTTAGAACTAATAATTGTAACTTTTGTATTGCATCAAAATAAATTGCACGATATCGAGCAACACGTGCACTAGTGTAACTTATGCTAAAAAGCACTGATTATATTTAGTAGTAATGGTAAAGTCCATTGTAATTACAGCGTAATTATTGAACGGCCAATAATAAATATTGTCTATAGTCTATTCATGGGAGATTAAATTTGTTGTAAAATTCCTAATAACAGAGGTCCTTAAAAATTTTAAATAAGGATATTTAGGAATCTGCAGACAATCACAGTAATCCAATAAACATCACATATAGGGTGGACAAAAGTGTGAAAACAACATATCTTTAAAAGCATTTAAGTGACAAAACTAGAACTTTGCAAGTTGATTTAGGGTCTTAAAGTCTACTCCCCAAGGTGATTATTGACATCAAACCATTAAGGGGGGACGATCCAAAAGGAATCAATATAAAATCTTAACTGTAGGCATGGGTCTAAAAGTACATCACAAGGTCTCTATGCATCTATATAGAACAATTACGCAAACCCAGCCTTAAAAGTACGACCAAATAAAAATGGCAGGTTATCAAACTTTGCATTAAAATCATAACGCTGAAAACAAAAATGCAATAACTCCCGATACACTCGACCTTTTGAGGTCAGGTTTATGACAAATTGCTCAGACTTCAAAGCCCTTTAAAATGATGTATCATATTATGACATATGCCAATACAGTTTCCCTGACGATTTCCATTAGGGACTTCCCCTAAAAGAAGTCTTGGTAAAATCTTCATTGGCCTACGCACTACATCATACATCCATACAACCCATAGATGAATTTTTAATTGCTCATTCCAACTACGATTTCTGGAATGCTGAAGCCAAATGTAATAACAGAAAATTTACTAAAATTTTTAGAACCCGTTGTTCAATATTTGCTGTACAGATATTGTCATGTTGAATTGCCCACCAAAGTCTAATGGTTGTAACAGCTGATTACCTGACTGTCACCCTCCGTTTCTTTGGCAGGAATCATCAGCTCCACGAGTTCCACCACAGCTCTTCGGGCCAACACCTTCTTTTTCGCTGTAGAAAAGTTTGCCTGCCTGAATAAAAATAAATTTTTGTTACTTAAGCAAATAAATTGCATATCAGGCTTTATGATTGAAATAGATTATTTTGAGTTCCTTAACTATATTTCTTTGTTCTTATTACACCTAAATGAAAAACAAACTTAAATTTCATATTCAAAATTTTAAAACTTACTGAAAGAAAGGTTATGACCACCAAATAGTTTTTCTCTCCGTTTTTCACTAAGAACAGCTTATTGAATGGCCTTGTTTAAATTAAATTGAATTTAAAATAAACTTCATTAAGAAATGTATAACTATTATTAAGAAATTATTATTAAGTTATATAAGTTCTCTTGGTAAAATGTTTACTTTTATTTTGTATGTTTGTACTCGAATATGGATTACAATTTTAATTTATTATGCTATTAATATTACCGCCATTCCATAGACTATTTAGATTCAGGTGTAACGTAGGCCACCCACGTTTCATCGCCTGTCACTATTTGGCTTAAGAAATCATCACTTTCTTCATGGTAGGTACCGCAAAAGGACAGTGAAATAACAGTCCAAACGTATGGTTATGTGAACCTCAGTGAGCATTTTTTATAACCAGCGTGAACACAACTTCTAACAGCCTAAACATTCCGTCATAATTTCTTACACAACACTTCGAGAAATTAGAGGAAATCGTTTAGAAATTGTTGAAATCGTTAAGCACCTGTTCTCTGAGAATTTTTGGACAACTTTTCCAACCAAATTGTTAGTAATGATCAAGGAGTGGGCACAGCGTTCCTCATCATGTACATTTGTATGGCCATGTTTAAACACTCTAACCTACATTAGTACCATTCCATCTCTTATAATGGTTTCTCCGTACACTCCACAGATCTCACAATGAATATCGATCAATTTCAGGCCTTTAGCCTATAGATAACAGATAACAGACCACAGGGTGTCCAGCGAATGGGTTTGGCCTAGGGTGACCAAACGTCCCGGAAAACCGGGATTGTCCCGGTTTTTGATCATGTCATGCGATGTCCCGAAAAATTGTATCGGGACGCCCAAAAGTCCCGGAATTCTGTTTTTAAATTGATTAAAAAATATATTGAGACATAAATAGGCCAATTCAAGTTTTGTAAATAACCGATTGAATTTTTATCCCTGCTGCGAGTATACAGTAACACAGTAATAGTCCACAAAATAGTACTCTGAGTTGGCAAAAATTGCAGAATACTGTTTTTTTTTCCAATCAGCCAACAACGCCAACAGAGAGAGAGAATATTTTCGTTCATAAACATCCAATGGGCAGACGAACGGAACAGAATGAAAGTGGACTCGCTGGAAGCAATCCCCTAGATTCTTTATAATTGTGAATGTGAGCAATTTTATAACTACGTTTTAACACATAACAAAGGCATGATCAAGAAAGCCGGAAGCAGTGACAAAAATATTCTTTACTACAAGGCTGATCATTATCATTCACAACCAGTGCTGATATAAAATGTAAAATTTAATCATTTGAAATCTTTTATTTAGGTATTTTTACTATAAATACCAAAAGTCAATAGTAAGTATGTAGTAATGTTATCAATTACTGTAATTTTTATTACTATCATTCGATGACATGAATTTTGAAGAATGGTATATTTAACATATAGATTTCTAAGGGTTTAAGTTTAGGAAATTTATGAAACTTTGTTTTTGTGCGAATCTCATACTGAGCTGTAGTTAAAAACACTATGAATCAATCAAAATTTACTAAGCCTAATTCTTATGCAGGGGATAATATGGACCAGTTGGTTGGTATACGGCTTGGTGGGGGGGGGGGGGGGTACATGTTCGGAGCTGTCCCGGTTTCCTCTGAGAATGATTTGGTCACCCTAGTTTGGCCGAATTCACGTATCTTTGCGCACATTCCCCGCATACCGCATATTTCCTGAGTGACTTCTATTATCCCCAAGGCTTTATAAAGAAGTAAATTTTAACAAAAATTGATCAAATTGAATAAAATTCATATGCAATAAGAATGCAATGTGTGCGCACACACTCATGTATGCAAATTCGCAAAGCGTGGTGGAATGGGGGGCAATGGCAGGGTAACGAAATTGACTGCTGGTGCTGGAAACACCTGCTCATCCGGCAGGATGTGCGTAATATAGAAACTAAGATAGATCCCATTTTGTATCCAGTTCAGTGCATGATTATCGCTCTAATTCGCGGTGCTGTTCAGTGAACCCCAGTAATTTTGTGTTGTATTACGCTAAACAACACTTTTCAAAACGCAATTGTTTTGCATGACAAGAAATGTTTGATAAAGTAACATTCGATTTTATTTGACAAAGTTATAAATTTATTAGCCTAATTCATTAAGTAGACTAAATTTTGAACAATTGGTTGATATGTCCTTCAATTTTTACAAATTAGACTAAAAGATGAACCATTTTTTGTTTTTGTATGCAAGTTCTTATCTTAAATAAATTATACTGCCTCACCCAGCGCCATACCCTACACCCTCGCCCTCACCCAGCGCTGGCTGACCGATGTCAAACCAAACAGACCACTTGACCTTGGTTTTTTGTCCACCTCAAAGTCTTTTGTTGTGTTCCTTTTTCAGCCATTTAGATCAGTTTACTCATTCCAATGACGTTTGGGCAGTGAAAAATAATGGATTTATATTTTACCCAATCGAAAATCCGCGGACTCAGGACAAAAATTTTTTTAAATATTTTATTTTGGGTTTCACTTATTTTACTGAACTCTTTGTTTTAACCGTCAATAATAATAACGTAACAATTATTCAAGCCAATAACATGTTGTGGCCTGAAAATTCGGTTATTTTCATAATGCAAAATAACCAAACGTCCAAGTCTAGAAGCTCGAAGTAAATCTTCCTCCCCTCTCTCACTCTCTTTTCAAGCAATTCTCGACCTTTTGTATGCCAAAGGAGCATCCAAAGAATGTGATAAGCGATTATCGTCCTTCTGCTGACTAACATATGGTCTATAATAGGCAAGCAGAGTACAAACGGGTGCTATAGATCAAGCAATTTTAGACCTTCCGTCAGTCTTCACCACCGCTGGCCAGATAGCCTTTCCGAGGGAATGGCATAATGGCGAGCATATAGTCTTTGTTATTATATACAGTAGAATCACGATAGTTCGACTCTCGGTAGTTCGACACTCCTTATAGTTCGACACGGTCTGTGACATCTTAGCATGTCAGTAACGACTGATTATGCCCATGTTGGAGACTGCCAAAAGTGAAAATTTAAACAAAATGGTAAATGGTTTTAATTTTGGTCAAGTTATAGTTCAATCTAGTCTTTTTTCTTAAAAAATTATTGTTTTCTAAATTCAATTCATGATTTTTTAAGCTCCCTGAATAAAATTTTCTATATACTCCCTATAGTTTGACTTTTTGATAGTTCGATACTCTCAAAGTCCATTAAGAGTCGAACTATCATATCATAACTAGCATTCCCGCATAGTTACAAGCTTATTAATATTCCCGTATAAATCCTGGTTTTTACGGATTTCCCGTTTTACAGTGGGCAGGACTCTCAATGGGCGGGGGCATTTTAAACACTTGAAAACATCCGGGGAACACAGTGGTGACAAGTGCTGTGGCGGCTTTTTACTGTTGCGCAGATGAAGGTACACAGCGTGCTTATGCAGAACGTAAACCACAGCTCTACAATCGTGAAATTTCAAAATGGTACTTATCTACTTAAGAAAAACACCTCGGACATAAAAAAACATAACACAGTGAATGTGTTGAGAGAAACCCTTTTAATAATACTTCTTATTTGAACCTGACCTAAATCTGACACAGAGTTTGTTTTAATTCACACCTGATCTGGTTGAGTCTGCAGATGGTCTGCACCAGCTGTTCCTCAGAGCAGAGTTTGCGCCGTGCCCTGACCGCGTCGTGATGAGCCGAGTAGCGCCACGTTACATCTTGCACTCCGTCACAAGAGAATCCAATCACGTACGTCAGCTTCTTGCCCCAGCCCTTCTCGTAAAGCAGAGGTTTGTCCAGGGCGCACTCACAGGAATCGCAGTGCACCCAGCGTTGCTGTGATTTGAAGTACACCTGCAAAAAATAGGCCTATTGAATGCTCAGTCATTCAAGAATGCTCAGGTCATCTATGAATGCTCAGCCCTTGTCATTTTAACCTTTAAAAATTTCACAAAATCTCCGCTACAGGCCGTAAACAATGTTGGTGGTCATTCCCAAGTTGAACAAAAGGCAACAGGGCAACATTGTCCCAGAGAGAACGTGAGTGCTGCAGAAAGCTTGGCAGCATCTGGACAATCAATCGCCTCTGAATGGTCGACCGCAGTTGAACAATCAACAGCATCTGTACAAACGACCACATCTGAATGATTGACGCATTCAGTAAGATTGGCTGTTTAGAATAAAACTCTTTTGGAGCCACATTGAACCTTTTTTTATTGAACCTAATTTTAATGAAATACCAGAATTAACTTCAAATAATTATTTTGATTTTTGCAATGTTTACTCTTGATGTACGATTAAGTACTAGTCTTAGCCTGCAGAGAGTTTTGCATATATAGTACGTAGTCGCAGAATTATCTAAAGTATTTAGCTTTAGGGGTGGTCATTGTTCCATGCCCTGGAGTATTATAGTTTTGTTAATAATTTTTATATTTTGAGGTGTCTAGGATCTGGACCTATTAGTTCATTGTTGGAGTTGCTATTGTATCTATGCTTAAGGCTTATTGGAATTGTACCATTAGTATTCTTGGGATATTTTAGGCCCCCTGTAGCAATACCACTAACTCAGACCCATGGATGAATTTTGAGAAGGTTCAAAATTAGACTCAGTTTCCAACACTCAGTGGGCTATTGTGTGATTTTGACAACAGAATCAGCTGGTCTAATAAAGTTAAAGATGCACATGGCGTCCACTCATCTTACAGTCACATTTTATTCATATTATTTGTCTTAAAATATGAACTGCTTACAGCGTCAGGGGAAAAGTGCTAACAACTGAACTTCTTGATACTAATCGTGGCAGACTTCTTGAACTTCTTGATACGTGTGAATGGCAGACCCTGACAGTGGAGCAAATCTGTTATTCTTACCTCTGTCCAGACGTGGTCGGTCTCATCGTAGACGAACCGAGCATCATAGCCCAATGCACGACACAGCGCAGTAAAAGCGTTGGCCCACTCACCACACCTGCCCCTGCGTGTGTCCAGAAGTCTCGACACGTCGTTGATACGCGGGAACAAAATCCTCGCACTACAACCGTTGCATTTGTACACCTAACGTGCAGTAGGTATTGAATAAATGACACTAATGAATAAATAATAATAATCTTAATAAAATTAATCTTAATAACCTATATATATTAATAGACAAGCATGATTCTTTTCCTCCTTTTTTCTCAGCTTGTGTTTATTGTAGGAAAAATCCGTGCATCACCATTAGAAAAGTAGTGTCCTGTAGATGACCTAAAACCTATTATAATTCACATTGGCGTCCGACAGGCTTTTAAAAATTCAGTATAAATGTTATGGAAGAAGGTTAATTGACTAAATCATTGTACAGCTGTTGTTAAAACTTACAACAAATTCTAGACAATCAGGAACAACAAATGTTTCAGTAGTAAAATATTTTAAACTGATTGGATCCAGACGGTTTAGATTAGACATGTAACGGATATCCGGTTACTATCTGGTATCCGGCATATCCGGCCTTTTTTTTAATATCCGGTATCCGGCCGGATGCTTGCTACTATTCGGCCAGATACCGGATACTTAAGTCTATTGTTTGGCACTGCTTGATCACTACTTGTAACCGTCTTCTTTTTGGTCAAGACAAACATTAAAAAAATAAAAACAACAAAAACAGAAAAACTTACTGACTGACTGATAGCGAATGAAAAATTTGTGCCTCCTACACGGTCCCACGGTCAGAAGGACAAGTTCTTGCTTGTCTTTTAATAAATTATCCTTAAACTAAAAGCTAAAACATGAGCCGGATATCCGGAAGCCGGATATTCGGCGCTCCGGCCTAGAACCTTGCCGGATATCTGGTATCCGGTATCCGGCCAAAAGAAATATCCGTTACATCTCTAGTTTAGATCAACTGAAATTGATTGTTGTCGGTTGATTGTTGGTCAAATTTTGATCAGTGGGCAATCTCTAGTAATAAGTTAATTCACTTAATCCAAATATAAACACAGTGAGAATATCACTAGAAAAGATGAAGTGAAATCCATCCTTTCCTTAACCCCTGAGCATTAGGTATAAATGTAGGCTATGGCTATGAAAACTTTTTATGATGTGTTAAACATAAACAATTTTAATTGAAACTCATTTATAGCCAGACACTATTGACACTAACTTGTTACATTAGTTACTTTAAACTAGTTGAACAAATGTTAATAATATAATTCAAAACTAACCAAAACTATTAAAGAAATCAAATATAATTAAAAAGGAACATTAGGTATTTAGTTTACTTCATCTTACTACATATTGGATTTAATAGAAAAAATAATGTTGTAAAACTTACTTCGACCCTGTCAGAATGTACCAATTCTTTGGGATCGGAACTCATCTCAACAAAATTGCCTTCACATTTACAATTTTCGCACTTTGGACAGTTAACCCATTCAAAAAAATCATTTTTAAACCATGTCATGAGTTCATTAAAGAACAGAGCTTCTTGAAGGCTGGCTTCATTGATATGTTCGTTGTTTTTCAACGCCATTTGCTGGTGCTCCCTCATGCATTTTTGGACGCGTTCACCGATTTCGTTGATTGGTACCATAGATAACGCTTTCCTCTTTGTTGCCTCTTGCTCATATTGCAGCACCATCAAGGAGTACTTTTGTAACCGCTCGAGGAACTGGTTTGTCTAAAACAGTTAGGTATAAACTTTACTTCAAACATTCCTGTCATCTCATCCTCTTATACAGCAATAACAGCCATTGTTACTAAATTAAAATTTTAAAACATAGTTTAAGACTAAAACGATTTTTCCTAGGATTGAGGGTGTTTCTAAACTTATTTTTAGACAAAACACTCTCAAATACAAAGCTTTTAAGCTTCTACCCGCTAGATTTCAAGAATGTGGAAAATACATCGCCACAGACACTGCTCGTATTATAGTACAGGATAGTATAAAGACATATATGCCATTATTTAAACATATTTTCTACATAAGTATTAAAAACAAATAATTAACAAATAAAATTTAAGATACAAGGTATTGAAACTCGTTTTTGTTTAGAAAATTGGTATTGCAAGCATTTGAGTGTTAATAAAAGGTATACAGTAGAACCTCGATAGTTCGACTCTCGATAGTTCGACACTCCTGATAGTTCGACATGGTCCATGACAACTTAACATGTTAATAATGTCCGATAGTGTCCATTTTGGAGCCTGACAAATGTGAAAATGTAAACAAATTGGTGAATTATTTGAATGTTGTTTATGTTAAAGTTCAATTAGGTTATGGTTTCACTAAAATTTAGTGTTTCCTAAATTCAAATTATGATTTTTTTACTCCCAGTGTTAAAATTTCCCATATACTCCCTATAGTTCGACATTTCGATAGTTCGACACTCTCTAAGTCCACAAAGTGTCGAACTATCGAGGTTCTACTGTATTACACCTGAAACGAAAGACTATCATAAGAAGGTAGAGTACCGTAAGATTAACACATACCGTATCTCACAAAATTTAATTATGGGACTGATTAGTCCCTATACTGCTTTTGAAATCCTACCACCGAACTAGTGGTTTTCCAAGTAATATCTAGAAATTAATTGAAATGTCAAACAATATAGGCGTATTGGAGGAAAAAGCCTAATCCATTTTTACTTACTTATTATTATATGTATATACAACTATGTAAGTTACCTGGTTTTGAAATAATTTTTATAAACTGCAAGATAAGTGCTCTAAAATTACCATTTTTTGAACAAATGAAACGTAGGCCTAAGTCTACTCTTTGTAAAAAAATTGGTTGCAACATGAACCCTGATACAAAACTCATAAGCTATCCAAAAATTTTTTTGCAGATACGTGGGAATTTTTTTAGTTTTGCCGACAATATGAAGCTTTTAAAACTCATCAAACTTTGAGCAAGAGGGGCCAAAAAATGCAAATATTGCTCATATTCAATTTTAATACAGAGTTATGATGGGAATAATTTTATTATACACCGTATTTAAATACTTTATATTTGCTAAAAATCACATAAACTTTCAATGTTTACTATTAAGAAAACCTTACAGGTAAAAAATCCAAAGAAAACAAAAATACAAATAAAAATAGGAGTGCTTCTTATAAAATGATTAAAACATTCAACATATTTAGGCCAAAACACATTCTTATAATGAGGACAGTTTACCGAGTTTACTGAAGTCTGGGGGGAAGATGTGGCCGCGGCCTCAGGTTGGGGTGTAGACTGACGTTCACTGCAGCTCGGCTCACGGGTTTCATTCTCATTTACTCTTGAGGTACTATTTCCATTGGGTAGTCCTTTCAAAAATTTATTTCTGCGACTTGATATTTCGTCTCTAAACCGGGTGAGCTTTTCAACTGATGTGCTCTCCGGGGGAAGCAACAATGCGTCATCACCCTTGAACAAAAATTGTGTTAAAAATACAAGAAAAAATTTTGTACCGTACGTAAGATATCACGTAATTGACTCACTCAAATGTCCATTTACATAAATCGAAACATTCTTGTAATAAAAAGACTACGGTACAGTAAAAAAGTAGACTATTAGTTTCTAAGATCTAAAAAAACTTTTTGTTTAGAGGGTTTCTACACAAATGACATTTCTCAACGTTTTGGTAGGAATAGTCCTAACCCTAGTCTTGTTACTATCTGATGTCAACCTATTAAGCATCATTAATTAATGGCCCAAAGATAAATGACAAATGGGTCCGTATTAAAACTTTTCAAAAACTCCTAACTGTTACCAATTAGTATATTAGTAGAAATATACCACTTTAAAACCAGACAAGCTGGTGACACATACCATCTCCCTACAGCACTGTGCAACAAAGCTTGTGACAGGGGAGGCTCTGTGATGAAGATATTGGGGAGGCAACTTTAAAAGCTGTAAAATTATAAGGACCAGGTTATTATTTTGTGAACCAATGAAACACTAAGCCATAATCGATAATAGCCTAAAAATAATAAAATAGTAATATTATTAAAATACCTATGTCACAGCAGACCTGGGTACTCAGTGAATTTCCATTTCTCAGCACAATTACCAGGGTGTAGGCTATTCTGGTTTGCCCCAATATGGGTTTTAGTAAGAAAATATAAATTAACATATAGGGTACCTAGTGAATGTGCATAACATTTTTTATAAACTTCTGGTATTTTTTAATTTTTCCCATTAACACCTTGGGGGGTGAGTACGGTACTTCGGTTTGCACCATATGGGGTTGGTAAGCAAATATAAATTAGTCCCTTCATAGTGAATCTATAAACCAAATTTTATCAATCTATATCAATAAAAAGCAAGATGAGAGCAGGGTTTTGTAGATTTTCTTCTATAAGAATAACATCAGAAACGTATTTTTGTTTTTTCTCCATATTTTAACCACATGTCATTTAAAATTCAAGATACTAAGTTAAATTGTTTTATTTTTTCAAGTTTTTAAAAATGGTTTACCGTAAACTAAAATTGTTAATTTAAAGAAATTGGGTAAAAAAGTAATTTTTTAACCCTTTTGAAACAACATAAAACCCCGTTCCCAAAACCTGATTATACTGGTTCACGAACTCATGAAAATAAACCTTGTCCTACACCTCCATCAAATTTCATCAAAACCAGAGGTCTCTTTCAAAAGTTATCAGTACCATGGACACACATATAAACTTAAATAGATAGATGTATCTAAATATGAAAATAATCAAATGAATGTTTTTAGCTTCTGGCAAACTCAAAACAAAAAAGTATAATGGTTCCGGCTTAGGCCTTACCATAGCTACTACTGTAAAAGCGTATTCCCTATAGGCAAATTCACTAAAAGGATTGCACTAACTGATTAACCTACAGCAGAAGCTCTTTTAACCGACCTCGGATAAACTGCCCATTAGATTAACCGAAAATATTTTTTCAGACCAACCAAATGTAGAAACTTCCGCCGTGCAAGCCAATGTTGTGATAATGATCTAAAATAGCTTTCATGTTACAAGAGGTCCTGGGACATGACCTTGATCTGCTAAATTACATATTAAGTGAAATTCAGTCTCACCCAGGTCTGCTGCAACGGAGGTATTTTCATAATATTAACTTATTATTGTATTATTTTTTAGGCTATGATTGATTATGGCTAATGTCTCATTGATTCACAAAATAATTACTTGGTCCTCAACAAATAAATTTTGTTTGCATCGATGTATAATTTTATTACTGCGGAGCGAAACTCCGCATGTGTCATCTGCCGTGATACGGTACCTATTTTATAATACAAACTTATTTAAAGTCCGTTTTTTTAAACCTGATCCTTCTCGAGAAAATTGGGGTGGGGGAAAGATTTAAACTGTAAACAAAATATTTAAACTGTAAACAAAACATTTAAACTCGTGACAAAGATGTTCTAGTAGCAGATTTACTTCAATAATGTTTTCTATAACTTATAATACCTTTTAGTTACTCCTAGTCAACTGTTATTTTTTAAAGCCAAATATATACTTTGTTAAAAAGTAACAGTTCTAAAGTAAACTGATTAAAAAGCAACTGTTGCCAATTATATTGTAAAACTGATACACAATATGTTGTCATGTGAAATTAACAGCTGGTATGCAACAGTGAAATAAAACAAAAACAACAAAAAAACCAAAAGGCTTCAGCCAATGGGATAGTAGCAAGGATAAACAAACCCCCTCCACCATCTCTTTCACGGAGGATCAGGTTTAAAAAAACGGTCTATACTATGTAAAATTGAAATATTAATCCTATTAAATTAAAGAATTAATAGTATCAACGATGACATGTGATTCCTGATGAAGTTCGTCAAAATTTAAATACAAATTAGATTATTAAAACACGTAAAATGAGTTAAATTGGGCAATTTATTATTGCGGGGTAAAACTCCGCATGCGCCCTCTGCCGTTGTAGGCTTACCGGTGAAGCGCCTGCTCGAGGGTTAACCTCCGACAACGTCAACTTTGACAGCTTAACACTTAGACCAGCTTGATTTTAATTAGGCCAAATGACCATCCATGTGAACATGACTACAAAATACAACACAATAGTTTTAAAACCTATGTTGTAGCTTAACACTAAATAACTATATCACTATTTTGAGACAGGGACCTCACAAAGTGGGTATTTCAACCTGAATATGAATGAGAGATGTGTGTAGGATGATTGTGGCGCGATCTTGTAGTCTTGTTACTGACTAAGGCCGACATTCTCCTTAGGCAGGACTGTTAATTAATAGCCCAACAGCCAATGGTATCTAGGGACCTACAGTTTAACGTAGGATCCAAACCACAATGTCAACCTCATATATATGAATTGGTCTAATTATGAGGATGGTCTTTATGGATGAACTAGTATTCACTATAGTGCGGACGTTAATCCCCACTAGGGAATATCGCATCCACAAGCCATCGCTTAAAACTATCCACAATTCGTGACCTCCAAGTAGGCCTAGCTGGATTACAGGACGTCGCCACTGTCCCAGTCAACATCCTGCATCGAACTGGAGATTAAAGGTAACTTTCAACCACATTATAATCCTTATCGGGGCGAAACTTCGTTATCCGTCTCCACCGTTATTATCGATGTGGAAATTTCGATATTGCGATTGAAATTGCTATCATATCGATGATACAATTACACAATATGATTACGATTTTATCACCTGATTTAGTTTTGTTCTAATATAATTAAACAAACCTTTTGACAATAAAACAAATATATTCAAACAAGTAACTGAAAATAACAACAACAAAAAAGTAAAAATTGTAGCTAATGTAACCTGTAACAAAGAACAACACAAAATAAACTAACCAAGTTTATTGTGTAGCTGCATCTAAATTGTGAGAAGAAGCTGAATTCGTTATAGATCTAAAATGGTGTCACACCACACAAATGCTGCCAAATACAATTCAGAAAGGTATTTATTTTTTTTTTTTGCTATTGTATTGAGGGAATATGCGTTTTGAATGTTTCCAAACACCGGCGAAACTTCGTTATCCGTCTCCACCGTTATTATCGATGTGGAAATTTTGATATTGCGATAACATTGCTATTATATCGATGATACAATTACACGATACGATTACGATTTTATCACCTGATTTAGTTTCTCGTTCTAATATAATGCAATAAACCTTTTGACAATAAAACAAATACCATATATATATTCAAACAAGTAACTGAAAATAACAACAACAGAAAAAGTAAATATTGTAGCTAATGTAACCTGTAACAAAGAACAACACAAAATAAACTAACCAAGTTTGTTGTGTAGCTGTATCTAAATTCAAATTGTGAGAAGAAGCAGACCGTTAGATCTAAAATGGTGTCACACAAATGCTGCCAAATACAAATCAGAAAGGTACTTTTTTTGCTATTGTATTGAGGGAATATGCATTTTAAATGTTTCCGAACACCATTGATTTTGTTGTTATAGACATCGCTGTCAATTAAAGTGACGGAGGTTTACGGTTACACTGTTAGGTTAGATTATTATTATGGTACATCTTTTCTCAGTTTATCGTTGTTGATTCGATTGTTTTCATCGCTCAATTTCAATCGCAATATCGAAATTTCCACATCGATAATAACGGTGGAGACGGATAACGAAGTTTCACCCAAACACCATTGATTTTGTTGTTATAAACATCGCTGTCAATAAAAGTGACGGAGGTTTACGGTTACACTGTTAGGTTAGATTATTATTGATTACATTAAGATACATTTCTTGTCTCAGTATCGTTGTTTATTCGATTGTTTTCACCGCACAATTTCAATCGCAATATCGAAATTTCCACATCGATAATAACGGTGGAGACGGATAACGAAGTTTCGCCCTTATCGGAATGAGGTAACCTCTATTGGTTTTGAAATAACCTTGGACCAGACTGTAACTGAATTTAACATATATTTACCAACCTCTTGAAATCCTATTTCAAATAAGCATTCCATAGCACCAATAGAAGGCAGGATAACAGATGACACTAGTTTGTTTTCGAGTTTAAGTTTCCTGTATTTGGGATTTGACGGGTAGTGCAAAACATTGTCTACAAGTCTTAAAAGAATTGATGTCACTTCTAAATAGATTTCAGTAGGATTTTCTTCCAAACTTTCAATGCACTTGAAAGTCATGTTCGGTAACACTAAAAAATGTGGTTAGGTTATCACTTCCTAACCTAGGATTATTAACAGATAAGTTTACAGGTACTGTTATGCCAAATTAACTACCGATTTATGTAGCTATTACTAAATTACGAAACACTTTGAAACAAATAAAACACATAACACTTTTTAAACGCTCTTTTTGAAAGTTGCACAAGCACAACGTTAATGAAAAAATTTTAAGTTGACGTTGGTTGACACTTAAGGATAGTGATTCTAGGGATCAGACGTGACGTGACAGACGACGGTAAAGTAGTGATGGCAAAATAAAATCGATTTTTCGGAAAAATCTATTTTTACCATTCGATACATCGATTTTTTGACATCGTTTTTTTGTTCACGATTTTTTATCGAAATCGATTTTACTCTTTCGATACATCGATATATCGAAAAATCGATTTTTCAAGAAATTTTGCCATCACTACGGTAAAGGGTTAAGACAAGGACTCGTTCTCGTACATCCACCGCAAAGAGGTATGTTTACGTTTTTGCCTAACACGAGACAAATCACTGGACTTAATCCCAAATCCCAAGATAACTGCAGGACTGGGGAAAACTGCTGGAATGTAATAGACAAGGGCTGTTTCATTAGCGGGAAAAACGATGTAAAAGTTAGTACCCAAAACGTCACTAGCCTGATCAGCTGGTAAATGTTATTCTTATGGACAGTGAGGTCCCTTAGATTCAAATAGAATTGCGTCAAATTTTCGAATCGTCGCAGAGTGCCAAGGATTTTTCGGGCCACAAAGTTTTCACTATTGGACGATTTTAATAATTCATTGGCGCTATGGAAAGATATTAATAAAATGGTGGCACTATGCCACGTTCTGTCCTAGAGTGTAAATATTCAAATTGGGGCGAATCAATTAATATCTTAGAGTGTAATAGTGTCAAAAATCAGGGAGGGTGTCCGTGCTTCGGAAGAGCCGGGACAGAGTAGAAGGGGAAAGGCGTGGTCAGTTGATTTATAGCCTATCTGGCAAGCCACGCCTATTGCCCTCCCAACACGCTGACCTACTGTTATACGTTTGTCTCCACCTCAACACCCGATACCTCGACAAAGCCCGCCACTCCGACATCCTCACACCATACTTCGACCCGTACTTCACCGACCGCCAAACCCTCACAATCCACCACCTCTCTAACCTAGATCTGCCTCCATAACCCCACCAATAACCACAAACCATGCATTCGCACAGTAACTCCACAACGACCGTAGCAAACCACCACCCTACCCCCATTGCACCAGGCACCTCGTTAAGCAGTCTTCTGACTAATCAAAGTCCTGGTCGCAGTGGCTCCCTTCCCCCTCTGGCGCGAAAGTAGGCACCGAAAGAAAAAATAAAAAAGCCCTACCGTAGTGTCAGAACTCCTCCCCTCCCCCCTCCCCTCCGGCATGAAAGTAGGCAACGAAAGAAAAAACAAAAAAGTCCTACCGTAATGTCGGAGTCAACCGCTACGCCTACCCCCACCCCGGCACGAAAGCAGGCACAGAAAGAAAAAATAAAATACCCCCCGTCGCAGCAGACCTGCGTACTCAGCGAATTTCCAAATTAGTAATATTAGTTTTGACCAGCTAAACTTGTAAACAAAATTTCATCACGTGCTCATAAATAGAGAAATAAATGTCTATTCTCCTTAAGATAAATATAGGGAAAGAGTATGCAGGTATGCTGCCATGGGGGACACTAAAAGTAGGTTTTTAGCACAGAAAAAATTTATTTCGACCATATAAAGCCATATAGTAAGTTTCATCAATATCTGTCCATAAATAAAAGAGTTTGCCTATTCTCCATATGATTAACATGGGAAAAGAGTATGCAGGTTTGCTGCCATGATAAGTACAAAAACCAAGATTTTTTACCTTAAATGGAAGAATCTCAACCAAATGAAGGTAAATACCAAGTTTCATCCAAAATTATTGGTTTATAAGTGAAATATTAACACATCCTTATTCTCCATAAGATTAACATTGGAGCCCCAAAAGACAATGTACTGTCTTTAAACTTTGTAATATCTCGGCAACCAATGGAGATAGAGCAAAGCTTCAAAATACTAAATTGTGTGTTTTTTTTGAGCTAAATCCAATGGTCAAAATAAAAATTTTAAATTTTAAAAATTTACATATGAAAAATGCAAAAAACCCATTTTTGGGGTACAAAACCCCCCAAAACTACCCCTTCCGGTAGGTCGATATGTCTGGTTTTCGAACTCATCCGAATAAACGTAGGATTACACATCTCTACCAAATTTGGTGTCGATCGGACCATTTTTACGAGAGTTATCGTGTCTAGGGACACATATAAAAATTTTAATGACTATTATTTTTGGTCTCTGGGCACCTCAAAACGAAAAAGTAACATGGTCCCGGGCTTAGGTCTTACCATGAGACCTACGGTAATAGCTTATTCCCTATATGGGAAATTCGCTAATATAATAATAATAATAATAATAATAATAATCGTCTTTATTTGAGCGGTTCTCAGTATACACTGATTTTCAGAACAACTCTACTAATTTATATAACTTAATCTAATTTTATATACAATAATTTATAAATATTTCTTTGAGTAAAGTATCTTCAATTGTTTCTTTAATGAATTTGTTTCTGATTCGGTTATATGTTTTGGTATAGAATTATATATCTTTGGTGCATAAAATTTATAACACTTTCTTCCAATTTCTTTGTTTATTTTTGGGATGTTCAATTGATAATTTTGTCTTGTAGATTTATTTGATGTGTTAATTCTATAGGCCAATTTCTCATAAAGGTACTGTGGTCTTTTCAGTTTTAATGTTTTGTGTATCATGGATATAGTTAAAATTTCACATGTAATTTTTGTAGGTAATATTTGAGCAAGTTTTCTATACTTTGTAATGTGATCATATTTTTTTAAACTGTAGACATATCGTATAGCTGAATTTTGAATTTTTTCTATTCGTCTACTCTCTTCTTTGATTAATCCATTGCCATAAGCTGGATAACAATATTCAAACATTGACATAATTAGAGAGTTTACTATTTTAATTTTGGCGCTTTCAGGCAGAAGGTCTTTGTATCTGTATAGGGCACGAAGTCTTCCCACAGCACGTTGACAAATATTACTTATATGGTTTGTGAATTTCATCTCTGAGTCTAAAATAATTCCTAAAAGTTTGACCTTTTCACTGACCTTCACTTCACTTCCACTTATTTCTATTTTAAGATTTTCTGTTTTTATATAAGACCTATTTATTTTTGTTGATAAATGAATAACATTACATTTAGAAATATTTAATTTAAGTCCATGGTTAGAAGACCAAACTAATATATTCTGCAAATCATGATTCATAGTTTTAAACGCGGTTTTTGCAAGTTTTAGATCATATGAATAGCAAAGATGACAATCATCTGCATACATATAGAGAGTGGATTTCCCATTAACTTGATCAACTAAATCTGCTGTATAGAGACTGTAAAGCAGAGGTCCTAAGCAGCTCCCCTGAGGTACTCCTCTATTCTTTAAAAGGGGATATATGGGAAATTCGCTAATATTCCCTAAATGGTAAATTCGCTAAAAAGTCCTGCCGTAGTGCCGAACCGCATCCCACAACCCTATCCGAGGCTGAAGAGGGCAAAGCCCTATAACAGCCGCAGTGGGCTCTTCCAGCCCACTGGAACCTCACGAAGCAAGCAAGACATATCACGAGCTTTAGACTTACTTCTACCGGAAGAGCCTGCCCATCCTGCACTGTACTGCAACTTTCACATCCCTGGAGGTCTAAGGGACAGGCAGTACACTTCATACGACTTCATGAACTGTGATATCAACATGATTTTCAGTAAGCTGAGCTCTCTTGGGCCTGTGGTGTTTCATGTTCCTGATGCCCCACTCCACTCCGATCATCTACTGAACACAATCCGTAAGGTAGTTTTGGAACACACTCCTCTCAAGATGAACGGTAAATCCCGTTTCCCACGCTGGTTTACTCCCGAGCTGAAACATCTCATCACATTGAAGAAGATAGCACATAGACACTACAAGATCAACCCAAGCCCCAGTCACTACAATGAATTCAGTCGCCTTAGGTCCATTTGTAAAGATTTGAGTTCCAGATGCCGTACTGATTATATGTCTCATGTTAATTCTGGTGTGACAAAGAACATAAAATCCTTTTGGGGATTTGTCAACAGTACTCGAGGCTCGGCAGGAACTACAGAAGATTTCTACCTTAATGATGCTACTGCAAACTCACCTGATGAAATTTGCAAGTTGTTTGCCGACCACTTCTCCTCAGTGTTCTCACAGGATTTCAACCCCCCTCCTCAGCACAACTTTGATACATCCGTTAATCTCTCTGAATGTGTCCTGCAGGAATGCGATGTTGAACAGAAACTCTCATCCCTTGACCCGTACAAAGGCACTGGACCAGACTTAATTCCACCACTCGTGCTTAAGCATTGCAGTTCTCTTCTGGCTCCTCATCTTACAGCACTTTTTAACAACCTTCTCAAACTTGGAATTTTTCCTGAAAGTCTTAAGATAGGCTACGTGGTTCCCATTCACAAATCAAATGATATTGATGATGTTACAAACTATAGGCCAATAGTTATACAGCCCGCACTTGGAAAGGTTTTTGAGTCACTCGTTCTTGATTGCATTGGTTTTGGCTGCAGGAGTTTTATGAATGTTGAACAGCATGGATTTACAAGAGGAAGATCAATCAATACAAACCTTATCCTATATGAACATTACATACTGTCTTCATTTCGAAATGGTGTTCAAGTAGACAGTGCATATATAGATTTCTCGAAGGCTTTTGACAAGGTGAACCACCAGCACCTGTTAGCTAAACTAAAAGCTTATGGTATCCTTGGAAATCTACTGACCTGGTTTGAATCTTATCTGAGCAATCGTTTGCTGGTCGTAAAAATGTATGGCGCTACCTCCCAGCCTTTTCTTGCTTCATCCGTCGTTCCCCAGGGCTCGCACTTGGGTCCCTTTCTGTTTTCTATTTTTGTCAACGATATTGTGGACTACATTGAAGTGGGTTGCCTGTTGTTTGCTGATGATGTAAAAGTATTCACCTCTATTTCTTCGACAAATGACTGTCGTAAACTACAACAAAGCCTCTTAAACATCGAAGACTGGTGCCAGCGAAATAACATGATTATGAACGCCAAAAAATGCCACATTATGACCTTTCGCCGGACTGCCAACTACGTAGTTTATGATTATACATTAGATGGTTCTGTCTTGGAGCGAGTGGAAAAGATACGGGACTTGGGAATCACACTATCCTCAAACTTAAATCCTGAGGACCACATCAGCAACATAGTCAGTAAAGCCAGCCGTGTATTGGGCTTTATCATCAGAACCTCGAGAAATGGTCTAAGTATTGATGCCATGAATGTTGTATACAAATCATTGGTTAGGTCTGTTCTAGAATTTGGATGCATTATATGGTCCCCGCACCAACTTGGACACATTCATCGCTTGCAACAGATTCAAGACAGATTTCTGCGTGTTATTGGAGTCCGCATGGGTTTTGAATACCAATCAGTGCCACTGCCCCAGATAGAGGAGATGCTTGGACTAAACCCACTAGCTACCAGACGCCAGATGCATGACCTTATATTTCTTCGAAGATTGCTTGTGGGTGAGATGGACTGTCCTGCCCTGCTTAGCCTCATTGACTTTCGCGTTCCTGGTCAGACAAGCTCAACACATCTATTCAACCGCCGTCACTGTTCAACAAGCTATGAACTGCACAGTACGATACCACGTCTCCATCGGCTCGGCAATCTAGTCTCCACCCACTACGATTTCTTCTGTGATACAATTAACTGCCTGAGAAAAACCTTAAATTCTTTGTAAAAGTAATTTTTCTGCATGTCTTCATATTTGTTGTTCACTACCATTTCTCACAGAAAATCAGTCTCACAGTATAGGGCAATAACGTAGGGCTGCACTTTGCATGTTCATGTAGTTTTTGAGATTTATTCTGTTTTGTGCATTTGAAATGTATTATTGTAATTTGTCTTGTCTGTTCTTGTAATTGTACTTTGTTGCTAAGATTTCACGCTTTGTCCCTGTAAAATTTGTCTTGAATTCAAAAAGTGTTGTTAAAAATCACTCGCCATTGTATTATATCGTTTCTACATTTTCATGTCTTAAACAAGTAAGCATGTTGATTCACACCAACAGACATATTCTGCATGTTGTACTTAGGTTAACATTTTGTTGCCAACCCACCATATTGTATTGTTTTGTTGTCCCATAAGTTATTGTAGTATTATATTATATTCATTATTGTAAATTGGCGAATGCCGTTTGTAAGTATAAATAAATAAGTATAAGTATAAATAAAGACACGAGCACGAGGCTCGTGCTTTGTGACAGCCAACAACATTAGCTACATTTTTATGTAGGACCCACGGATGTAAAATTATAAACTTTCCTGAGGTTTTCATGGATATACCGAATTAATTTGAATTATTTCATGATAAAATGACGAAGCTTGCTGGTCGATAACTTATATTTCGATATTTTGATGAATAACATTGTAACAGAATGTCTGGTAACTAATCTTCAAAATAAATTTTACTTATCGCCATTAAATCAAGCTCAAAAAAAGTAATCCAGTATTTTAAATTATTGCTCTACTTCAAGTTGTTACGGAGAAAATTCAATTTTTCGTTTAGCGGTAAACGCAGTACGTCGTTAAAAGTCTCAGCCGCGCGTACAGTCAAACTCGTGTTGCTCATCTGGTAGCTATCATACTGAGCCATTAAGACATTAATGTTTGGAGTCTTTTTAACACATTTTTCTATTGTTAGGAGAAAGTATGTATCAGTTATCTACCGTTTATTTTATGGGCCAAGAAGATCTATTTTAGTGCTAGTCAGTGGTTAATTCTCCATGGTGTGGATTATCCTAGGTAGCTTTTGGTTACAATATTTTATAAATTAAACTTATTTAAGAACCAAATCCTATTATATTAAACGAGAAAGTTTTGTAGTGGGGTTTGTGGTTGGAAATTATCTCGCGAAGTACAAGCGCTAGACCGTTCCGGATGGAAAATAACTATTCTTGGGTACAAAATAATGGTAGTTTAATTCATCAAAACGCTCAAAACGCTCGAAATATCTATATATATAATACGTGATGCCCCTTTTTTGTTAACGCTTCTCCTCCCTTATTTCTGGACCAATTTTAAAGTTTGAGGTGTCAAAAGAATGGCCTCAGTTCGTAGTTTTGCAATAAGGTTTTAGATTTTTGATATTTTAATTCTGAAGCTCACTGGAAGCTCTCAAAGTTCATTTTTTGTCCATAAGATTAACATGGGGGACAATTTATTTTGAATTGCTAAATAAAACAGCTGTTGATAGTTGAACAAACAAACACATAATATGTTAAAAGCTGAATAGAAGCAAGGAATCTAAAACAAATGAAGACAAAATAATCTCTTTATTTATTTTAGATTTCTTGAATAGAAGCAAATTGAACTGGTACTATAGTAGGATTCACGAAAATAGTCCGATGAGAGTCGATGCATTGTTGCCAGATTTATTCTAAAACACATTTTTATACTGTGTAACACATGGTAAACATATCACAAAATGACAACATTGCAGGGTGAGAGGGGGTGAGGGGGGACACAGCTGTTAAAATTTCCATCGGACTATTTTCGTGCATCTTACTATAAAATATCAACACAATTTCATACTTTAATACGAGGAGTGTCTAATCTGGGGATTTAACCTTTTCTCAAAATGTAGCAGGTATATTTTGCTTGAAAATTTTATTCACGCGTATTTGGTTCACAAAAATAATTTTTGTAACTTAAACCTGGAAAAATTCATTTTTTTCCGAAACAAATTTTGGAAATTGAAATTTTTGACATGGGTCTTATTGGTTGTCCGACTGGTATTGAAACAATAATGAAAGGTAGCAAATACTAAAATAGAACACCAAATTTGTGTGCATGGGTTTTCAAACTGCTGTAAACTATAAGGAAAAGGGATAGTTGGTTGTAAGTGTAATAACCTTTTTATTTACTATTATAGTATAAACATGTTTTATGCACAATGCTACATATATTTAAAAAAAACCTGTGTAAAAGACAACATTTAAAAGTTTTTTACCTCCAGTATAGAAAACAAGCTTATTACAAAAATGGTTTTTATAAAGAAAAATGTTAACCAAAATAAAAATGCCACTAAAAACAAAATGGACCACACCAACAAAGATGTAGATTCTCTTAATTTATTTGATTTCTTTATTTAAATTTTGTAATGTCATGGAAAGTTAAGTTAAAGAGGATATAGGCATAAATAGTAATGTGGACTCATACACTATGTCATTGACTACCTCATACAGTAGTACTACAAAAACAACCGCAGTGAGTGCTGCATAACTCATACAGGACCGGGGAGTAATGAAATGTTGATTTTTATTCTTTTGTCATTTACGTTTTATTTTTTATGAACTATATGTGGATCCAACATCTGTGAATTTATTTAAAATTTTATAGGAGGGTTTAGACAAAGGCCCTAAGACATGTTGGCAAAAGAACAACTACGTAATCTCAGCTAATTTAGACCTAAAAGAACGAGCACCACATCTCAGCACTATCACATTGGGAAGTGGGAGAATTGGTAATGAAGATCGATCTGATTTTCACTATAGCGACATTTTTTCAAAGTATTACCATGGATCAAGGTTTGATCACCCGGTACTCTAATAAATGCAGCGCATTGCGCTGCACGGGCCCCCTAGTTTAGTAAAATCGTTAATAAAAATCATTTTTCTCCATAAGAAAAGCATTGGAGCGATCACCTGATTATAATTTTTTTTCCGAAACGTAAGTCGTAAGTCCCATGTTTTAACCATGTAGCCAGTTTGTGTATTAAAAACAAGAAAATTTCTTAGTTGTGTTGGTGGTTGGGCATAATCTTCAAAAAAAAGCACGAGTGGAAACCCAGTATTCATCGATAAATTCTAGGGTATAAAATAACAGGTAGTTTAATTCAACAAAACACGAAAAACCTTGGGTTACATAGTAAGATAATGAATCAAATTTTTGCCCTTAAGTATAGGTGTAAATCATATAATTATAATAAAATGAAATGCTTTAAAGTCAATTGAAACAATAACAATGTTTATGACAATCAATCGTCAAAAAATCAAACTTAGGTTAGTTTGTTACGTAGGAACTTAACCTCAAAAAACTCTTCAGGTTTATACAATGAGACTTTTGTTAAACCAGTTTTTATAACATTCTTAAAATTATCTCTAGATAAATTTCTTATGTTAACAGGCAAAGCATTATATATTTTTTTTCCTTGATAGCAAAGGCTATTTTCAGTGGCTGAAAACATGCACCTTGACGTGGAAATATTACCTCTTAACCTTGTGGAGTAGCTGTGAACATTTGATATTTTGGTTAAATTTGGCAGATTGTCCTTGACAAAAAGCATGACATGACAAACAATGATGGTAAGTAATTTAAGAGCAATCTAGAGTGGTTTGCAATGTGTTTGGTTATGAACGCCACACATTAATCGGTAACCCCAGGGTTTAGTGGGGTGGGACATTTCCGGGGATTTTTTCCCTGAATCGGGTAATACTATCCCTCATCAATAAAAATTATCCCCCAAAGTTTCCCTGCAAAATTCCCTATGGGGGTAAGAGGGGGTAAAAAAAGGGGAAAAATCCCAAATTTGTTATTTTTTGCGATAAAAAAAATCCAAGATAGCCAAAAAATTTCTAAAAATATATATGTTGCATTAACATAAAGCATTCAACCCCCACTCACCCCACTAAGGGGTGGGAGGGGGCCACCCCTCTGTGGAAGAGGGAAAATGGAAGAGGGAAACCCCGTTACTAACAAGAAATATGACTATAAATGTCTAATCAATATTATAACCACGTAAGACACTCTTAGCCACCCCTATTTTATGATTGGGGGTAAAAATAAGGGATGAAAATAGGTTTTTTGTGAATAAAGTCTGAAAAAAATTCAATTTAGCCCTAAAAATGTCAGAAATGTGTATTTAGCATTATTCCTCATGTTTTCATAACCCTTATTGACACCTCACTTATAGGGGTAGTGGTGGAAATGGGGTAAACCCATAAAAATACCATCATCCATCAAAAATAGTAAATAACTTAGAAAAAGAGCCAAAAATATTATATGGTGGCTATTTCATACAATTAATACACATACACCCCCTACCGATCCCATCCATATGAGGGTAAGAAGGAAAAGGGGGTTAAACGCCAAAAATTTTAAACCTGTTTAAGTCAAGTGGTTAGTGGGGTGGGGTATTTCTTGGGGTATATTGATGAATTTTATATAAGAATTGGGTAATACCCACCGTAATCAACCAAAAATGTCCAGCAAACCTTTTCCACTAAAATATCTTATGGGGTTGGTAGGGGGTAGAAAAAAGGGAAAAAATCATAAATTTTTATTTTTGGTTATAAAAAAAATCCAAGATAGCCAAAAAATCTCTAAAAATATAGATATTGCATTAACATGAAGCATTCAACCCCCACTCACCCCACTAAGGGGTGGGAGCGTGGCAAAGTATGGGTATAATACGAAATTGGCATACTGATGCAAGATGGAAGAGGTTAGTGGGGTGGGGTATTTCCTGGGGTATATTGATGAATTTTATATAAGAATTGGGTAGTACCCACCGTAATCTACCAAAAATGTCCAGCAAACCTTTTCCACCAAAATATCTTATGGGGTCTGTAGGGGGTAGAAAAAAGGGAAAAAATCATAAATTTTTATTTTTGGTTATAAAAAAAATCCAAGATAGTCAAAAAATCTCTAAAAATATAGATATTGCATTAACATGAAGCATTCAACCGCCACTCACCCCACTAAAGGGTGGGAGCGGGGCAAAGTATGGGTATAATACGAAATTGGCATACAGATGCAAAATGGAAGACGGAAATCCGTTACTAACATGAAATATGACTATAAATGTCTATTCAATATTACATCCACGTAAGACACTCTTAGCCACCTCTATTTTAAGATTGGCGGAAAAATAAGGGATGGAAATAGGTATTTAGTGAGTACAGTCTGAAAAAAAATACAATTTAGCCCTAAAAATGTCAGAAATGTGTATTTAGCATTATTCCTCATGTTTTCAACCCTTATCGACCCCTCTCTTGTCAGGGTAGTTGTGAAAATGGGGTTAACCCGTAAAAATACCATCATGCTTAACATATTAATAAATAATGTCCAAAAAGAACCAAACAGAATATTGAAGTATTTCTAAACAATGTATTGATTTCAATAATATAATACATTGAAAATTAACGTAAACCCCTACTTGATGGGGCTAGGGGGGACAAATTTATTTAAAAAACCAGAAGAAATATTTTAAACCCCGTCATTAATGAAATAATAAATTAATTGTTGAACTAACCAGAAATACCACATGTTAATTTTATTTTTATTTTCTGCCTATTATTTTGGCATTATGCCCGTATTCAATCCCTTCAGGAAATAGGGGTCAGATTACTTATAAAAATAACGCATTTGTGTTCAATTTTTTATTTTTATTTTTATTTTTTACTAAAGATCAAGATAGCTGTACGAAAATAGTTTTACAACTTTGTTTTACTACTTTGCAAACATAAGAAGGACTTAATTAATTTTCTGTAATAACCCTTACCTATGTTGATAACTATCGCGTTATATAAAGGTTACATTTCATTTGTTGAAGAGTGGTCGCGATTTAAACACGTTCAAATTTCCCCCTTTCCGTCTTGTCAAAGCGCGCTACGGCGCACTCGACCCGGATCGACCACGTGGTTTAGCAACGTTGGCAGTGACTGATAGAGGGAACGTGAACAGTACTGTCTACCAACCTGCACTATACAAGTATAATTAGCACTCCTAATGATTAGCACGAGCTTTATTAAAAAAAATTAGAGGTTTTATCACTATCATCCACTTATGGTGTTGTGTTAACGGATATTTGGCTGATATACGGTACATTGAATTACTAATATTATTTCGACACCACTCCCATGTATTGTAACCAAGCCATGTATTATGTAGGATTAACCTAGCCTTTTAATTTATCATCCTATTTTATTAAACGAGGAAGGCTTGTTGTGGGATTTGTGTTTGGAAGTTATTTCCCAAAGTCCAAGTGGAGCGTATGGCGTATAGTTCTGGAGTACATTTACAGTGGAAAATAATGGCAGTTGAAATTCATCATAACGGGCCTCTTGAATTTCTTTTTCATGTGGTTATTATTTTTCATAAGACAAACTAGGAGAGATCACCTCGTTATAAACCTGTATTAAAAAAGACTAGAGATCGCCTCCTGGTCGAAATGCGACAAAAATTTCAGTTGATCTTGACTTAAGAAGCTTAAAAACATTTTATAACTGACGCATCTGTTCTTCCTAGTTTTCTACCAGTTGTTTTTACAACAGCTGTCTAATGATTCAATCAATTATCCTTTCTCCATAAGATTAACATTGGAACTTTGAAAGCCTGTGGGGCGCAGCCCTGGAGTCCGATGTGAATTAGAATGGTATTCTGCTCATCTACAGAACTATACTTTCTTTACGATTTCTCCTACGATGCACACAAGCTAAGAAAAAGGAGGAAACGAAACATGCTTGCCTATTAATATAATAGATAGATATAGATTATCCCTTGTTTTAACGATTTTGCTAGTTTGTGCATAGAGAAGTATTCGCTTTCGTTTTTGGAAGTTACTTACAAGAGTACGAGTGGAAACAGGTACAGTATTGAGAGTGAATTGCTTTTCTTGGGTATAAAAGAACACTAATTACAGGTATTTTACTAATACCTGTATTTCATAAATTTTTTAATTTTAGGTTTTTTTATGTATGATTTTTAAACATGGTATTTTATTCCCCTCTTTCGGACGCCGTTTTTCAACCGATTTTCTTTAAACTTGGTAAGTGTTTAGTTGAATAGTTATACTAGGCCCCTCATACCTCGAAATTTTGAAAAATCAACAAATATTACTAAGGAAAACCGAGTTACTTTGCTATATTAATTGAAATTATTACGCAGGTGCTTAAGCCTGGTTTCGACTCTGCCTAAGTTGGCGACATTGTTGCCAACACTGTTAAACCAGGCTTAACGATGAAATAAGCGATTTTGTAATAAACTGTACAAATGAAAACAATTTTTAGGTGAAAATAAAGAATTGCGTGAGTACAATAGAATCTTAAGAACAAAAATTTGCAATTGCATTGGTTGAGTGTAAACAACGCAGGAGGGGAGATACCAAAGCTCTCCAACTTCAAAACATCGTTATTAGATCACCAACCGATTTTGTAAGAAATACATGAAAGTAACAATATATTATTTAAAATCACCCGTCATGTATTTTTAAAAAGTGACATTCTGCGCCTAACGGCATATTATAGCAATCTCACTCATTATATGGGGAACTTTTGTAGTGCTATAAACTGCTTAATGTAGTGTTATTCTACAAAAAGTAATTCAATTTCTGTCCGGTAACCCGCGCAATAACTTTGTATTTCACATTGTAATAAATAATTTTTTGTATTCTTCAATGTACGAACTCAATGTATACGTAAATGTGTTCACCTCGGGTTACTTTTAAATTTCTAATCTTTTATTAGTTACAACAACTTACGACGGTAATAGCTATGAGTTTTGTAATATATTTACTAAAGGTAGCTCGTGCGTTCCCGCTATCAGTCACTGCCAACGTTGCTAAACCACGTGGTCGATCCGGGTCGAGTGCGCCGTAGCGCGCGCTTTGACAAGACGGTAAGTGGGAAATTTGAACGTGTTTAAATCGCGACCACCCTTCAACAAATGAAATGTAACCTTTATATAACGCAATAGTTACCGTATCAACATAGGTAAGGGTTATTACAGAAAATTGATTTATTCATTCATTAATGACAGGTTTTAAAGTATTTCTTCTGGTTTTTTACAATAAATTTGTCCCCCTTCCCCCTTAAGTAGGGGGTTGCGTTTATTTTCAATGTATTATGTTATTGAAATCAATACATTGTCTAGAAAAATTTTAATATTCTGTTTGGTTCTTTATGAAAATTATTTATCAATATGTTAAGCATGATGGTATTTTTACAGGTTTACCCATTTCCACCACTACACTTATAAGACAGGGATCTATAAGGGTTGAAAACATGAGGAATAATGCTAAATACACATTTCTGAAAATTTTAGGGCTAAATTATATTTCTTTCAGACTGTACTCACAAAATACCATTTTCATCCCTTATTTTTACCCCAAATCTTAAAATAGAGGTGGCTAAGAGTGTCTTACGTGGATGTAATATTGAATAGACATTTATAGTCATATATCTTGTTAGTAACGGGTTTTCCCTCTTCCATTTTGCATCCGTATGCAAATTTCGTATTTTACCCATACTTTGCCCCGCTCCCACCCCTTAGTGGGGTGAGTGGGGGTTGAATGCTTCATGTTAATGCAATATCTATATTTTTAGAGATTTTTTGGCTATCTTGGATTTTTTTTATAACCAAAAATAAAAATTTATGATTTTTTCCCTTTTTTCTACCCCCTACCAACCCCATAAGATATTTTGGTGGAAAAGGTTTGCTGGACATTTTTGGCTGATTACGGTGGGTACTACCCAATTCTTATATAAAATTCATCAATATACCCCAGGAAATACCCCACCCCACTAACCTCTTCCATCTTGCATCAGTATGCCAATTTCGTATTATACCCATACTTTGCCCCGCTCCCACCCCTTAGTGGGGTGAGTGGGGGTTGAATGCTTCATGTTAATGCAATATCTATATTTTAGAGATTTTTTGGCTATCTTGGATTTTTTTTAACCACTTGACTTAAACAGGTTTAAAATTTTTGGCGTTTAACCCCTTTTTTCTTCTTACCCTCATATGGATGGGATCGGTAGGGGGTGTATGTGTATTAATTGTATGAAATAGCCACCATATAATATTTTTGGCTCTTTTTCTAAATTATTTACTATTTTTGATGGATGATGGTATTTTTATGGGTTTACCCCATTTCCACCACTACCCCTATAAGTGAGGTGTCAATAAGGGTTGAAAACATGAGGAATAATGCTAAATACACATTTCTGACATTTTTAGGGCTAAATTGAATTTTTGTTCAGACTTTATTCACAAAAAACCTATTTTCATCCCTTATTTTTACCCCCAATCATAAAATAGGGGTGGCTAAGAGTGTCTTACGTGGTTATAATATCGATTAGACATTTATAGTCATATTTCTTGTTAGTAACGGGGTTTCCCTCTTCCATTTTGCATCTGTATGCAAATTTCGTATTTTACCCATACTTTGGCCCCCTCCCACCCCTTAGTGGGGTGAGTGGGGGTTGAATGCTTTATGTTAATGCAACATATATATTTTTAGAAATTTTTTGGCTATCTTGGATTTTTTTTATCGCAAAAAATAACAAATTTGGGATTTTCCCCCTTTTTTTACCCCCTCTTACCCCCATAGGGAATTTTGCAGGGAAACTTTGAGGGATAATTTTTATTGATGAGGGATAGTATTACCCGATTCAGGGAAAAAATCCCCAAAAAAATCCCCGGAAATGTCCCACCCCACTAAACCCTGGGCTGGGGTTACCCATTAATCTTACGGCCTTTTTCTGCAACATAAAAATTCTGTCAATGTCAATGGCATAAGAACAGTTAGCCCGCACTGAGGTTCCATATGACTTAAACCATGGATGTATGCGGAATAATACAGAGAAAGACATCAGGAGAAACACTAGCACTTAGTGATCTTATCATGACGGATGAATATCCGTCGCAATTTTTGAAGCCAAATAATCAATGTGTGTTTGCCACTTAATATTGGACTGCAAATGAAACCCCAAGAACTTAAGTGATTTGACATTGCTGGATCTACTGCCCAGACACAGTGTTACATCCTGAACCTTCTCAGCATTCATGCGGGGTTCTTTGTACTGCACCACTCAGTAATAAGGGTTGACTTAGAAATAACAACATCATTGACATCATTTAGCGAGCTACATTGTGGACTTAGGAAAAAATCGTCTGCAAAAATTTGACATACTGATCATTAAAAAAATGTTAAAAAATGTAAGTAGCCTCCATGTAGGCCTATACACAAACGAATAAGTAGAGACATCCTTGTGGGAAAGTAAGGCTTAAACTCTAAGCCTGACCCAGTTTAACAAAGTCAGCATCAAAGATCTTCAAGATATGTTTAAAAGCTTCAAACCCAAAAACTGCAGGAATCGACCAAATATCCAACAAAATAATCAGTTATTGTCAAACAGTAATAATGTTGCCCATATTAAACATTATTAACTCCTCCATAAACCAAAATGAAATTCCTGAAGCAGCCAACATAGAATTGGTTTACCCTAAATGCAAAAAAGGAGAAAAATCCAAAGCATCACATTACCGACCCGTATCAGTGCTGCCCACTTTATCCAAATACATTGAAAAAGCAATCCACAACCAATTAGAGAAATGTTTAATATCAGGTTTGCAACATGGGTTCCGAAAAGGAAAATCAACATCAACAGCCCTGGCCCAACTTTGTCAAGACATCTCGGGAGTTTGGGAGGAAAGGAAGCAAGCTATCGGAATCTCCATAGACACAGAAAAAGCCTTTGATAGCCTGGACCGATCCAACCCTTATTGGCAAACTCCTTCAACTTAATATCTCAGGCAATGCACTACTTTGGCTGAAAAACTATCTCACAAACCGGAAGCAAATAGTGGAAATAGAACACCTCAACAACAACTATGAAGTCAAAGTAAGATCGTCACTCCAGACCACTACGCAAGGAATTCCCCAAGGATCCATCCTCGGCCCACTGTTTTTTTCTCATACATAAATTCCTTTCCTAACCACCTCACAGACCAGTCAAAATGTATTATGTTCGCTGATGACACGACAGTTATATCTCCCAATGATAAAGCCAATCCTAACTCCCATGAACAAGCAGTAGACCTTCTCCTACAATCATCCGAAACTGCCTACAACTACCTGAGACTGAAAATAAACCGAGAAAAAACTGTAACATCGGGCTTCTTACCTGCTAAAAGTTGCCATTAAACATGCTCCAGATCAATCCACCACAAAATTTATAGGATTAATAGTTGACAATAATTTAACCTGGAAGCCTCACATTGACAAACCACAAAAGAAATTATCTCAAGTGCTTTACGCTCTCAAACGAATCAGAACATTAACAAACAAGGACATAACTAAAACTGCGTATCATGCACTTTTTTCTTCTCACGTCTGGAATGAAATTATCGTTTGGGGGTCAGCAAATGAAACAGATGTTCAAAAAATCCTCATTCAACAAAAGAAGGCAATCAGAATCATGGAACAAGTTGGACCTCAGGAACATTGCAAACCTTCCTTCATTCTCAACCACATCCTAAGCGTCATTTCCTTATTCCTCTTTGAAATAATAGTTTACATTAAATACAATCCCCCTCAACTAAGAATAAATTGTCACAATCTTAGTTTGAGAAATCAAACTAATCTTAACTTAAACCACCATAGGTTAACCAAAACCAGCAAAATACCCAATTACATGGGGGTAAAAATGTTTAATTTGTTGCCAAATAGTCTCAAAGAAATTAATTAGGCCCCCATGTTTAAAAGCAACTAAAAAATATCTTTCGAAAGACCTTACTACAAACTAAGTGAGTTCATAGAAGAACACTCCCATAAAAAATAAAATGCTCCACACATGACACACACACACAAAAACATTCATGCAAGAATTGACGACTCTCCCTCTCTTCAAGAACTGCAGAGATGACTTCGATGGTAAATGGTGTAAGAACACCACATGTAATTTTTATTTACGAATTACTAGTCTACTTGTTGCTTGGAATCGAGCAATTTATTTTGATACAATACAAAGTAACATTTAGTTCTAAATTAACGACAACCGACCAATCCAATATTGTGAATATCAGTAATCACAAAAAACTGCACGTGTTTACAGCTATACATTAACAGATGTTTAAAATGTTCAACCCAAACCCAATGTTATTCTAATGGTAAAATCTCTAATTTAATTTGTGTAAAGCGCCCTTATTTTGTGTCTGATTTTCATCGATTTTTAGAAGAAACAACTACAGAACAAGCCCTATCCAACGACACCATAAACTTGAATATCAGTTAAAAACTGTAGGAGGAGTTCTCAACACAAAAAAACCTTAGCGTATTAAATAAGTATAGATGCTGCAGATTGGCTGAATGGAAAGAGATGGTCTAATAATTTTGCAAAAGTAAAATTACCAAAAAATAACAAAATAATCCAGTGCCGTGAAGAATAAATTTTAACATCTGTTTATTTATATTAATAAATTGAACTAAAGAATAGATAAATTTGAACAAAACTTGCCCAGTTTCAAGTTTTATAATTGTATACACGTTTAAATTTCTACGTACAATACATATGCAGGGCCGATAGGGCAAAGCCCAGAAGCTTATAAATAACAGGAATAGGCCTATCAATCTTTCTGCTAGATAAATAAAGTATAGTTTTACAAAACCTCAGACAATCGGTCCAGAAGTCTTTGCGCCTATTCAAGACACACAAAGCTTTCGTTTTAAAAAATACATACTTTCATTTTTATAGATAGATTGAAAATGTTATTTTAGGAAAATGCTACTGAAAAACCTCTATCGTAAGTTTAAGTTCGTTGTTTACATTTTAAATACTTTTCTCCCACCCCAATATTCTCGAGGAGGAAGTAAAAAAGATCTATAGAAAAGGGAAGACTGAAGGCGTGCTCTGACATCTCACCCTCACTTTATAAACTTAAAATGTAACTTTAAACATTTTGTAACATTTTAACTCTATAAACATAATTATAGAGCGAAGCTCGGCTCCCCGGTACTATTACTAAACACATGTCATAAGAATAAACAGTCAAAAGCCAAACCATTTCATTACTTTCGACAGATCCATATGATTGCTGGAAATATACAGGGTGTCCAGCTTTCACCTTTACAAACTTTTCCAGGTTATTAAGCATGTCAAAACAAATAGAAAAATCACATAAACATATGTCCTAAAATGCTTCGTTAAGCCGCTAGCCGCCATTTTGCTTTTTACACTTATGATTTTTTTATTTCCGTAACGGTTTGTTGTATTGGGTTTATATTTGGTATGTACCTTAATCACACCATTTTCAGAAATCATTTTGCTCATTTTCAGAAAAAATATCATCTATTTAAAATGTATATTTTTTAAATGGCGGCCATTTTAAATTTTTACACTGAAATATCTCAAAAACGGTAAATTTTACAAAAATGTTACTAGAGACAAAAAAAATCTTAATAGAAAAAAACAAAATGGCGGCTAGCGGCTTAACGAAGCATTTTAGGACATATGTTTATATGATTTTTCTGTTTGTTTTGTCATGCTTAATAACCTGGAAAAGTTTGTAAAGGTGGAAGCTGGACACCCTGTATAATCAGAAATAAAGATCAGAAATTGTTTTTTAATTTTACTGTAAAATAAAAATTTTACAAATTAAAAATTTCAAAATGGCGGACGTTTTAAAATTTAATCTAAAATGGCTGGAAAACGGTAAAAATAAAACGTCCGCCATTTTGAAACGTTTTATTGAACCATGTTGAATTTTTTTACAGTAGGTCTCTTTTTTTACATACTTACCGAGTTTTATAAAGATCGGTGAAAAAATTTTGAAGATAACAATTATTTTGTAAAAAATACAATGGCGGATATCTGGTATACGAAGCGTTTTTGGAAAAAATGTTATTCTTGATTTTCTCTTTATTTTGACCCATATAACCTATTCCCGGAGTTTAGTTTGGCACTTTACTTATGGGACACTCTGTATAACACATCAGCCTACTTAAATGACGTAATGAATTTCAGTTGTCTGGCCTTCTCTTAGGAGGTGTTGACTGGACTCATAAAACATGTCATTTGAATAAGTTTTTTGCAAGTACGGTTTAGTGATCACATTACCGGTATTTTGTGTACAAAATATCTATATTATAGTGGTAGTCAGGCGTTAATTATCTATACCATGGTGTGGATTATGCTAGATAGCTTTTGATTACAATATTTTAGAAAGAACCAAATATTATTAAACTAAACACATGCCATAGGAATAAACAGTCAAAACAGAAACCATTATATTCATTATTATTGTTTAGGCCGGTATTACACTATTATAGTTCTATGACGTATATCTATTATCATATATGTGATAATACAACTATGATAGAAACAAAATATTATTATAACGGTTTCTCAGTTACACTTAATACAATTTTTTCTCATTTTTGTAAAAAAATGAATAAAACAACCTTTTGTTTTCTTTTATTATTTTATAGACTGATGATTACAATTGGTATATTGTTTGCAAAATTAATTTAAAAAGTATTTTCTGTAGTATTATATAAGATCATAGAGATTTAGGCAAACTATTATAATATTTGACCCATTACACTGTAATATTTTTGATGAAAGATATATGATAATGGATCTATGACATAGAACTATAGTGTAATACACCGATAGAAAGTCTAATTTCGCATTATGATAAAAAACCTTGTTCATCACTCGGAGCAAAAGTGTCTTTTTCATGCTTAAGGGTGCGCTCTACCTCGGCGTCAAAATCGTCGAGCGAGACTGTTAACTGCCGTTATACGCGGAAACTCACATTTTGGAAAATATATGACGGGTAATTTTAATTTTTGTTACTTTAATGCTTTTTTTTTGGTTTCAGTGCGAAATTGATCGGTGGTCTAATAAAGATGTTTTTGAAATTGCAGACCTTTCGCATCTCCCTTCTTGCATCGTTATCTATAAACTTTTTACCAATCTTATTGCAGATTCTTGTTCGTAAGATTATATTGTACTCGTGTATCGTATTATTTTTTCTTAAAAAATTGTTTTTAATACGTTAAAACTTGATACAAAAACGCTTATTTCAACATTATTAGCAAGCACCCTGCTTAGTAATTTAAATTAATATCGAAATTTTAAGACGATAGCGGAGTTCAAAATTATATTACGAAAAGAATGACACCAAAATATTTTAAATCGGTTTACAACTGGGGCAACAAACACGGAGATTCTAAACCCTTGCATCCGCGCGCAGCAGATGGATAGAGCGCACCCTTAATCTAGTTGAATGCTTAAAATATTAGAAATTGAGATGAGACTCGTCTCGCCTTTCAAACACTTAGGTTAGAAAATGTAAAAATAAAAGCAACTTCATGGTTCTATAAACAGTTAGTAAACTAAACTGAAATAATGAAATAATCATTTTTAAAAATTAATAATAATAATAAACCGTACTGAAAAAATAACTGAACTAACCGTTAGTAAAATAATTTAACTATTTAATTATATTATTACTCTTTTATACTTTTTATAGTTTTGCAGGCCTCTTTATGCCTTTGCCTACTTTTTTCCCGTCCACATTATAGATTGATCTATGCGAGGATCGTATAGACAAATGAGATGAGCCGCTACCGTGCAGGCCAAATGCAATGATAAAATTTCAAATTTAATGCTTGCATGACAACGCCGCAACGCAAGACACTGGTCGAACGATCCAGCGACCAAGGAATACTATTCCTAGTTAGTAGTTAGTAGTTCCTAGTCCTAGTTAGTAGTTAGCGACCAAGGAATGGTATTCCTTGGTCGCTGGAACGATCATTGTAGTGCGTGTGCGTACGTGTGTGTCCGACGCCGTAGTTCCATGTTTATAAAGAAAAGTACCCCCGCCTCACCACTCGACCGCAGTTGGCGCAGCTGACTGCACTAGGGCAGAACGGTAGACAAACTGTTTTGATCATTGATCTGCGTCATTATGCTCAAAGTAACAAAGGGCGTCACGGCCCTTTCAACCATATGGGAGCAATAAACCTTTCCGAGGGCTTTCTTTTGTTATCGAGTGTTCGTAGTCGTAGTCCGCTCGAGTCGTCTTCTTCTAGGGAGGAAGGCTCTGTTTTCCGTTCACGCTGCCCGCCAAATCGCTGGCTCTGGGCGGGCCATGATGCTCTCTGTATGATATCCCTTATGGTTCGTAGAGTAATAGAATAGACCTTCTCTGGACTACTGACTTGAAAATTGACATGTCTGTTAATGATTTTTTATTTAACTGCAAATAAAATTTAAAATACAACTCATTATTTCAATAACTTATTAGTCAAATTATAGTTTGGTATCTATATATATAATACGTGATGCCCTTTTTTTGTTAACACTACTCCTCCCTTATTTCTGGACCAATTTTAAAGTTTGAGGTGTCAAAAGAATCGTCTCAGTTCGTAGTTTTGCAATAAGGTTTTAGATTTTTGATATTTTTATTCTGAAGCTCACGGGAAGCCCCCAAAGTTCATTTTTTGTCCATAAGATTAACATGGGGAACAATTTATATTGAATTGCTAAATAAAACAGCTGTTGATAGCTAAACAAACAAACACATATGTTAAAAGCTGAAAAGAAGCAAATTGATGAACTGGTACTGAAATATCAACACAACTTCATACTTTAACACGAGGAGTGTCTATTGTGACGTTTAATCCTTTTCTCAAAACGAATCGGGTAGATTTTGCTTGAACGTTTCATTTACGTGCATTTGGCCACAAAAATAAGTTTGGAAATTGAAATTTTTGACATGAGTCTTATGGGTTGTCTGATTGGTATTGAAACACTATCAAAAAATAACAAAAATATTAAAATGGAACACTAAATTTGTGTGCATGGGTTTCCAAACTGCTGTGAACTATAACACTCCTTTCACAAATTACGATTTTAGCCTTGCGTGAAAAAACCGCACGATTTAAAACCGTCCAAGTACACCGTACAAGTAATTGGCAGCCGGTTAAAAACCGTCCCCATGCCTGTGTGAAAGGTCTCATAAGATTCTATTGGAATGTCCGCCGTGCGATTTTTAATCGTACGGGCAAAACCGTGATGTGTAAAAGGAGCGTAAGGGAAAGAGATAGTTGGTTGTACCTGTTTATTCACTATTATTCTATAAGAAAATTCAATGCAGAAATGCAGAATGCTACTCAAATTAAAACACCTGTTTAAAAGAGACGATATTTTTTAATTTTTTTTTTACCTTCAACAACAAACTTATTACAAAAATGGTTTGTATAAAGAGCAATTTTGACCAAAATATAAATGCCACATAAAACAAAAAATGGAGCACACCAACAAAAATGCAGATTCTCTTAATTTTTGTGATTTCTTTATTTACATTTTGTAATGCCATGGTAAGTTAAAGAGGATTTAGTTCTTTATAAATAGTAATCCGGACTCATTCACTATGTCGGAGACTACCTCATACAGAAACTTATTACAACAGTCGCATAACTCATACAGGAGCGGGGAGTTGTAATGAAATGTTGGTTTTTATTCTGTTGTCATTTACGTTTTATGTTTGATGAACTGTGTAGATCAAACACCTGTGAATTCATTCAAAATTTTATAGGAGTGTTTAAACAGAGGCCCCAAAACAAATAGGGAAAGGAACAATTACGTAATCTTATAGCTATTTTGGACCTAAAAGAAAAACCACCAAATCTCAACAATATCACATTGGCAAGTTGTAGCGTTAGTAATGAAGATCGATTGATGGAACACCAATATTGCTTTACCTGTTTGTTTCCATAATTTATTTGTTATTCAAAGTAACTCTGTTCATTATCATGAAGCAAGGTTTGATCACCAGGTACACTAATAGATGCAGCGCATTGCGCTGCACGGGCCCCCTAGTAAAACTACTAATTTTATTTGAAAACATATTGATTTTATTATGAATTTGAAAACAAAGTAAGTCAACCGGACCGATTAATTATAATAACGCCAAATTGTTAGTCATAAAATAATCTACATAGGCATAAGCATGATTAATTTCCTCCTTCTTTCAACTTATGTGTATCGTATAGGAGCACTGAGAAATTAGAAGGTAGATATTACTTTAATTTAGTATGTTTTCGCCTTTTATTCAGTAAAATGCAACAAAAACTCACGTCAACTTTTCAAGTTAATTCACCGAATAAATAAGGTAATTGAAAAACAATTTACCAAACGTGTTAGAAGTAAAAATTGCCTTCCATAGGGTAAAAATAAACTTAAAATGCTTGGTTATAAATACATTTTTAAGAAAGTAGAGAGTCAACTTTATAGAAAATAATTTTTTTATAAAATGTGATAATCACAGTAACAGCAAAGGAGAAAATTACCTTATAGATGTGATTTACACTTTATTTTTAATTGTAAATTTTACATCTTGAAGTGTTTCTCTTTATTCATTTTTTCTATAGTTCACTATCTTCACACTGACGCATTCACAATTTGCTCTTGAACTCTATGGAAAATGAAACAAATTGTTTATTGGTTTTATAGTTATATAAACCAAAATTGTTACTAAACTTGGTCTAATTTTCACTTTTTACTTTTATTGAGTTCAAGGAACCGGAGAGCACTAAGTAGACTCTTATGTTTAGAAACAAATATGAATTGTTTCTATTCAGTTAATAAGTAAGTGTTAATGATAAGTTCCAAAAGGTTCAAGAACACAATACACTATATACCATTGACGCAATGCTATATACTATGAAATGAACAAATTAGAAAATAATAATAATAATAAATTCAAAGTAAAAAGTAGTTCTACACCGTCATTATACATCAATGCAACCTATTCAACTGTTCACACGAAAGAGGTTACTGTATGTTAGAACACGGAGTGTACCGAACTGCACTACGTAGCATATACATACGCAAAATATTTAGAGCAAAATTGTGAGCGTTCCACAAATCGTAGAATTATCTGAGTGGTTTAAGTAAAGATCAAATGAAAATTAAAGGAGGTAAAATTAAAGATTTGGCCTAATAAAGGGACTCAGTAAAAATAACTACATGTACCAAAGCTACAGGAAATGAAATAAAGAAATAAATAAATAACGTAAAACTTCCTACAGAAGAAAAGCCTGGAGAGAGTACATAAATTTTTTTGTTTCCATTAACATCGCATTATGTTTTCTTTTGATTTACAAGATAGAATAGAATATTTATTTTATAAAGAAGCAAATACATACACCACTTATACAGAAAATTTCACAGCACAGATACATATAACATTTTTTAATTTACAAAGATTCAAGCTATACAGGGTGAACAACTTAACTGTGCCACCATTGGCGTATCCTAAACTATGAGATTCAGAGAAAACTTTGAGTGGAGAACATCACATATTTTTTAATTTAATAAAAAATATTAATTCCATTTTCTTGTAAATAAAAAAGTCTTAAAATTACATGAAAATTTCAAAAAACCGTGAAATGTAGGGTGTTCCATTAGAAATTTTTAAGTTGGCCACCATATTGAAAAATGGCGGCCATTTACAATACAATGGAATTCGTATTTTTAATTGCCTTAAAAAATAGGCGATGTTCCCCACTTAAAGTTTTCTCTAAACCTCATGGTTTAGGATATGCCAATGGTGGCACAGTTTAGTTGTTCATCCTGTATATAACCATTAATACCCCCCGTCGCAGCAGACCTGCGTACTCAATGTAAATGGATGAATCTCAACCAAATGAAGCTAAATACCAAGTTTCATCCAAAAATATTGGTTAATAAGTGAAATATTAACACATCCTTATTCTCCATAAGATTAACATTGGAGCCCTAAAAGACATGGTACTGTCTTTAGACTTTGTAATATCTCGGTAACCAATGGAGATAGAGCAAAGCTTCAAAATACTAAATTGTGTGTTTTTTGAGCTAAATCCAATGGTCAAAATAAAAATTTAAAATATTTAAATTTTACATATGAAAAATGCAAAAAACCCATTTTTGGGGTACAAAACCCCCCAAAACTACCCCTTCCGGTAGGTCGATATGTCTGGTTTTCGAACTCATCCGAATAAACGTAGGATTGCACATCTCTAGCAAATTTGGTGTCGATTGGACCATTTTTACGAGAGTTATCGTGTCTAGGGACACATACATATATATATATATATACATTTATATATATATATATATATATATATATATATATAAAATTTTTAATGACTATTATTTTTGGTCTCTGGGCACCTAAAAACGAAAAAGTAACATGGTCCCCGGTTTATTTCTTACCATAAGACCTACGGTAATAGCTTATTCCCTATGGGAAATTCGCTAAAAAGAATCGTACATCAAATTTCAACCCCGGTGGCCCTAAAGTAATTTTAAAGTCCACTGGGGCGGAGCCCTAAAGTGTTTAAAAACGATATGTGCAAAACCGTTTCTTAGTGAGCACCTATGAACAAAAAGAATCATCCTTATAATTTCAACCCCGGTGGCCCTAAAGTGATTTTAAAGTCCAGTAGGGCGGAGCTCTAAAGATCTTAAAAAACTATATTTGCAAAACTGTTTCTTAGTAAGCACCTAAGAGTAAAGAGAATCGTCTGTCAAATTTCAACCCCGGTGGCCCTTAAGTAATTTCGAAGCCCAGTGGGGCGGAGCCCTAAAGAACTTCAAAAACTATATTTGCAAAACCGTTTCTTGGTGAATACATATGACCAAAGAGGCACGTCCATGTTAAATTTCAAATTTCAACCCCGGTGGCCCTAAAGTAATTTTGAAGTCCAGTCGGGTGGAGCGCTAAAGAGCTTTAAAAACTATATTTGCAAAACCGTTTCCTAGTGAGTACCTATGAGCAAAGAGAATCGTCCATGTCAAATTTCAGCTCCGGAGGTCCTAAAGTAATTTCAATGTCCAGTGAGGCGGAGCCCTAAAGTGCTTAAAAAACTATATTTGCAAAATCGTTTCTTAGTGAGTACCTATGGGTAAAGAGCATCGTCCATCAAATTTCAACCCCGGTGGCCCTAAAGTAATTTTAAAGTCCAGTGGGGTGGAGCCATAAAGGCTTAAAAAACTATATTTGCAAAACCGTTTTCTAGTGAGTACCTATGAGCAAAGAGAATCGTCCATGTCAAATTTCAGCTCCGGAGGTCCTAAAGTAATTTCAATGTCCAGTGAGGCGGAGCCCTAAAGTGCTTAAAAAAACTATATTTGCAAAATCGTTTCTTAGTGAGTACCTATGGGTAAAGAGCATCGTCCATCAAATTTCAACCCCGGTGGCCCTAAAGTAATTTTGAACTCTTTAGGGCTCCAGTGGGGTGGAGCCCTAAAGAGCTTAAAAAACTATATTTGCAAAACCGTTTCCTAGTGAGTACCTATGGGTAAAGAGCACATCGTCCATCAAATTTCAACCCCGTTGGCCCTAAAGTAATTTTGAAGTCCAGTGGGGTGGAGCGCTAAAGAGCTTTAAAAACTATATTTGCAAAACCGTTTCCTAGTGATTACCTACGAGCAAAGAGAATCGTCCATGTCAAATTTCAGCTCCGGAGGTCCTAAAGTAATTTCAATGTCCAGTGAGGCGGAGCCCTAAAGTGCTTAAAAAACTATATTTGCAAAATCGTTTCTTAGTGAGTACCTATGGGTAAAGAGCACATCGTCCATCAAATTTCAACCCCGGTGGCCCTAAAGTAATTTTGAAGTCCAGTCGGGTGGAGCGCTAAAGAGCTTTAAAAACTATATTTGCAAAACCGTTTCCTAGTGAGTACCTATGAGCAAAGAGAATCGTCCATGTCAAATTTCAGCTCCGGAGGTCCTAATGTAATTTCAATGTCCAGTGAGGCGGAGCCCTAAAGTGCCTAAAAAACTATATTTGCAAAATCGTTTCTTAGTGAGTACCTATGGGTAAAGAGCATCGTCCATCAAATTTCAACCCCGGTGGCCCTAAAGTAATTTTGAAGTCCAGTGGGGTGGATCCCTAAAGAGCTTAAAAAACTATATTTGCAAAATATAATTAATTATTATATTTTGACCTAAATATAATTATTACTTGAAAAACAACCTTAAATACATTACTGTATATGATTTATAGCTAATATCCACCACCCATGAAATCCACAACAAACCTACACTAATAATAATTCGTTTCTTTATTGTGGTCTACTGGATAGTAGGCCCAAACGCATTGATTTCCGGTGGCAGTCACTTCCGCCCAGGACATTATAGTTTAATTGGTTTGGGAACGTCAATATGAAATAAAGTTGAATTGAATGATACATTAGATAAGAAAACTTAGTTTCCGGCGAAACGCGGCCGGTTAAAGCGATGTTGAGATAAAAAATGGCCGGTTAAAAGATGTTATTTTGTGTCAGAGTAGGCCGGTTAAAGCGGAGACCGGTTAAAAGGTGGCCGGTTAAGAGGGAGTCTAATGTAATTTAATTTTTCAACTTTTTTGTCTCTTGTAACATTCTGATAAAATTTACAGGTTTTGAGTTATTTGAGTTAGAAATTTTAAAATGGCCTTCATTTTGAAAATATAGGCTACATTGGAAAAAAAATTTTTTTTCCTGAAAATGAAACTTGGTGTGACAAAGGCCCAAGCCAAATATGAACTTAATACAATTATTCGTTATGGAAATAAAAATTATTTGGTGTAAAAAACGAAATGGCGGCTAGCGGGTTAACGAAGCATTTTAGGACATATGTTTATAGGAACTTTCATGCTTATTTAAATGTGGGCAATAACCTCCTGAATTCCTGAAAGGTTTTTTCCGAAAACCCTGTATACATAAATATTTACCTATGATCAGATTTAAACTAAAATGGTGCAAACAGTCCTAAAATTGATGTTTTGCCATATTTTTAACATGCCAGGGCAATATAGTAATTTAAAATTACTTATCCTTTAAAACAAGATTTTATTTTGTTTTTTTATATGAGGTTTTCAGTAGTAATTGAGAAATGTGAGTGTAGCAGGTCCCATGACTAGAAATATGTGAAAAATAGATTGTTAAAATATTAACTAGTGCACGTGTTGCTCGAAATCTAGCAATTTATTTTGATACAATACAAAAGTTACATTTTAGTTCAAAATCAATTAAATCCAACCAATCCAATATTGTGAATGTCAGTGATCACCAAGAACTACAGCTGAACGTTAACAGATGTTTAAAACTCTCAACCCAATCGCAATGTAATTCTAGTGGATAAAATTCAAATTTAATTTGTGGATAGCGCCCTTAATTTAAGTCCGATTCTCATCAATTTTTGGCGGAAACAACTACAGACCAAGCCCTATCCAACGACACCAAAAACATGAAAATCGGTTGAGAATTGTAGGAGGAGTTAACACAAAAAAAACCTTAGCGTATTAAACAAGTATTGATTAGGCCATTTATAGGCCTACATTTTTTAATTCATTGTATTTTTTCAGGGAATCCAAAGGAGCTCAACCAGACCAGAACCAAACTAACTACTTGTATATAGTTTATGAATCAATATATCTGAAATATAAGTAGATAGTATCATGTTGGTTCTGGCTCACTTTTGGAGACAATCAAAAATCAAACAAATTTCATAGTTTTTTAGTACAATTATGCAATATTTTTGCCACTTTTTGGCCAATTTTCAGCTTTTGTCAAATTATCATAAAAAATATGCAATTTAAATGAAATTTTTAACAAATATGCCTAAAATCTTCTACAAAATAAAATTTTTTTAAAAACAAGTAAAATTATCACATTTTATAAGTATTTTTTTCAATAAAATTAATAGTTGACTTTTCATAAGGTAATTTAAGTTTTCTGTAGTATTTTTTCAATAAAATTTACTAAAATAGTAATAATATATTCTAATTAATTTCAGTAATATCATTTTTGATTATATTATATTCAAGTAATTTTTCAGATACAATAATAATATAACAATTTGTTTTACTAGTAGCTACTATATCATAATCAAAATCTGCATTAATAATAATATCATTTTTTGAACTTGAAATATTTGTTGGATTTTTTGTAGTATCAATTACATAAATTGGTCTATTTTCTAGAAATTCTGTTGGACTATAATACATTTTACTACTAATATAATAAACTTTTTTGTAATTTTGATACATTTCATACATAATTCTAAATTTTTCATTATTTATATCAAAATTTTCCAATTCATCAGGGTAATAATGACCATTTAGTTTTACTCTTATATTTTTTACATACATACTATCAAATTTAGAAGTATCAAATAACTGATCATTTGTTCTTGATTTTTGAAATCCAATTATAATAAATTTTGGATTATAAATATTTCTATAGATATTTGTTATATCAAAACTTAAATTCTTTCCTGTAATATTTTTTTGTTCAATGCATTGCCAATGATTAAAATGAAAATTTACTTTTTCAAATTTGCTTAGTTCATTAATTAATTGAATTTTACTTGTTGTTTTGTATTCAATTATAGGAACTCTAATAAAAAATTCATCAATTGTTATTTTACCTTCAGTTGGTAATGTAGCATTATCATAAGATCCATCAGCCTTTTTAGTTTTCCATCTAAAAATTGCATCATTATCTTCTGATCTAATAAATGTTATATTAAAACCACCTTTATATATTGGAATATTTACATTTTCAAAAAATCCTAATCCAAAATGAGATAAATTACCAATTGCTTCAAATTTATTTTTAAAATTTGATTCAAAACCATTATTTATTTGATTTATTTCTGATTTTGAATAAGTTATAGTACCTTTAATTGTACTTAATAGACCAGGGTATTCAATTTCATCAATCAATTTATTATGTTTTCTAACTTCAATTTTTGAAAATAAAAATTGAACAAAATGATCAATTAATTTTATATTAGCACCATTATCATATGCATTTCCATCAGATTTAGTCAATTTACCAGATATATAAAATTGAAATTTAGAAGTACAAAATCCATCTCCAAAATCTATATTAAATTCAGTTTTTTTATTAGGTTCATTTAAATGTAATTTAGATAATGGATAGAAATTTTTGTATTCAGCTCTTTCAATATCATTTACATATTTTTTGTAATCAGCCATTTATTAAGGATAAATTTTTTAAATCAAAAGCTTTTTTAAAACAAGTAAAATTTTTATAATTTTATGATGTCAAATTTTATTTATGTATCAATTTCATTTTTACTTTTAAAATATTCAATTTCAGTGGCATGATCAAGTATAAATTTTGCTGATATTTTTTGATGTTCTAAAATTAATTCCCAATTTAATGTAAATGCATAATCATGAATGAAATATTCAGTTAAATCTTGATATTTACAAATCAAATCAATATAATCTTTTAATTGATAATTTATAAATTCAGTAATAAAATCTATAGTTAAATTTTGATGTTGAGCAATTTTTTGCCAATTTAATTTATTTTGAAACAATCTCATCATATTAATACTCAACTCATATTTTTCAGAAATATCATCCCAATCATCTTTGTTTAATTGATTTTGGTTTCTGATAATGAATAAATCAAATGAACTGTATAGAGCCATTTATTAGGGAGAAAATTTTGTAAAACAACTTTTCTTTGAATTACAAATACAACATTTTGATTTAATTAAATTTATATTTTTCAATTTTATTATCTGAATATCTTTAGAATTAGTTTTTTGTTTACATTTAAGACAATAAATCAACTCCATTTATATAAAATAATTATTGTAATTTATCTATATCATCTTTAATTAGTATTATTTCAGCATTTAATTCTTTTATGGATTCATTGACTCCATCAAATAGAAATTTTAGTTCTTTTTCTAATTTTTCATCTAAATTTTCAACATATTTTCCAATATTAATTAAAAAGTCAGTAATTTTATTTAAATCCTTTTTAGTTTCTGAATGATCATTACCAATTTTAATAATTGAATCTAAAACTTCATCTAATTCTGATTTTATTACAACATCATATTTATTTATACTTGGTTTAACATTAACAATTCTTTTACCATTAATACTTATATAATTTTTTGATAAACCAATAGCATTTACTAGATTTTCAGTCTTTTTTACATGACTTTTAAAACTTTTACTAAAATTATTAAAAAATATATTTAATTTAGAATTTATATAATCTTTTTTAATATTAATTGGATGTTTTTTCTGTCTTCCAAACAGATCAAATATATTTTGTGAACCCATATTTATTAAGGATTAATTTATTTATTATATTATCAAATTTTTTATTATTATTTAATTCATTTAATATAAAAATACATAAATGACCACAAATTGGTGGATCATTATAATTTTGAATTTGATTATCATTATAAAATATATTATCTTTTCCTAAGTATTTAACTAATTCTATTGGTGGTTTATTAACTATATTTCCATATGAATCAAAATAATATTTAATTTTATCTTTTTTATAATAACAAACCCAATGAGTTCCATTTCCATCAAATGAATCTAAATTTATAATTCCACATTCAAATTTATTAACTTTATTAGGTAATATATCTCTCATAAATACACCTCTAAAATATTTTATATTTTTACACAATTTTTCTAATTCACCTAATGTTAGTGGTTCAAAATTTTTTTATAATTTTGTTTCATATATTTTAATGTTTTTTTATCTAAACCAGATCCTTCTACATTTTTTAATTCATGATCTAACCAATCAACAAAATTTCTAAATTTAGGAATTATAGATTCTTTTACAACTTTTGCTCCCTTTCTAACATTTGGTGTATAATTTTTAACTATAGGTATATTATCAGCAAAATCTAAAATTTCTTTTAGTAATCCACCATTTTTAGCGAATTTCCCTATAGGGAATACGCTATTACGGTAGTAGTCATGGTAAGACCTAAGCCCGGGACCACTTTACTTTTTCATTTTGAGGTCCCCAGAAGCCAAAAACACCATTCGTTCATTTTCATATATATGTATATATATATCTATCTATCTATCTATCTATCTATCTATCTATCTATATATATATGTGTCCGTGGTACCGATAACTTTTGAAGGGAACCTCCGATTTTGATGAAATTTGGTATGAAGGTGTAAGACCAGGTCTATTTTCATGAGTTCGCGAACCAGCATTGTCGGGTTATGGGAACGGGGTTTTATGGGGTTTCAAAGGGGTCAAAAATGGGTTTTTGGCATTTTTCGACCGCAATTTTCAAAATTCATCAATTTTAACTGAAACCATTTTAAAGAGCTTAAAAAAACAAACAATTTGGTATTTTGAATTTTCATCTTAGCATAACTGGTTACGGGGAAAATCCAAAAATGTGTTTTCCATGTTATTCTTATGGGAAATCAAAATAACCCTATATCTTGCTTATTTATTGACATAACTTAATCAAATTTGGTATGTACATTATCTAGATAGGGCTTAACTTATAATTGCTTACAAAACCCTTATGGCGGCAAACCTACATACTCACCCCCATGGGGTTTATAGGGAAAATAAAAAATTGCCAGAGCTTAATACAATTTTGTGTTTACATTCACCAAATATCTTTTCCATTTTCATTAAATTGATCAATATTAAACTGAATTATAACTGATCTTTTATTTTTAAATGCTAATTTTATTTTTGATTTTTGATTATCTGTCAAGTTTATATTTATTTTTTCCATTTATTAAGAAAAAAATTTATAGTTTTTTATAATATAGATTAACATAATTAATGAAAAATTTTTATTAAAATTTTAATCCTACTTCTAAACCCATACCAAATTTTCTTTTCATCCACATAGCACCTGATGTTGGTAATGCAATTAATCTTTCACCAATTCCATGATCATTTGATGTTACTATATCCCATGCTTTATCTTGTAAAATTTTATCAGCTATTTCATTTCTAGATTTTGTATCTTTATGATCTCTATAAAATAAATCATGTTCTTTAGCAGCTTTATCTAAATCATTTATTCCAGGATCACCTCTTTTTACTCTTTTATTTAATTTAGTTCCAGGCCCTAGATATTGATAACCAGGTACATGTAATTCAAAAGGTAAATTATTTATAACATCATTTAAAATACCTGATCCATCTTTTAATAATGGTGATGAAATATTTGCCAAAATTCTTTTTAAATACTTAATTCCTTCAGGTTTTTCAATTAATTCATCTAATTTATTTGATATAAAGTCTTTAATTGCTCTCTTTTCATTTAAAAAATTATTATTACCAGCTTTTTCTTGTGCATATATATAATTAATAATATTATCTAATTTATTTAAATCATCTATAAATCTATATTCAATTTTATTTTCTGTATATTGTCTGATTCCTGAACCTTCAATTTCACCTTTTAATTCCCAAATATGTTTAATTAAATTAATATATTTATCACCTTTACTAGATTTTGGTTTCTTACTATTTGGATCATCATTTTTATAAATTGAATTAGTTTCCCATAAAATCTTTGAATAATTATTTAAATCATCTTGTGTATATAAATTATTATCTGGTTTCTTTTCATAAGTTAACAATCTCCATAATCCATGTGTTCCATTATATTTTTAATCATCAATTATTAAATCATCATTATCAATTACAGTTATTTTATCACCAATCATAAATGATTTTTTATGTTTATTCCAATATAAACCAAATTTATCATCTTTTGTTCTTGGTAAATATTTTTGTGCTAGTGGACCAATAATTTTATCTAATGTTTGAGGTGAAATTAAATTTGGGTCAATAAATGTCGATTCTTCTTGAATTATTGGTTGTCTGATTGGTCTAAATGGAGTACTTGAAGGTAAATTTAATTCTTCAGTTTCTGGTATTGATATATTGGCAAAATTATTAACAATAGGTACCAATTCCATAAGGTTTTTATTTTCATTTAAGACTTCACCAATTTTATTTTCAACTTTACCAATTGCTGATGTTATAGGTTCATATGCTTTTTGTTTAATTTTTTCATAATTATCTTCAATTTTAATTTGATTTTTAAATTCTTTTATTAATTTTTTTTCAATATCATCTAATTTTTTAGCTTCATTAACAGATATTTTATCCATTTATTACAAAGAAAAATTTATGTTCAACACAAATCATGTTAACATAAACACAAATCATATTAACACAAAACACAAATCATGTTAACACAAACACAAATTATGTTAACATAAAAACAAATCATGTTAACACAAAACACATATCATGTTAACACAAACACAAATCATGTTAACATAAACATAAATCATGTTAACACAAATATAAATCATGTTAACACAAATATAAATCATGTTAAACACAATTCATTTTACTTTATTTCTGTAATTTTCATTAAATATATAAATACTAATGAAATAAATAATACTAATAAAATAAATATTCTATCAATTATTGAATCAAACATACAACAAGCCATTATCATTATTTAATATCAGAAAAATTTTTCATATATTTTCCATCATTTGATTTTTTCAATAAATTAATAGTTAAAAATCCATAGTCTTCTTTCCAACAATCATTACAAATAGTTTTAAATTTATCAAATTTCATATCTGATCCAACAAAATTATTATATATTTTTTTCATATAATGTTCATTTTGTTTAAAAATGCATAACATATTTAAATTATTTCTAATTAATTGCATATCAACTTTTGAATAACATTGTGATAAATAAATACATGATATATTTTTATGTCTACCCATTATAAAATATTCTTTAATTTTATCTTGTTTTTCTAAAATACAATCATCAAAAACTACTAATGAATTTTTTTACATTTATTTAGTGGAATCATATCATCACATGAAAAAAATAAGAAATTTGTTTATTAATATTTGATTCTATATTTTTAAATCTTTTTTGTAATAATTTATAAGATGGTTGTTCTAATGATTTACTAAAAATATATAAATTTGAATATGGAATTAATCTTTTGTAAATAAAATTTAATAATAATGTAGTTTTACCAGATCCACTTGTTCCTATAATTAATAATCTAATAGGTTGATCATTTTTATTATTTTTATCATATGATTCTAATTTTATATTATCTTTTTTTCTAAAAATTTCTCCATTTAAATAAGATGAAATTATTTAAAATAATTGGTCATTCATCCAAACTAGAATTAAGATTAGAACATCCAATACATTTAGATGGAAAATATAGTATTGGTTTAAGTGGATTTTATTCAGATAATTTTATATCAAATATACCAAATGATTATAAAAACTGTTATGGATATTCTATTAAAGATGAAGATGATAAAATTGTAGATCAATATTTTGATATAAATAAAGGAAATTATACAATTGAAGAAATAAAAAATATTTTTATAAATAGTTTAAAAGAATTTAAAAAGAAATTTAATAAATTTGATGAAAATGATTTTATATTGAAAAATGATGGACCATATATTATAATAAAATCTCCTGTTAAAATTATAGTAACAACAATTATAATTGATTTATTAGGGTTAGATGATAAAATGATTGAACCAAATGTATTAACAAAAGGAATAAAACTACCAAAAATTAGACCTTTTGATGTTATTGAAATTCATTGTAATTTAGTTGATCCTAGTTTTGAAAATCATAAAGATTATTCACATTTACATAAAGAATCAGAAATTTTATATTCATTTTATCCAAATGTTGAATATGGATCAAAAATTAGTGAAAAACCAAATGAAATTGATTATATTCCTTTAAAAAATATAAATAAAATTCAAAATATTATAATATCTATTCAAGATAGTGATGGAAATCTAATAAATAATGAAAATATTAAAAGTATTATATATTTAAGATTAAAACAAAATTTGTAATATAAAATTTGTCTACATAAATAATAAAATAATTGATTTAATTAACAATAATTTTATATGTAATAATAAATTAATTGTATTTAATAAACAAAATAATCCTTGGTTTAAAGGAAAAGATATTTGTAATATTTTAAAATATAAAAATTCTAGAAAAGTTTTATTTGATAATGTAAAAGAAAAATACCCCCCGTCGCAGCAGACCTGCGTACTCAGCGAATTTCCAAATTAGTAATATTAATTTTGACCACATAAAACTGTAAACCAAATAAAATCACATGCTCATAAATAGGGAAATAAATGTCTATTCTCCTTATGATAAATATAGGGAGAGTATGCAGGTATGCTGCCATGGGGAACACTAAAAGTAGGTTTTTAACATAAAAAAAAATTATTTCGACCATATGAAGCCATTTACTAAGTTTCATCAATATCTGTCCATTGCTAAAGAAGTTTGCGTATTCTCCATATGATTAACATGGGAAAAGATTATGCAGGTTTGCTGCCATGATAAGTACAAAAACCAAGATTTTTTACCTTAAATGGATGAATCTCAACCAAATGAAGCTAAATACCAAGTTTCATCCAAAAATATTGGTTAATAAGTGAAATATTAACACATCCTTATTCTCCATAAGATTAACATTGGAGCCCTAAAAGACAATGTACTGTCTTTAGACTTTGTAATATCTCGGTAACCAATGGAGATAGAGCAAAGCTTCAAAATACTAAATTGTGTGTTTTTTTGAGCTAAATCCAATGGTCAAAATAAAAATTTAAAATTTTTTAAATTTACATATGAAAAATGCAAAAAACCCATTTTTGGGGTACAAAACCCCCCAAAACTACCCCTTCCGGTAGGTCGATATGTCTGGTTTTCAAACTCATCCGAATAAACGTAGGATTACACATCTCTACCAAATTTGGTGTCGATTGGACCATTTTTACGAGAGTTATCGTGTCTAGGGACACATACATATATACATATATATATATATACCCCCGTCGCAGCAGACCTGCGTACTCAGCGAATTTCCAATGGAATTTCAGATTACGAGGTGGCCCGTGCGCAAATTGCGCATTTTATGATCCTGTATGAGTGAAACTCACCTACAGTACGTGAATGTTGATTATGAAGTGACAGAGATCTATTTTTGTTTACTATCTGGCTTTTTAAATTCATCTGAAGGTAATCAGCTGTTAAATTAAAATTCACATTGAAAAACTTACAATAAAAGTTGGTCAACATTTTAAAGCGCCCTCTAGAAATAAATCAAAAGGCAGGGGGGCGAAGCTCGAAACAATATGACCTTTTTAATTACGATTCGTCACTGCGGTATATCCTAAGCTTTAAAATGACACCTCAATCTTAAAAATCGGTTCAGTAGATCAAGAGAAAAAGGGACGTAAGTTAACAGACGAAACCCTTATAGAAATAAGAAGATAGATTTACTTTCCCCATAAAAACACCATAGGATCGAGTGTGTAGGTTTGCTGCCATGGGGTGTTGTTAGAAAATCTAAGTTAATCAGTAATTGGTGAATGTAAACACAAAATTGTACCAAGCTCTGACAATTTGTTATTTTCCCCATAAACCCCATGGGGGTGAGTATGTAGGTTTGCCGCCATATAGGGTTTTGTAAGCAAATATAAGTTAAACCCTATCTAGATAATGTACATACCAAATTTGATTAAGTTATGTCAATAAATAGGTAAGATATAGGGTTTTCTTGATTTCCCATAAGAATAACATGGAAAAAATATTTTTGGATTTTCTCCGTAAGTATTTAAGCTAAGTTAAAAATTCAAAATACTAAATTGTTTGTTTTTTTAAGCTCTTCTAAATGGTTTTAGTTAAAATTCATCAATTTTGAAAATTAAGGTCCAAAAATGCCAAAAACCCAATTTTGACCCCTTTGAAACCCCATAAAACCCCGTTCCCATTACCCGACAATGCTGGTTCGCGAACTCATGAAAATAGACCTGGTCTTACACCTTCATACCAAATTTGATCAAAATCGGAGATCCGCTTCAAAAGTTATCAGTACCACGGACACACATATATATATATATATATAGATATATATATATATATATATATACATATATATGAAAATGAACGAACGGTGTTTTTGGCTTCTGGGGACCTCAAAATGAAAAAGTAAAGTGGTCCCGGGCTTAGGTCTTACCATGGCTACTACCATAATAGCGTATTCCCTATAGGGAAATTCGCTAATATATAAAACTTTAAAAATATCAAGTGTAACCAACAGTTACACTTACATAATGATGATAAATTAATTTACATAAAAATTATAGATGTCACAAATTATGACACCCTAAAAATTGATGTACAAACATGTTTTTAGATGCCCTAAAACAGGGCGTCAATAAAATAGATATTAAAACAATATTTATTAATGAATCTGGTTTATATTTATTAATTTTAAAATCAAAAAGGTAGATAAACAATAAGGATAGATGATGATAAATTAAAATTTATAGATATTTTTAGAGGGGAAAATTTGTCCCCCCTATCATATAATGAAAAACATACAAAACTTATTAAAATTAGGTAGGACCCAAAATGGGTCCCATATAAATTATAATATTTATTTTAAAAATTTTTAAAGGAGGTAACCTTATCATACAATAAAAACTTAAGGGTAACAAAACGTTACTTTTCTTAAACATTCAAAAATATTCATAAATATAATAAATTATATACAAATTTGAGACCCGTCTTAAAGACGGGTCTTACTTATAATGATAATAAAGTAAAATTTATAGATATTTTTAGGTTAGATATTCAATAAATTATTAAATATATTTAAATTTATTAAAGAAAATATATTAAAATATAAAAATTAAGGGTAGCAATATGCTATTTTAAGAAAATATTTAAAAATATACATAAATTATAGTATAAATTCAATATCATATGGTTATAGATTATTAATATAATTTTGATCATTTTCTTTAAAACTTTCTTTAACATAATTTTTTATTATATTTATAAATGGTTCTATTATAAAATTAAACTTATAATGATATACAAAATAATTTTTATATTTAAAAAGATATATTAAAAATTTATTTGATATTTTAGTTTTAAATAGATATAATTTTATATCAAAATCATTATTTATTAATTCTTTTGGAACAATTAAAATTTCCATTTATTTATAATTATTTTTATATCCCCAAGGTAATGTATCAATTTTATTTTCACAAATAAATCTTTTGTCATCTCTATTACTTAAAGCTAATTTATTTATTGTAATTGTATATAGTTCATGTTTAAAACTTCTAATACAAGTCATTTCTCTATATTGTTCTTGATCATCAAATAAACATTTCTTAAAATCATCCATATGTAATGTTTTATCAACAACACTTTTCTTGATTCCTTTACATTTTACAGGATTTTTATTATTAAATTCATAACTATATAATTTTGATCTTAAACCACAATATTCTTCTAATATTTCACCATTTAACTCATCTTTAAATTTACCAATTATTTTTTTATTCTTTTCACTATAGCATTCATGTTCTTTCTTATAATCACTTGTATCAAATTCATTAATATTTTCTTTAATAATTTTATATGGATCCTTTTTAAATTCTATAAAATAACTGTCTGTATCCATATATAATAACCTTATATTTGGATCAAACTTCTTTAATTTTTCATAATAAAATTGATACATATGTAATTTTGATAAATCAAGTACTGAAAATCCTATATAGATTGGTTTATCAAACTTAACCTTTTCTTTTATCATATGTGAAGCAATACAGTCTTTATCAAATATACTAAATGTTTTAAAATTAGGTTTTTTTGCTTGTTTTAATGAAAACTTTTCATCGCCTAATTTAATATCACATCTATTTCTAACATTTTCCATAGTTTTTCCAAAAACACTATTATTCATCAATTTAAAAAAGTCTTTTTCAAAATCTGATGTTGATTTGGATCTTAATTTGGTATTTAATTCAATATATTTTTTCATATAATCATCTTGATCAAATGCTATAACTCTATTAACTTTCTTTAATTTTAATCCTTTTTGTAGATAATATTTTAAGTTTCTTGAATGAATAACATAATCTTTTTTATCAAATAATGTTGTGCAAAGCTTATTATTATAATGTTCAGGTGCTAATGGTAAATCTTTATGGTCATCATGTAATTCAATAGGATATTCTAAATCAACATCTAATATATATCCATATTCAGCATTTTCATCTAATTCTAATATTGTTTCTACCCATTCTTTTAATGTATATGTATTAGGATTCATTCATGTTATATCTTTATAAGGTAATTTTTGACTTAAAGCCCATCCATATAAATTATTTGCATCTATATATAACATATAATTTTCAGGTTTTGTTTTATCATAATTTTTTGTATATTTATTGTTTGCTTTACAATATCTAGTTATACATTGTGAAATACCACCTCTAATACCTTTTTCAATCATTAAATACATATTATAATCACTTATTAATTCTAGTTTAATTTTTGTTAATTTTAACATAGAATCCCAAGCTAATGATGGTGATGTTAGATAATGTGCTGGATCTAATTGATAATTTTTCAAACAAACAGATCTAAAATTTTCAAATATATCAGCTAATAAAAGAACATCTTGAATATTATATAAATCTGAATAATTACCTAATGTTTTTACTTTTAATTTATTCCAAACTTTTATATAATGTTTATAATCATCATCACTTATATTTTCATTAGTTAAACAACTATAAAATTGATCTTTTTCTAATATTTTATCATAGTTTAATTTTTCAACATTATCAATAAATTCATATGGAAATACACCTTTAGAAGTTAATATTTTTAAAGTTTCATTATCATATTCAATTATATCATTTTCTTTTATAAATTTATTTATATGCTTAAATTCTTTAAGATTTTTAGCTAATTTTTCAATTGATGTAGCCATAAATCTAAATGTATCTACAAATGAGAATTTTATAAATTTTTTATGTTTATCACCTTCAAATTCATAACCATAACCAGAATTTACTGAATAGTTTATATATTTTTCATCTGTATTAGCTAACAAATCAATTTTACCATATTTTTTAGCTAATTCTTTTATAAACAAATGTGTATCATAATTTGAACTATTATGACAGAATATAGGAATATTTTGAGGGAATTTTAGATTTAAATTACAATTTAAATGTGCAGCACCTCTAAATTTTCCTGTTAAATGACAATGATCTCTTACTTTTATTCTTTTATCATTATCAAAACCACTATTTTCACAAATATGACAAATATTTGTTTTCTGATAATTAATTTCTTCTTCATTAGTTAAATTCATAGGCTTTTTATTTTTTGAATTATATTTTTTAGCTATATATTTTGAAATTTCATCTAAATATTCAAATAATTTATTTGGTACATTTATTAATTCCTCTTCATTTTTTGCTCTATAACAAATAGGTTTATACATTTTATTAGTTACTCTAGATACTAAATAAATTGTAAATCCATATGGTTTATGTCTTTGAATTTTATTTGTATATGAACAATTTGGATTGTTTTTACAATTATCAATCTTTTCTAATATACTTTCAAAATCCATAAAAATTACATATGGATGTTCAAACTTTTTATAATAATTTTTAAAACTTACAGTTTGACCTTTAAATGGCATTATAGGTCTACAAGGTTCTAATGATTTACATATTTCTAAATGATTATTTAAGTCTTTGTTTTTGTAGAAATGAGTTAAACATCTTCTACAAATATATTTTTTATTTGTATTTTTTGTGTTAATTGCTTAGATACTAACTTACTTAAATCTGTAATCAATATATAATGAGAATTATTACCAATTTTATAATATAATAAATCAATTTCTAGTTTTGTATTATAATGTTCAGATATTTGTAATGGCACTATTTTTTCATCTTCATCAATTTTATAAATATTTATTGACATTGATGGATAATTATATTTAGAATCAAATGATCTTTTTTCAAATAATGTAATATCTTTTAATGTTATTGGATAATCAAAACCTTTAAAAATATCATCATTTATATATTTTTGGTATTGTTTAACTCTTTCAGCATTTTTGTTTGGTTTATCAATAGCACATCTAATTGCATAAATAAAACAATATTCATCTTTATTTTTAAAATTTACACAACATTTTTTATTCTTAATTTCATTTGGTAATTCTATATATGATCCAGCATTTAATGAATTATTTTTAGATAATTTTAGATTTAATTCAACACATCTTTTTAATGACCAACCAGAGCCTTTTGATGGTTGATTTAGTTGTTCTCTAACTATTAATTTCTTAAATTGATCATCAATAAAATCATCTATATTTAAAATATCTGAACTTTTTATACAAAAATACATATTACTATTTTGAATTTCACCATTTATTAATTTTCTTTCATATTCACATTCTAAAGCCATCTGTCCTTTAATATTTTTGAATTTTTGTTTTTCTATCAATTTTTTTATTTCATTTCTTTGAGTTTCTAAATAATCATTAATATCTAAATCATCATTTGAATTTGTTAAAATATAATCTTGAAAATATCCTTTTAATGACGAAGCTTCTTGAATATTTATTATATTTTCTTTTGGAATTGTTTTATTTTTAAAATAATCATTTAATAATCCAATTAATTCATTTCTAGTTTTATTAACAATTTTAATACTATTTTTAATTGCTAAATTTTGAATATATTTTAATGATCTATATCTTAAATTATTTGGATTTTCTTTAATTTTGTTTAATCTTTTAATTAGTTCATCTCTAGATAAATTTTCATAATTTCTGACAGATAATTTTTTTGCAATTTCATTTAATTTTTCTATATTAAATAATGAATAATTGTAAGATCAAATGTTTCTTTAATATTTGTCAATTCATCTAAAGTTTTATTTTTATAATTATATATATTATTATTTTTACACCAATGTTTTAATTCAAATATTTTATTATCATATTTTTGTTTATTTAATAAATGTTTAGTTGAGTTATAATGTCTATCATAATTTTTATATAATATATTTTTATTACAATAAGGACAATTAATATTTTTATTTGTTCGTTCCATTTATTAGAAATAATTTTTACTTAGAAATAAAACTCTTAAAAATATGAGAAGTTTTTCCACTTTTTTCTAGGTAATTTATAGTTTAAATTGTAATTTTTCAATCAATAGTCAACTTTTCACAAGTTAATTTAAATTTTCTAGAGTATTTTTTTCAATAAAATCAATAGTCAACTTTTCACAAGTTAATTTAAGTTTTCTAGAGTATTTTTTCAATAAAATCAATAGTCAACTTTTTATAAGTCAATTTACGTTTTCTATAGTATTTTTTCAATAAAATTTAAACTTTTTTAAAACAAGTAAAATTATTATTTTTATCATATTTTTAAATTTTCTAATTTTGTTATATTTTTGTCATGAATTTTAGTTTCTAAATGTCTTAAATAATTATTAGTCCATTTAATATTTCTTCCACATTCACAAAATTGTGGTTTTAAAAACATTTCTCTAATACATTGTATACAAATTGTATTTGTTCTATCTTTACTATAATGATAATTATTAAAATTTGAAATATCTTTAATTTCTTTACATTTATGACATTGTTTTTCATTTAATTCAATAACTTTAATACTATCATATAATTTTTATAATACACATCCTTACATTCTTTACAATAATAATATAACCCATCTTTAGTATTTTTGTCTTTATAAAATTTAGATATATCTTTATATAATTTACACCTTAAACATATCTTTTCCATTTATATAAAATAAAATTACAAATTGGTTTTTTTCAATTCATATTCATAAAAATTTCCATAATATCTTCATTATTTTGATCTTTTATACTATAAGTAACTGGATTTGTATTATTAATTTTAGAAATTATAAATATTTCTCTAGACCAATTATTTTTATATTTATTAGAAAATGTTGATTTTTTATTTCCAATTCTAACTCTATCATTTATTTTAAATTTTGATTTGGTTATTATTTTTGGTGGTTTATATTTAAAAACAGTATCTAATAAATCCTTTTCATTATTTTTATTTACTTCAATTGGTTTCATTTTAATTGTTGAATGATATGAATTATTATATTCTTTAACAATTTTTGGTAAAATATTTATCCATCTATAATTTTTATTAATTTCAAATTGTATTTTCATTTTTTCATTTTGTGTTCTATTGTACCTTTCTATTATACTTGATTTTTCTTCATTTTCTGTATGATACAATTTAATATCATATTTATTTAATATTTCATTAAAATCTTTATTGATAAATTATAATCCTTTATCTGTATGTAAAAGATTAGGTGATTTATGATTAATTTTAATTGCATCCTTAATTATTTCTTCAAATGCTTTAGAAATTGTTTTTCCATCTTTTTTCTTTAATGGTTTTGACCAAACATATTTTGAGAAAGTATCTATAACATTTAACATATATTTATAACCATCATTTTCTTTTTCATAATTTTTCATTATAATTAAATCTGCTGCCCATAAATCATCAATACCTAATGTAATTATTTTTCTTTTTAAAAATTTCTTTCTAATTGGAGCATGAATTTCATTTGCTTCAATTATTTGTTCATTTTTAGTTAATTCTTTTTTAATTATAGGTTTAACTTCTTTTTTCAAAATTTTACTTTTATTTGTTTTACAAATTGAACATTTAGTAGCAATTCTATATAATCCATTTTTCATTTCAACAATTTGTGGATTAATATTTTTAGTTTTTTTCTTACATTTGTGACAATGAATTGGTTCATTCATTTATGTATAATTTTTTTTTAAATAAATGGATATGTGTTATAGATGTCATAATCAAACTAATTTTACTATTATTGGAAATTATGTAGGATGTAATATATGTAAAAGAATTATTTATGAAAAAAAAGATTAAGAGAAAAAGTAATAAGAATAAACATCTTAAACATATTTTAAGAGAATTTAACCATTTTCAACCATATAAAACACAACAATTAATTAATGAATTATATATTTTATGTATTTCCAATCATTTTGAAATAACACCTAAGAATATAAAATTATTTTTAAAACAAAGGAATTATACAAATTGGATATTTTACTATCAATTTTTAAACAAAATATACAATATTGATTTTGAATTAAATAATGAAGATAAAGAAAAAATTACACTATTTTTTAATAAATATTTATGTTTTAAGAAAAGTAATATATCATACAAAAAATTATTACCTATGATTTTTAAATACTTAAATATGGATTTTTGTATAAAACCTAATTATGATAATGACTTTTTAACATATCTATCACAAACAAGTTTGTGATATTTTTTCCTATATAAATGGATCTGCTAGAAGAAATTAATAATGTTGGAGAATTAAGATTTAAAGAATATAAACCATTAAAAAGTTTAAATTTAAATGAAAAATATAAAAATTGAAAAATTTGAAAGAATTAAAGATAAATATGGATATACAATTATTGTTGAATTAGAAAAATGTAAAGTACATTTACCAAAAAGATTTACTAATGTAATTGATGATAAATCGATTAAAGAATTAAATAAAAAAAGATTTAAGTAGTGGGGAATGGGGGCTTTTGGCTCAGTTCAAGGTCACCTGAGGGATGACGTCATCGATGACGTCATCGAGGTCAATGACCTCATTGATGACGTCATCGATTGCATCATCGATGACGTCATCACCAATGACGTCACTTCCTTGACGTCACACCCATGACGTCACAAAAATGACGTGCTGATGACGTCATCACCCCTTACGTCACCAAGATGACGTCATCGATGTCACAAAGGTCAAGGTCACGCTGAAACCTAAAATTTTTTGGCACTTTTGCTGTTTCTCGCACTACGCTCCGAGTTTCAGTCACAGTTACCATGACCTTGACAACTTGGAGCGAATTTGCGATGAGAAACAGCAAAAGTGCTGAGGAAACTTGAAGTTTGCAACGTGACTCTGCCTAAACCGTCATGTGACACCGCTCGGGTGACCTTGAACTGACCCAGAAGCCCCCATTCGACCATTACTGCAACCGCGATGCGCACCCTAAGACAGACACCGAGCGACTGGCTGTTCGGCTCCGCGCACTCTAGGTATATGGGAAGTGGTGGGGGAATTGCGATGATCTTGGGAAACTTAAAAATGCCAAGTCAGGTAGCACTGTTTCGGTGCTACCTTAAATTTACATGTTAAAGTTGTGATGACCTTGAGGTTGACTGTAAATTTGAGACTTAGGATTGTTTTTAAAGATGTATCTAAAGAATCTTCAGATTTGAGTCAACATTTAGAAAAATTTACTCTTAGTACAACTGTTTAATGTGTATTTACCAGAGTTTAAGTGTGGTGACCTTGAACTACCTGAAATTGTCAGGAATCGGAGTAGCAACCGCGATGTGCACCCTACGACAGACACCGAGCGACTGACTGTCCGGCCCCATGCACTCTAGGTATATTGGCTTAAGAGACTAAGACTCTAAACTGTCAAGAATGGGAGTAACCAACTGAATTTTGCAAGGAAAAGTCATTTCATCCAATATTTTAAACAAATCCTCATCAGTAAAACGAACACTAGTCTGTTTTGTATAAAACTTAGGGTGTCCGCGCAACAGTTTGCGCCACTTAGCTAAAGTCGAAACTCTCTTAACTTTGAGTGGTGGACAGTGAGCAACTAATAAAGCCTTAACACGGCTAAGTTTCTTACCTAAAGCGTCCCGCGACATGGCTTCCCCTCACAAAAGTCCGCACAATACTGAGAGACTGCTTGTAGCGCATGAGTCAAGGGAAAAGAGGTGGGGGGGAAACAGCAGGAGTGGGGGAAGGTCACAGTGGCGGGGGAAGGTGAGGTGGTACGCTGGAGTTTCGCATCACTTCACCATGAGCTGTCCTACAGTCAACACACTGTTCTCTTGCCCGAGTTGGCACTAGAAGAAACATTTCTGTACAGCTTAGGCTGTGAGAGCTGAGGAAGCAAAGTCAAAGTGGAAATTGTGTTAAACTCCAAGATGAAGAGTCTCCTAAATAAACTAATTGTATCCTTGCAATCTCCTATAACTTTAGAGAAATACCACTTTATTAAGCGACACCTTATACTTTGGCAAAACGAAGCGGAAATGGAAAAGATTACAGTAAAATTAATTTAACTCAAAACTTTGGACTGGACAGTCATGGCGATACCATGTGGCGTGAAAACGCCACCCTAAACATTACAAGTTAGGTTATTGAGCACCTCTGGTACGATAACCGATGTGCTAGAGTTAAAGTGTGATGACCTTGAGTCAAAACACTGAAATACTACAAGTCGATATCGTCCCAGAGTTAAAGTGTAGTGACCTACATTCAGAACTTGTAAAATTACTTACATATAGAGAGCTATGGAACAGCGAGACGCACCGCATGGAAGCCGGAGACATACTGGCGAAGCGGTGTTGTGCAGCCTAGGGACCCAGTTGTGGTGGGGGTACAGCCAACACTTAGAGTACAAGTGTCGTGGGTGACCTTGACCCACTTAACTTACCTGACCCCCCCCCCCCCCCGGCAAAAAGTGCGAACCCACCCCCCCCCCGGCAAAAGTGCGAACCCCCCCCCCGACAAAAAGTGCGAACCCCCCCCCCCCCCGGCAAAAAGTGCGAACCCCCCCCCCCCCCCCGACAAAAAAGTGCGAACCCCCCCCCCCCCCCCCGACAAAAAGTGCGAAACCCCCCCCCCCCCCCGACAAAAAGTGCGAACCCCCCCCCCCCCGCCAAATGTGCGAACCCCCCCCCCCCCCGACAAAAAGTGCGAACCCCCCCCCCCCCCCGGCAAAAAAGTGCGAACCCCCCCCCCCCCCCCCCCCCGACAAAAAGTGCGAACCCCCCCCCCCCGACAAAAAGTGCGAACCCCCCCCCCCCCCCGGCAAAAGTGCG